>OX421970.1:24848070-25448070 GCA_949128135.1 Parasteatoda lunata
TGATAAAATGAAGAAAGTTTTTGTAAGAAGAAGCCAAGCTCACGAATTCCCATGCTTACAACAATAAAAGAGACACAAAAGAAACAAACAGTTCTCTTTTCCTTGACTAATATTATCTGCGTGTTATTACTTATTTTAGGAATTAAAGGAATACAATTGTCCTTTACCACAAGATGGTTACGGTTAAAAGCTCTTTGCAATGAAAGCTCCTTCCGTTTAAAAGAAACATTTTAAATTTTTGAGATTTTGCGAAACTTTTCTTGATTTTTCTCTGAACGGAAAATCTTAATGAATCAAAAGTGTTGGCATTTACACTAGTTCATTTCAGAACTTGTAAGAATTAGGAGCAAATTTAAGCATAAACAAAAGATTCAAAGATGTGTTTTTTTTTCTAGTAAAAGCCATTCTAAATGCATACTAAAGTTAATATACACTTCATTCCATCTTTTTACGAATATTTGATTAATGAATATGAATAAGCAACTAACTATTACTAAAAATATGTACCCTTTCAAACAGGTTCTTATTTTTAGAGGTGTAGTTTGCTCATAGGCACAAAATATACTATTTGAAATCACATTCTAACTTTTTGTGAACGCAAAATATCTTTAAATGAAGATAGGATATACTTTTGAGATCCAAGTATATCATGCAGGATGAGTGAATAAAGCAAAACAACGTGAATAAAGTATAAACAAAGGTTCAGAAATGACATAGTTTTGATTCGATAATAATTCATTGTTAAAATTAGAGATTAATGTCTTAAAGATTCCGTTCTGGTTTAATAGCTGGGGTATTTATGAAATTTCCTGTCAGTGTGGAATTACGTATGTTAGACAAACTGAACATACCCTGGGATTTTGATTGGAAGAACGAGAAAGATGTGTGAAAAATCAGGATATTAAATTATCTTCCATCACTCTATACAGTTGAAATTCTAAACGCCTCTTTGAGTTTTATTTTGATAAAATCATTCATTTTTACTCTCCTACTATTGGCTTTGATTTCTAAGAATCATTTCATATTTTAAAAAATTCTAGTAATTTAGTTAATAATCTTTATAGTGTCCTATTCTTTCCCAACATTTGGAAATCCATTCTAATTTGATCTTACACCCTGGAGTACTTGTCCGAATACCTCAAATATGTTTCTTACCTCTCTTTTTTATTATCTTGTTCAAATTTGTTCCTTTCCGTTACTAATTCAACCACTTTGCAGATATTTGTTTCGTTACTTTTCTGCTGTGCTTTCGAATGCTTTATGAACAAAATATACAATTCAAAATATACAATTCAAAATACCTTTCAAACATTTTGTGGACACAAAATTTACTAATCAATGCACATATCAATATTTTCTTGAACGAGAAACTTACACTTCGATTACTCTTTTTTGGACAAAAAATTTACTTCTCAGTGTATCCCTCAAACTTTCCTAAGATATAATTCAATTAAATTTATCATTCAAATTTTTAATTTTTTTGCTTATTATTGTTGATAAGATTCTTTTCATGGAAGCAAATCGTAAAATTTCTGAAAGAGTCAATCATTTTCTACCAAAGGAACGAATCTTTTTGCTTCATAAAAAGTTTTAAAACCCGTACAGCAAGTACAATTTCTATTGAATAGAATTGCTTCATGGATGTATTGTAATACATATCTAACCTAGTGTGATTTGCTTATGCAATCTGAAATTGTATAAAAAAAGAAGCAGTGCTTTAGGTATGATAGTTAAAAGTACTTACAGTTCATGTCTACAGTGACGTATTTGGAGACTGGTACCGTGAGGTTGTTGTTGGAAGCCTGACATGTGAAGACAGCCATCAGGTCATGCCTCTGAAGTGATGTTATTTCGATTTCATTTCTAACCATCCCTTCAGCACTAACTTCGTAGCTGTCATCCAGGAGGACACTCTCTCTCCACCACGTCAGAGAAGGTGTGGGCTTACCTAAAACACACACACTTCTCATAAATGATTGGTTAACGGATTAATAACATAGGCGTCAAATTTTAAAAAATTTATTTAAATGGTTACGCAAGAAACAACAAACGTTTCTTAAACTCTGTTGTTGTTGTTTCTAATGCTACTTGCCAATATCAGCAAGCCTGTTTGGTGAAACCAGCAAATTTAAGGCAGAGCGTGCATTTCTTCTTTTTCACACACACGTCACAGTCCGGTTCAGAGGGTGGACCCATTCATACATCCATTTATTCATCCGCAGATCGTAGTTTTTGATCTCAACCAGGGATTGATCAATCCCCCACGAGGTATTGATTTGTTATGGGAACTTGGAGGATTTTTTGACCCCAGCAGACTTAATGGTCACCAGCCACCATTTACTACAGGAGGAGTCTTTCGACCATCGGGGATCGAACTCACGATCTCTTAGACATATTGCCCAACGCCCTACCAAACAGGCTAGCCCGACCTTCTTAAACTAGATAAATATTGCGAGTATGTGTTCAAAGAAAAAGTTACAAGCTGCAGCATTTAAAAAATAATGATTATGGAAATTATTATGGAATGGCTATATTTCTCAGGAATGAAGGCTGATAACTTCTAATTGGCTGACGACGATTGCATTGAAAGTTAGTCCCATTTTTGGTCTTTGCTAGCCCGATGATCCATATTAGCGTTTTTGACGGCTATTGTTCAACTTTGTAGCCTTGTAATTTTTAATCCAACCCAGAAGACTCCATGTTCAAGAATTGGGACTAACAAGCCTTCGTAGAGCACTTTTTGATGGAACTAACTCACAATTGTGTTACATTGGGAAAGCCACGAAAACCTTTCATGATCAGCCCTATGGCAAAAGAATTCTAACAACAAGATTCGTCAACAACTTATGATAATTTAAGCCAGCAATGTGGTTAGTAAGAGTAGCTTAGTATCAATCAACCACCACTGGAAACCGAACCTGGGTCATTTCATTGGGAAGCGGGCGCTTTTTCCCCTAGGCAGCGGCTCATCCTACATCACATTATGCATTAGATAGGATAACCGTATATTATGCATCGAAGTGCCAGATACTTTGATAGTTAAATGCACACATCACCCAACCATAACCAAGCCCCTAGCCGCGTTTTTCAGGATTCTATCATCTAACAGCCATAGAAGAAATTCCAAGGCGACAGTCAGACGACGTGGAAAGTGTCCGACCTGGTACCCCTATTTCCAAACTCAGATATCACATATCCAATGAGAGGATATTCAGCCACGACAGATTTAACTGGTTCCCCTCTGCGAATACCTTGCTACTTGTATACTCCACTGCCAGGATCAAACTGAAAAACCCCGGCTCACCACCTTTGCCCACTGCCCAACCGGAAAACGCTTGATAAGAACAAATATCATTTTGCAATTTGTGTTTTGACTATTTATTAAAATTTGTTCTACATTATCTTAAACACATTGAAAATATTATATCATACATGTAGAAATAAGTAATTAATGCAGTAAAAATATTAATAATTTCCAAAAATTAACTTTTATTTTTGGAATTTAACGCATGTAACTTATTTTGATGTTCAGCGATTTATACAAGTCTATCAAAACGTTTTCCGAAAAACATTTCAAAAAATACATTTTAAATAAAGGTTTAAAAGTATGCATTAGCATAATGCTATTAGCGATTAGTTATCAATGTACAAAAGTTAAAAACCAAAATTGTTTTTACAGAAACCTAATTTACTCATTTTCTTTGAGAAAAATTCAAACGTGACACTTAATTAGTCGCAAGACATGAACAATTTTTGTATTAACTTTTCTGTGGGAATCATAAGATAAACTTCATTAAAATTAATGACTTTATTTAAAAGAATTACTTGACTGGAAACGATTCCAAATTAAAATATTCTTTCTAAAACTATTCAATAAAACTGTCGAATTTAGAGACTTTATTTGATATTTGCGTTTCTAGAAAAGAACTTTTATTAAAAACCTTTTACAATATTTTTAAAAATTTTAAAATTTTAAGCCATTTAAATGTTTAATTTTCATTGCACCATTTTGCATACATAATGTGTTTAATGTTTTTACTTTAAAAGGTTTTTTTCGACCGAGATTTCTTGAAACGTTAAATCCTCCCGGTATATTAATTCTTTACTACTTAGAATATATTTTCCTCTCTCTAATTCAAAAGTTTTGGAGAACTGCATGATCGCTAAATTACTTTGAGATTTTTAATAATTTTAAAAGTTTTGGCATCATTTGAATTTTGGAAAAAAAAAAACAAGAAATCGGTACCCTCTTAAACAAATATAGTTTTTAGCAATTTCTCGTAATTCCATTAGCAGATTGTAATGCTTCAGCTTGTTCAATTTAAGAGCCATTAAGAAATGAACATTTTCAACAATTGGAAATGTTAAAACATTTGAGACGCCATAGTTGCTTTCACAATATTTAATTTTTCTGAACGTCGTTTCAAATATGGCCAAAATTGCTGGGCTCTAAAGCAGTTACAAGTATCACCCGTTAAAGTACTGAAACAAACCAGACACCATAAATAAAATTATGTTGCTTTTATTCCGATGTAATAATGTATTTTATTTTAAAATGAAGATTTTTAAACAATGACCAAAAAGCTGGACTAAAACAGATGAGATAAAAGGTAATGCTCAATTAGACACTTAAACATACTGCCCGCTTTTTCAAAATTTATTAATTTTTCGAAACGCTTCCTTAAAGATGACCAAAAATATTGGACTAAAATGTTAAACTAAAAATCTATTATTTATGGGCTCATTAAAATGTATGTTTTTATTTCTTAATCGGATTATAATTTTATTGATTTAATTTATTTTTATTTTTTTGATAGGTATATATATGTATACTTTTGTTTTTGGCTAATAAAATAAAAGTAGCTGTTTTCAGAAGGAAATTATTCGTTTTAATTTAAATTTTTATAAATAATATAACTTTAACAAACATCTTTTAGGAAAATATTGTTCCTTATCTTCCTATACCTATGATATTATTCTTTATTATTATTCTACATTATTTTTCATTTTCAAGTTTATTTTTATGTTAATTTTCGAATTTTTATCAACCAAAATGTATTCTCATTTTTTGACAACACTATATTTCATAATAAAATAAAGTAATATAAGATTAAAATATTTTTCTTTAAATGCAACATTAATATTATTTAAAACTGAAATATTATGTTATTATATGTGTGCATTTTTAACATGAAATTTTGCTTATAGCTTTACGAAAAATAGTTCAGGTAAATGTAAATAAAAGCAAACTTTATCAATTTTCTATAACAAAATAAAATAACCATCAACTTTTTTGTGAAAGAAAGAAAAAAATATCTAAAACATTGCTGTTTCATGTGCCATATTTATAATAACATAAGTAAGTACCTGATTCTAACTTTTAAATTATGCTATTTTACATGAGGATGTTTAATATTGCTCTATCATATTTTTTATTATGCTATGTTTAAAATGGTTTGAACATAAACATCAGTGTTGTCAAAAAACCTTCAAATAATTTTTTATCATTTATTATACTAATTGCTAAATTCAAGTTGCTTAAAATAAAAAATAAATAAATTTACAAAATAGATTTTGTTTTTGTTTTTATAACCGTCGTTGAACAGCCGACCCAATTTTCGGGTTTACGACTACTCAGGTTCAACTCCGTAGCCTTGTCATTTTGAACCTAATCCTGAACCCAAGGGAACTCCTGGATCAAGTATTGAGGATAGTTTGTCTTCGTGGAGGACTTTTTGATGGAGCTAGCCCGCATTTGCGTTACATGAAGAGGAAAGTCACGAAAACCTCCCACAGTACGCCTGACGGCAATGAGACTCTAACCTATGATCCATCTACCACTTAGGATATTTTACGTCTGGACTGTGGTCGGTGCAAGCCGGATGCGGAATTCGTATCGATCAGTCATCGCTGGGATTTGAATCTGGTCCACCTCATTGAAAGGCGAACGCTCTATTACCTGAGCAATCACTGGTGTTTTTGTTTCAAAAAATTCAACAAAAGTGATTTAATACATTATTCAATTGAACTCTTTCGATTGAACAAGAATTGAACTCACCACCTTCCGTTTCGCAAACAAGGAAGAGTCTGTCTCCTTCGTTGTATGGACCAATCAGGCTGTGAAATAGTTCTCCATTCTGATCCATAATCATTGGTTTTTTAGGTGGAACTGTAAAAATTAAAGGGAATAAATATAATTGCAAGTTTCAACTTTTTTACAAGAAATAAAATAAGTATTTAAAAGTAGAGTACTTTATTAGATTGAATAACAGATAACTTCTGCATTGCAACTAATTTCATGCAGAATGTTTAAAGAAATAAAAGAGAGTAAATTAGCAATATATAACGATACCTTTATGCCAAATAATAACTCAAATTGCCCTTTACAAAAAAAATAATTTAAAAAAAAATAGATTTTGAGGTTGACAGGTGTAAAATAAATACACCAAAGGTAGAAAATGAAGTTATGTTCCGCACCAAAAATTACCTCATCAATAAATCTTAATTTATACCTCATAAAATCAACCTCATTTATAGCTCAGTAATACTATTAGTTGAAAGCGGGAGAAGTCATTCACACTTCAAATATATTTATTAACTTAAATTGCCGAAAAATAGCTTTTATACCACAAAAACAACCTCTCTAGCCTGGTTGTTCGAAGGTAGATTTTTATCTGAATCAAAATATCCTTAAGTTTGAATAAAACAAATTCACACACCTTGATTATTAACCTTGAAGGTTGATTTTGTAAAGTTCGCTTTGAATCCAACCTCGAATGAACCTCAAATCAACCTCAACAACTCAGAACAACCTCACACAAACCTCAAAGACACTAATCTCAAAGACTAAATTTATGAAAAGGTGGAAACATTTTTTGCTATAATTAAGGTTAAAACATAAATTTAAGTATAGCAGAGGACGGAGACTTAGCTTCTCACTGAAGCAACGGTGCTCGAATCTCGGTTGCGGCTACAGATATGAAGGCCCTATATTAGTCCTTGGTTGCGGCTTTTCACTTCATCCCTTCAAAGTCATTTCTACCCCAGTACTGATAAAAAAAAAATGTCCCCAGCAACGGGATATCGTGGTTAGGTGGGTCGTACACCGAAAGAGTTTACGAAAAACAAGGCGAAAACGGGAAGCCAATTTCCGCTCGCTTCCTTAATATGCATTACGCGTACACTGTAAAAGGTTTTAGTGCATGACACTTTTAGTGTCGTGACACAAAAAATAGTGGAAACTATTTTACATTAAAGTAGTGTTCCACTAAGTGTCCTACTAGAAGATAGAATCAAGGATAGTTCTTTATGTGGTGAACTACCAAGAATTTCTCTTTTACACTACTTGGTGCAAAATAGCCGACACCATTTCTGTTATTCAGTAAAGTAACACTAAACTGTATAATTACAGTAAGTTATGATGCACATAAGAATCAATAAAGTTATTTTAACGATAAAGCAAGAATCATAAATTTAGGATGCTTATATACAATACTTCTTAAATTGAAATTAGTTTGTCGATCAAGTATGCACACACCACACAAGCAGAATATTAATATGAATTCGAACAAAACAGTAGTTAATAGAAGTTAAATACTATAAATTATTGCAGACATTTCACAGATTTATGTAAACTTTATGAGAACATAAATCCCTTTATTTTGCAACTAAAAATAGATATGCCTTTAATAACAGTTTACCTGAGTCATTCGTCAAATCAACCCGATAAGAACTTTGGAGGACATTAAAGCCAAGGTTGTTATAGTGCTACCGAATGTACGATACGGATCAGGAGTTCAACTCTGGTTATCAAATAAAATACAAAATACTACGCACAAATTAATAATAGATCCACCGTAAGATCCAAATATTTAACTCTGCAGAACATAAAATATAATGGAGCCGAAATATAGTATTACTTAGAGTCGCAATCAAGTATAAAAATTATCATCAAAGTATAAAAATCTAGATTTTTCCGGAAAAATATTGTTTTTTTTTTCTTATTCAAGTATAAAAGAACATCTTTTGGATTAATTGTTATCGTTACCTAGGGCATGTTGTATTAGGAATGTTGGGAAGTAATTTTATTCCTTCATTACTAAAGCTTTTTCCGTTCTTTTATGTGCTGTTTGCTTTCTTTAGATATTTGTATGTGGCACCTTCCTTTCTTTTATTCTCGTTTCTTATACACATTCTGGTGACAGTAAGTAGACGCTCCACTCTTATCATACATCCAATCGATATCAATGGTAAAAGAAGAAGAAAAAAATACCGTTCACTAAGTTCTTTCTGTTAGACTATTGTTTTCGAAAAAAAAGCAATCTTTTTCGGCTAACGCCTTTGACTGTTTGCGAACATATCGTCGAAAATGATGATATGAATTGTCCTTTTCCGCACTACTGGGGGCTTTGTTAAAAAGTCTTCAACAAAAGATACAGGATATTCAGTTAGTTTGAGGCACGGAAGTTGCTACTGTAGCAACAAATACTATAATATCGAAAATTAGATCTTAACCAAATTTGAAACATTAAACTAAAAATACTTATCCGAAACGAACGTCCTTCATTTTACCAACACACTTTTACATTTTATGCACTTTATACATATACTTTTTACTATTTATACATAAGAATATTTTGTTAAGTTAAATTTAAAATTTACTTAAATACAGCAAAGTAAAACACATAGTAAATCCCAATAAATAAATTTACTTTACTTTGTTTTATTATGAGCATATGATATATCTATTCAGGTTTTTAAATTAAACTAAATATATACTTTTCCAAAAAAAAAGTAAAAAGCAACACATACAGCACTAATAAAAAATAGTTTACATAAATTTATTTTGTCTCTTTTTACTTAAGATATACTCATTTATAACTTTTATGCATAATAATATTCTATTACGTTAAGGTAAAACTGTACTAAAAATAAGTTAAATTAAAAACAAGTTTATTTGATTAAATTAAATAAAAACTATATATTAATCCATAACTAATATTCTGTCACTTTTTACTTATTTATAACTTTTATGCATAATAATATTCTGTTACGTTAAGGTAAAAATGTACTGAAAATAAGTTAAATTAAAAATAATATTATTTGTCTAAATTAAATAAAAAATATACTTATCCGTAACTAAGTCAAAAGCAAGGTATTCAGCGCAAGTAAGAAAATTTCTTTTTCATTGTTGATATTGTATTTTGTTTTATCAGCAACACATTTTATTCATAAAAATATTTTATTATGCTAAACTAAAAAAGAGCGTATATACAGAAAAATAAATGACGTAAATCCAAATAAACAAGTCTCTCTTACCATCTTGTTTTTTTGTTTTTTTTTCCAAACCGCACATAAGGTACGAAATTTTGTTACGATAAAGTTAAAATATACTTATGTCTAACAAAAGGAAAGACAACGCATGTACGGTGAGCCAGAAAAAAAGGAACGCCCTGAATAATTTTTGATCTAATGATCGGATTTTCACATTCCAGGACTCATTCATAATGGTTCAAAGGGATGATCTTAAATATACAAATTAATTATTGCAGACGATATTTCAAGTTACGAATGCAGACACAAAACTGTACTTTCTTAGAAAAACACACATTATTTTTCGACAGATTTAAATTTTTGACCACCAAAATATAGAGGAGGGGGTAGCCACAATCTGGGAAATAAAGTCCCTATCAAGAACTTTTTGAGCCAATTGAAAAAAAATTTACACACAATTATATAATTCGTTTATCCAAATACAATTCCATGCAAAAAATAAATTTTAGTAAATATTTATAATTTTTTAATTGTTATATTTAATAATAGTCAAAATATTTTTGAATTTAAAGGCGTAAAATTTTTTAAGTCATTTTAAAGTACGTAATTTCCTATTGCAAAATACAAAATTTGAGCGAAATCGATTGAACAGTTATTGAGAAATTGAATTTCAAATATACGACTTCGTAAAAATTCAACGACTTCTTTAATATACTATTTCTTTAAAAAATTTGATGTTTATTCAGAGAAAAAACGATTTTGTATCTGGTTTCGTATTTTTAAACATCACTTGCCCTAATATATTGGCATATTTGAGGTCACTCGATCGAACTATTAAGGATGAGTACTAGTATGTTAAGATCCGATCACTATATCAAACGTTATTCAGAGTGGCCCTCTTTTTAGAGCTCTGTACAAAGGAATGTTTGATTTACATTGGTGTTTTGTACTTTGCTTTACTACCAGCACTTAATTAACCCTACTTAGGCTTACTCATGACTTATTCATTGAGCCAAAAAACAAATAAAAAAATATGCAATTTAATAACTCTAAGTCTAATTCAAAATTTAAACGAAGCGATTCGACTCGTTTTCTCATACTAGAGCATGTGACTTAAATTTTTTTTGCCTAGTTAAATAAGTACATAGGAATATATGGTCCGCATATGCAATCAAGATGATGTGAACAGGTGATAGCGTAGCTCTTTTTCATCAAGTTCATTCATATACTTCTATGTGTGAAACTAATTTTTGGCACACCACATAATATATTCTTACTTAACTCATTATAGGACTACTACAAAAATAATGCTTTGTCTAGAAGGCTCATATAATCTAATAAACATTTCATAAGCCATCGGGAAATCTGATGAGACAAAAAAACTAAAAAGGAATATATTTTTTTAAGAACTCTAAACCAAAAAGTCTTGATGATACCGATAAAAACTGAGTAGTTTTTCTTAAAAAAATTGTCTTAAACAATGAGTTTTCAGAAAAGAATTCCATTGTTCTTTTAAACACTTACTTCACATTGTTTGGAAATGGAATAAAATAGTCTTTAAGTGAGAAGGGAGAGAAGTCGCCAAGTAATTACCAAAAGTAACGACTGGTAATTACCTTTTCACTTTGGCTTCAATTATTTTGACTGCTGCCGTCGTCCTCTTCATTGTCATTTTCTTAATCCATTTTTATTTCAATCTTTTATGGTATAAAAAAAAAGGTTTTCTTTCCTTTGGTTAAATTATCATTCTTATTGTTCTTTAAATAGTTCTCTACCTGTTAACTTCTGTTTGTTGTATAAAATTATTTTCACAATAAAATAACTTAATTTTAATTTATTTTATAGTATTTTCAGGTTTGGTTCTATCTATAAAGCGAGTGATAAAAAGAATTTAAATAAACGCACATAAGTTTTTGAGATATGAATCTTTAAAAAAAAACGCATTTTTAAATTTCCATTTTGTAAATATTATTATTAGTAAAACGTTTGGATTCATATAACAATGTTATTTTTTATTCAAGGACAGTTGTACTTAATAGATTTTTATAATTATTTATTATTTTTTATTTATTTTTGTTAGAAGAAACAGAGGAAGAAAATTAAGTGCAGATGAGTATCTACACGATTTACTTTCTTCTATTATCTATTTCTTCATATTAAATGCAGGAGAGTACTAACTCTAATTTTTTTTGTTATTTCTTCCTATTTTATTTATGTTATTTTCTTCTTTCTTTTTCTGTCAAATTTTATTTTCTTCTATTTCCGATTTCTATATCTCAATTTTTTTTTAATTTCTTCCACAGCTTCTATGATCTATTTTTCCATATCATGTACAAGGGAAAACTAACTCTATCTTTTCCTATTATCTATTTCTTCTTATTAACTTTATATATTTTCTTATATTATCTGTTTCATCACATTATATTTTTTTAAGTTCCTCTAGCGCTTCTCACAAACATTTATTTCCAAAAAATGCAGAGGTGACAAAAGTAAATTGTATTTCCCATAAAAGTAAAAAGTATTTCCTATTTATACCTCTTAATTTAAATTTTTTTTAAATTTTCTTCAAGAGCTTCTACGATCTATTTCTGCATATTATGAACAAGAAAGTACTATCTTTTTCTATTATCTATTTCTTCCTATTAACTTTATATATTTTCTTATATTATTTGTTTCTTCCCATTATATTTTTTAAAGTTCCTCTAGAGCTTTTCACAAACATTTATTTCCAAAAAAGTACCGCCAGGACGAAAGTAAATTGGTTCAAAAATACTTATATCATTTTAAAAACATATTGCAAAATAGTACCGTCTTCCCAATAGGACATAAAATTTCAGACATGATGCAATTGTTACACCAATCAGTTTCAAAATACAGCTTTCTTTCATAAATATTTATTCTTTTATCTCTTTTTTAATATTTGTTTTTATTTATCTTTCCACTTGAGCTCGGAAAAAATACTACCAGTTCTGTAGTATTTTGCTCATACCCAGACAGGAAATCTGAAGGGAAAAAAATCAACCATCTTATACGGCTCAATAAAGTATTATCGAAGTGGTATTATTTCCACGTTTCTATCTGACGGGAAGGAAAAGATTCGAAAGATTTCGAAGAAAAAGAAGAGAATGATCGTCAGGAAATTCATCCCAGTCCTTGAGATGCTCTCTGAACAAAGACCCTTGAATGGAAATAGGGTAATATAGAAATGATTACAACACTAATGATATTTCTCCTGAGGAAAAAAAAACAGTATTTGTCAGAACAAGTATTTTCTATAGTGAGTTATCTTCTTTACTATTACTGACCATTAAAGACAACAAAAAAAGTAATAAATTAGATATAATGATCAACAGACCATTTTCTTTTCCGGACTTAAGGATGTTGTCATCTAGCCTTAAAAAACATAGGACACTCATATCTTCTGTAAAAAGCATGTAAAATTGCAAGTCAAATTTGAGCAGCTTGATGAATTGATGATTCCCAAAATATTTCTAAGTGTCATTCAGGAAGCTAAGTCTAAACTTGAAAAAAAAAAATCGAATCCCCACTACCTCTGGAATATTCGGTCCTTTAAAGGTGTTTTTCGAAGGCTCTGTTGTACTCACGAAAATAACATTTTAATATGCTATTTTCATAGCTGCTGTGAATCTATAGCAGTTATTGCCTCGTGACTGTGGGGTCAAGTTTAGCCAATCTTTAGCCAGCGCTCTTCATAAAAATTCTGAAAATCGCGCAAGACGTCACTAAGAAAAATAAGCCACGGGTATGTAAAAATACAAAAGCGTTAGAGGCTTATTTTATTAACATTTAAAAAATTTCTCCTAACGAGCTCATAAAAATGCGCAAAATTTGAGATCAATTTATTGGTGTAAGAAAAATTGCGCCAAATTGGTGATTTTTAAAAAAAGTTAAACAACGTTTTAAATATTTAAGTTATTTATCTGTTCGACAGCTCGGATAATTTTTTGTGAAAAAATGCTACATATACTTTAAAATTATAGCTTAGCCACAAGTTTAAGGCACTTAACCTATGGTTTTCACACACCTTGGCGGAAAATCTTCAAAAAATACAATTAAAGTTGCGTTTTTTTTTTTCCTTCTTTTTTTTACTTCATTTTCGCGAGTAGGAAATACTTACCGACTAGCTTAGCTCAACGCCTGTATGGAGCTCTTTACTTGTTGGCAATGCTTCAATGGAGTTCTTCACTTGCTAAGTAATAAAAAAATTTTTACCATTACCAGCAGACTCATTTCCGATAAGGATGTTAACCATTTTTAGATTACGTCTGAGTGTGCTTAAATTTCAACTGAAGCTAGGTAGCGGTTGGCACTACAGGATTCAATCGCTTTTAATCGCCAAAATTAAAATTTATAGCCAATAAAAATTCAACCCAAACAAACTAAAGTGATGAAAAAATAAAATTATTTTTTTAAAAATTACGTTTTTCAAATGGTAAAAAAGGAGAAACAAAGTTTTATTTTTTACACCCTAAACGAAAAACGTGCGGTGTTATCATCCATAATATACTTTTATGCTCTCCAAAATTTCCCTACATGTTTTTAATATTGATACATCTCGTGTTTTACGTTTTGTGTGTAATAAAATAAAGAAAATACTCATTTTTAGTTCACTTGAAAAACAAGTTTTTTAATTTTCGTATTTTTATAACTTTGACCCTTTGCGGATCAGAAAAATTTTATCCAAAAATTTAATCAAGAAAATTGTGATCCTTTTATACATATCGTCAATGAAGTAATTTGCTTTATCTTAAAATTTTTCAAAATAAAAAAAAATTTTGATTAAAAACTACTTTGTTTATGAAATAATCACTTTTACAATTTTAGTTGTTAACATTGTCAAAAATAAGTAGAACAGTTTTTATCCCACTTCCCTTGAAAGGGTTGCATGAAATATCAAATATACATGTAATAATTTATAATTAAGGCATGTCAGGCAGTTATTTATATTTTCAATTGTACTTGGTCACAATTTAACACTAATTTTTTTTTCCTATTGAAATGCTATTTACTGATTTCTGATCTACAACTATATATTTGTATTACTCCATTTTTCACAAGAATTCTCAGTATAAAGGGGAGCGTTACTGAATATCTCATAAAAAAATTCACAATTTCAGAAACTGGTAATTTTCTAAGATAATGAAATAAGTAGTTTAGTATATAACTAAAAAATAAAATGTTTTCTAAGTTATAACGTTTTCACGATAATTAGAAGCACTCAAAAGAAGAATTGAGTTCAGATAGTGAATTCACGCCGGTTAATCTGCAAGTATTTAATCAAATGATCTCTGTGTGTGATAAAATCAAAAGAGCGCTTCGATGTTAATGTTAGAAGCAGCAGCACAAAGGCAGTGTACTGAAATGGAGAGAAAAGCTGACTTTAACGTTAATGAATCCACACGAAATTGCGAGTAAATTAAGAAGAGGAAGGAAAAGCAGAGGCAAGAATTAATGCTTTAAATGGACTAAGTTTACTATCTACAAAAGGTTAATAGTGCGTAACTATACACACCTTAAACATGAAATGTCCTTATCACTAAACTAACTTTTATAGCTTCATAAAATGCGATAGAAATATTGCGTTGGTTACTAAAATACGGTTGTTAAGTTAGGTAATTTAGTCATTCTAGTAACTATAATTGACCATAATGCCACTCTAAGAACATGCTGTGGTAAATATAATTTTGTCGTCAATTTTTTCCCTCTTCCCTTTTTCTCCTAAACCTATTAATACAGCACTGCTACCGACATTATTAAAATAAATAACAATACTTTACTTTCCAATAAAAGAAAATATTCATTTGATTACAAAAAAAGCAGCAGTAAGATTTGATTAAAAAAGGCAGAAAAATATTCAAGTTGATTAAAGTCACCTAAGATTTGATTTAAAAAAACAGCAGAAGTAATTTCAAGTAGGAAGATTAAATTCAAATGCGAATAAAACTTGCAGCTTTCATTGTATACATAATTGTCAGAAATCAAGTGTGTTAATCAACAATTCAAAGAAGCTAACAAACTAGTTGATCGACAAATCTAATTATTAGAGAGAGATAATTTATTATGACTGAAGTTAGATTAACTTGAATTAGTTTGTTGAAAATTTATGAGCAGAAAGCACACTGCAAAGAAGTTTATTTCCTCGTAAGTGAAGAAATCAGTTTGAGAGATGTGTGAGGTCACATAGACGGTAGATCCGAAAATGAAAGAACAAAGGAAGAAAATTTTAAAAATCCCTTTACATTAATTTACATAAATATTATTATTGAATCTTTTAATTAAAATAATTAACAATTGTTTTAAACGAATATAGATTATATAAGCTAGTTATCTTCATTCGTGTCGTAATTCATGTCATATTGAAAAAAAAAACAGTTATTATAAGCTTATGATCTGTTTTTAGAATTACCCATAAGGTGGAATCATTGGCACAAATTGGTAATTCAGATTACATATTTATATTTTCTTCGTTTATAATTGCAATTATTTTTGTCACCAGTAATTTATCAAAAATTCCTATGCATTTAGGACTAAGGTTAGGTACGTTTCCCAGTATGAACAATTTATTACACAAAGGAAGGTTATCATCACTGTTTTAGAGCGTTATTGTACCGAATGCGGGGATGAGTGCCGGATAACAGTTGCAGTTGGCAACTAATTAAAGCCAATCCAATGCATCTATGTACTCATTTAACATCCCGCTGAACGTTGGTGCCACTGGCAATGTGTGTGTGGCATAGTCTCCGTCATCAATCGCATCCGGGAGGGAGATTAGGCCTTATCGATTATTTCCATGTTCCGGATTCTGGATTGTATTCCGAGTTCCGGGGCAAGAGAAGGCTTTTGGAAATGATCTCGGCCACTGTTTCTGGTGTGGATAGGGGGCTGCTATTAGCTTGTCGACATGGCAAAGGAAGTCTGATCAATGGACTTCATCCCATGATGAATGATACAATTATATACTATAGTACAGACTTCACACATATATCGCTACAATCTTGGCCGATATATCTCCATTTTGATCACAAGGCAAACATGATTAAAAACTCTATTTAATACCATTTAATTAAATCATAGTTAACTACATTATATAATAACTGGAAATATTAATCAATGATATCATTTAAATTTCAACATTTGTATTGCTATGTATTTCTATATTTGTATTGCTTCAACTATTGCTATGTTTCATAGATTTTTTTTTTTTTTACTTTAATATCATTGAAGATATAAAGCTGATGCTTTCTGAATTTAGGGCTATGAATGTTCAAGTCCGTAGTCATATAATTTTGAACTTCACCTAGAAAACAAGTTAACTCAAGCACAGGAGAAAATTCATCCCCTGGAGGATTATTTTATAGGACATAACCGAATTTGTATTACGAGGAAAAGAAAACCGTGAAAATCTTTAATGATTAGCCCAGCTACAAGTGCATTTTTACCCATGATCCACAAACTAATGAGAATATTTTACTTTAGCAATGTGTCAGTGCGAATTGAAAACAGTATGCGAATCAACCAACCATTAATGGTAATCAAACATAGATCGGAGGGAATCCAGAGCCATCATGGCTCCATTTCATATAGTGAAACTTAATAAGTTGGTCACATCTGAATGAAGAAATCTGTCTAAGTTGATCTTAATGATCAAAGTACCTAAAAGAAAAAACCAATTAAATTCGCCTTTTATGAGTTAACCATTTGTGAAAGTGTATAATCAAATGGTTGTCCCAAAAGTGCAGTTTTTACAGAATATAATGTCAAGGTGTAATACGGTCTTGAACGACCTTCTCATGCATCTTGTATAAATACATAACTAAACATGATTATCTAAAGTAACCCCCTTTTCTCGAGTGTAGTTTGGTTACAAAAGTCCTTCTCTTCTGTGTAGCACAGTATCTAAATGATCATGACACACTCATCTCCTTTATGTAACAATGCATTTACGTGATCTTAGTCAACATCTTAACTCTTAAAATCTAACTAAGTAAACATCTTACTCTTATATGTAGTATCTAAATTAAACGACTTATTTTGCATCTATTATAGCTTATAACATGTCTATCTAAAATTAATATCCTTCTCTACATATAATATGGTATATCAGTTCTTTTTCTTACGAGTAGTACAGTAGTATATAAGTGGACGCAAATATCTACAGTAAACAGTCTTTTCCTACGGGTATTAAAGTAAATATGATCTAAAGTAAACGGATTTCTCCTATGTGTTTTACTGTAGTAGATAAATAAACATGATGTATGACAGTGGTAAACCTTTTCTTACAGTGCATAAGTAGACACACATATTGTTACGAATTTATAATTTTGTATATAATTTTGTGAAAAAGTTTTTGTTGTAAAGTTAAATATCTCAAACGAATCCTAAATAAACAGTTTAATTAGAAAATTTGCAAGAAAGTTGTATAATTTAGATAGAAAATAACTCCTAATATATTTTATTTCTTAAAGAAGACTCGGTTTGCCGACATTTTTGCAGATTTGGCGATACTTGAAGACAAAATTATAGGTATGGAAATTCGAGTTTCAAAGCCATTGAACTAATATCTATGAAATTGAACTAATATATATGAGAAATGTATAGAATCATGTCGAAAGTTCCGGGGTTTTCGTCGCCAAGACTTCTTAAATAGGAGTGTGCCCCACAGAGGAGAGTAGTAGAGATTGTCAGTTTATGATTGCAACAGTGTTCTGATTTCTGTCTCTTGAGCCATCTAAGGTTGTAAAGCCAGTGTACTACACTTATATTAGAGCTGTAATTGAGTGCTGGAAATAGCTGTATCTTCTGGAAGATTCTGCTAATAAATTTTTGAAGTCTTAATTACTGTTTAATTCATCTCCAATCGAAGCAAATCTTTATACTTGGTACAATACCTAAAGAAAACAACCTTCTCCTACATTTGATCAAATTACGTGATCTAAATTTAACGCTTTTTTCCTATGTGCAGTATATAAAGCAAGCATCATGAATGGGAATGGTCAACCTGTTTTTTTACAACTTGGAGAGTGAGTGAATGTGTCCAACCTACCGACTACAGTGAGGATAACATCGAAGTTTCTCGTCCTTGCTTTTTTAAAATCGACTCTGCATCTATATTGTCCTTCGTCCTCTTCCATCAATGGTTTCAAACGAAGGGTTGAAGGTCGATGTGTAATACTCAGGTAAGCTCTACCATCTAAGAGATCGCTCGCAGCATGCCTAGCTTGGTCTAGGTGACCTCTTCGCGCGTCTAAACTGTAGAGGGGTGTCGTGGACTCATCCTTGTACCACAGGACTAGGGCTACTGAATCGTCAGGACTTGGGGCGGTGATGTTACAAGGCAAATCCATCGCCGAACCGGATACTCCCACCAATGCAACTGGTGGCTCTGCCAAAATAAAAAAAAATATTAGTATTTATTTTTTGGAATGAAAAAAAATTTTTTTTTGAAAATTTAAACTATCTTTTTGAATTTAGAGTAGAAACTAATTTTTATATTATCTATATACGCAATAGAATTAAAATTGTATAAATTTTCTGATATATTTTAGAGTTAATTTAATTCCATCAATTTTCAAAAATAAATTCATTTGTTTTAATTTCAGTCATTCCCATTTGATTAGTTATTTTCATATCTATCAATGCCGCAGGTTATCTAGTTTTATTTAATATTTTTTGAAACCTAATTTTTCAGAAGCATCAATTTTCATGTTCGGGAAATTTGATATTGAAATATAGTTTTTACTTGTAGGGACTATTTTTCTAATTTATTAACGAACAAATATTTTATTCTAATAAATTTGAGATAAATACATTTTTTCTTTTTTATTCCAGTTTTAAAAATATAGTTTATAAAAATTGCAAATATAGTTTACAAAAATTGCAAAAAAAATTTTTTAAGACCCTTCGTACAAATGAGATTTCAAAACTATAGCAAATGGAAAACAATTGGATAAATAAATTTAGAAAAAAAAAGAATGTTAAAGCTGTTAATTAATTTAGGATGTATAAAAAAAAGAAGTGTAAACAAAGAGCGAGATGTTAAATGTCGTAGAAATTAAAGATAAAAGGCAGAGACAGAGTGATTGGTGGGAGAACCCAGTTTTATAAAGTAAGAGTTTTTAAAGAGTCAAGTAAAGTAGAATATATAAAGTTAAGTAAAAAGTATAGAACTGCTGAAAAGGACAACACAGACAGACACACAAACACACATAGAACAGACACACAATACAGAAAGAAATATACCCTTCCAAAGTTATTTTCTACAAAATATTTTTGAAGAAATATTTTGTAAAAAGAATCATTCTTTTCTATTTTTTACACTGAAAAATAAATTTTGTTGCCAAATTAGTTTTAAATAAATATTTTTTAAGCGTATAAGTTAATTTTTGTCGCAACGCCTTGAAAGTTTCATGCTATTTGTTGAAACGGAATAAAAAAAATTTATATTTCTTTTAAACAAAATAGATCACAAAAAAGTTACAAAAATATGCTTTTCAACAAAGGAGACCCACCAAATTTATTTTATTTTGGAAACATTTTAAAAAGGTTTAATGTTAGCACAATAAATATTAAATCCACATTAATCCAAAATCATTTTTTCAGCCTTTTCTTGAAAGCATATTTACTATTTAATTTTTTTAAAAATAATTTGTTTCTCCTTTTTAATGCACAAAAAATGATGCTGTTACTTGTACAAAAATATTTTGTTTTGTGTGTCTTAATTATACAATGTCTGAATGTTTCTTTTAAATAAATAAAATAAAATGTCAGAGAAGGGATGTTTGAAATAAGTCTAATTTATTCTATGTGTATATATGAATGAAGAGCTAATATTTGTAGAAACTTAATTAAGCACCAGTAAAGTTGAAAAAAAACTTTATAGAATGCTTAAAATCCAAAATAAATATTATATTTAAAAAAAGGTAGTGAAACAATGAATGTTTATCATATAGGAATGTTTATTAATATTTTAATATTAATCCTGAACATCTAGTTGCAGTTTCAAAAGGGTAACTTATATGTGAACAATAAAACACAGTCCATAACTGTTAGCTGAAAAAATTGCTTTTAACACGAAATTTGACTTAATTTTGTGTGTGATTTTTTATACCCTATGCTGATTTCTATTCATATACTGTAACATCAAATTTGAGCTGCATAAACCCTGCAAGAGTCTGAACCACTGGAAAAAATTGTTTCACAATGCAATGTTCCTCATTGCTTTTCCATTGAATTGTAAATAAAGTGCCTTGTAAATAAAGTGTCTCAAGGTTGCACGATACACCCACTCTTCACACTTTCCTCTTCTCTGTTACCATGGTTTTATTTACTACAGTACGTATCAGTAAAAAGATAGAATATACAGTCGTGAGAATAAGTAAGTTTTACTGAAACCATGGCAACGAAGAGGGGAGGAATGTGAATAGTGGAAAAATCGCGTAACTTTAAGACGCCTATTCTAATTTCTAAGCAGCGTGAAACGCTTGATAAGTTTCTATTAATTCATCCAAAAGAATGTGATTTTGTTTTTGATTAATTTGACACCACCTTCATACATTGAGTCTAACTCCATTTCAGGGAGAAAGTTTTGACACAGCTTAAAAATATGTGAAAAATATTTTTTTACAAATCACAATTTAAATATTTAATAATTCATAGACGAATAATCCGTTTCATGCATCACAAAAATCGGGAAGAAAACTATAGAATTTTGTCTGCATTATGAAAAATCGTTTTATTAAAAGTAGGACAAGAATCACAAGTTTATTGTTTCCCTCATGACAATTCATGCATTTCAAAAATTATTGAATCACTCTTCCGATATAGAAGTTTTACTCTATACTATTATACTTTAAAACTTAACGTTAACCGTCTGACGTTCTATTAAGTGTGAATAATTTCCAGAATTTTACATTCATTATGAAAAATGGTTTCATTACAAGCGGGACAACGATCACCAGTTTCGGTTTTTATTTCTCTTATGATAATTCATTAATAAAGAAAGTTAAATATTAATTAATGCTAATATATTTGGAAGGTTTTATCATTTATAAAACATTGTTAAACATTTGTGAAACACAAAAAATAATAAAAATTCTATTGTTGTTTTCTACAATAACACTGTATCTCTACGCAATTTTACGTTAAACTTAATGTTAACCGTCTGACATTTTATTAAGTGTGGAAAATTTCTAGACTTTTACTTTCATTATGAAAAATAGCT
This sequence comes from Parasteatoda lunata, assembly GCA_949128135.1. Classification (NCBI taxonomy): domain Eukaryota; kingdom Metazoa; phylum Arthropoda; class Arachnida; order Araneae; family Theridiidae; genus Parasteatoda; species Parasteatoda lunata. Next base: position 24,869,585 of record OX421970.1, read on the forward strand.
TCATTAACAAGTGGGACAACACTCACCAGTTTCTGATTGTGTTCCACTTATAATTCATTAAAAAAAACTGTTAAATATTTCTGGAAGACAAAAATAACAGTTATATTGTTGTTTTCCACAACCGCACAGTTACTCTAAGCAATTTACGTCGAAACTGTTAACCACCTGATGTTTTATTAAGAGGGGGAAAAAACTTAGAATTTTGAATTCATTATGAAAAATGATTTCTTTAGAACTGGAACAAAAATTCCATATTTCCTTTCCTGTTTTTCTCATTATAATTTATATTCTTGAAAAATAAAACTTATGAGTGATTATCCCGGAAAAATGACTGTTACTGTAAGCAATTTTTCGTTAAATTTTCCGTAATTTTAAACTTAACTTTCCGTGTCCTTTACCTTTTGTTACATTTTATTCTTGAATTCAAAATAGAAAATGTCATTTAAAAGTGGACAATAAAGTAATTATTGGTATAAAGAAATAATCATGCTGCAAATGAAAAAAACAATAGGTCGTAAATAGTTTATTAAATGAAAAAAATAGATCTGAATAAAACATTGTTAGGACTTGTTTTCGGCAGCAGGATGTCATTAACAGTATTCACTGGCATGCTATAAAAAGCTTAATGAAAAAGTTATACACGATATTATTAGCATTTTTGAAATTTAAATTAATTCTGCATTTGAATATGACAAGCAATTCAAAGAAGAAAAAACTCGGTCCTTCTAAATTATTTTTACATGAACATAATTCTTCAACGTTTAGAAGTCTTTTGATTCAATGAAAAGTAGAACGAATTTTACAAGCCTTTTATAATCGAGTAAGAAATTTAGGGATGTACCATTTTTTTCTTCGTAAGTGTCATTTTAAATTAAAATTTTCTTTAGTCTTGCTTCTAGGTAAGTACTATCTAGTTTTCTTGAATAACAACTATATAACAGCTTAATAGAGGAAACAAAAACTTATTTTCTACATGAAAATCGTAGGGCTTTTTACCAAAAATTGCCCTTCAAACAATTTCTAAATGTGGCTAATCATAATAATATAGCTCCAATCCCTTTAATTTAATTTAAATCATGCTATAAAATTAAAGATGCTCGATCCATAATAAAAAAGTAAAAATCTTTCATTTTTAGATTATTTAAAATGTCAATTTGGAAATAGTTTAATTTTTTTTATCGTAATTACAAAATTCAGAACTTTGTTAATCATAATTGATTATCATAATCAATCATAATTGATAATCATAATTGATTGATGCAAATAAAAAAATTTCAGAATTAAATAAATAGTGCCAATAAAGTGAAGCGATACGAAAATTTCTTGATTAAAAACTTCATTCGCTTCAAAAATATGCAAATTTGAAATAACAATCGACATGTTACAACCGCTCAAAGCTTAAAATGGGCGCCTATTTTTGAGCGCTTGAAACTCTTATTTCTAATTTGTATATTATTGAAGCGAATAAAGTTTTTAGTCAAGTAATTTCTGCATTGCTACCTTCAAAATCATATTATCTAATTCAGCAATCTCTTCAATTGGTTTGAATCAAATAGTCAAAATTAAAGGTTGTGCGTTTATTTATGAAAGTTTGCTTGAAAAAAATAACTTTTTTATTAAGTATAAACTGGAAAGTTAAAGAACCAAATAAGAGAGTTATGTCAAAAAGTAACTTTTAATTTTAAAAAAATCTTATATCATATTTACGAAATTTGTAACATGTTTTTCATCACTTATTTAAATATGAAATAATGACGTAAAGCATCTTATTTCTGAATTGTGTCCTTAAAAGTCCCATCATCTGATTTAGTAAGTTCTAAAAATTGATTTATATCAAGAATTACAAACTAAAGTTGCACGATTAATTATAAATATTTCGCTAGAAAAAAAACTTTTTTTCAATATTTTTATTAAGTAAGAAATGACAAATTAGACAGTCAAAAAGAAGAGTCGTATAAAAAAAAAAAAAAAAAACATTTTATTTAAAAAAAAAAAAAAAAAAAAAAAAAACACTTTACCATAATTACGAAATTTGAAACCCTGTTTTTCATCACTATTGAAAGATGAAGTAATGACGAAAAAACAACGTTCTACAATCATCTGTTTTTTTTTCCTCTAAATTTAATAAAATTACTTTAAAAGTTTGGAGTTAAAAGTTATTTCCAAAACAAAGTATTAAGAAGTTGTAGAATAAAATGTTTATAGACTAACAAGTTAGTTTGCAGACATGGAACGTCTGAAAGAAATTTAAAAAAAAAAAAAAAAAAAAAAAAAAAAAAAACGAAGACGAAACACGATAAAGGCGGGATGCGCTTAGAAACGATCAATAGTGTCATAAAAAAATTCTAACAATTTGTTCGTAACAAGTACTTGATTGTTGCTTAATTGAATACTTACATTTTAATCTATACAAGAAACATTCTGGTGGAATAGTTAGAAAACTTTAATTACATTAAAAAACAGTAATTAGTAGATGTTGCTATATTCCAATAAAATATATGTTGTAAGAAGATTTTTTCTTTTCAAAAATACACCCATTCAAACTATAAGTGCGTATCAATTTGTGGCAACATTATTGTCATTGTTTTTTTGTTTTTTTTTGTTGTAACAAAATCGAAAATTCATAATTTTGAAAATAATTAAATACAAAGAATTATTATTTATTATTTCAATATTAAGCAGGAGATTTATGAAGTTTCCAGTTTCATAAATACGCGTACTAAAGGTTTTGAAGGCATTTTTTAACAGAACAAAAACAAATTTGCGTAAAATATGACAATAAAACAATGCGAAACAATGGTTGTATTTTTTATTTCATTAATTGTAATTTTTTTTAATAACTATATACAGAGATCTGAGTATTTTGGTATAACAAAAAAAGGCTTTAATTTTTTGAGTTCTTAAAACGAATATATTCGCTTTTTTTAAATGTTTTATACCATAGCGAAAAGAAACTGTACAGGGGCGTGCTATGTATAGCAATTTGTAACAAAAGTAACAATTTTTAGTTTTATAAAGTAAAGAGTTAAAACATTTATGAGGAAACTGGACGTTCAAAATGAGAAAAATCCTTCAAAAATCCATTATTTGGTTTTTGAGATAATTATAAAAAAAATTACACTTTACTAAGTAATACGCAACACATCGAGTTTAATTCCAAGTTTTTCTTACCGAGTCATAAGATTATGAATTTGTAAAGGTTCAGTCATCAATATGTAGTTCTCGTTGACAAAGTTGCTTTTTCTCGTAATGGAATTCTTCAATGTTCTCACCACTTCAAAAAGTTCCTTGGGCATCAGTTTTTTGTTTTATTATTATTAAAATTCTTTTAGTAACTTTTCGATGTGTCTAAATAAACTTTATTGACTCAATATCTTAATTAAATTTTTTTAATAACTGAGCAAAATAAATTTTAGCATGTTTTTTGAAGAAATTTTTGGTGTCAAAATAAAAATTTATTGCCTAGATACGTAATATTTTTATATGATTACCATAACCAATTAAACTTATGTAAAAGCCTATATTTAACGCATTTGGGTATAAATTTAATTTGAAAAATTACAATTTTCTTGTAAAGAACTTTTTAAAATTTGAAAATGATCGAATAAGAATTGCACTTTTTTGTTTTGAACGTCCTCTGCCCCCTTAACATTATATGAGAATAATGCAAATTTTTAAGTTTTGAAATTTATTATAGTGTACACCTTTCAGAAGTTTGTTGCACAGCAAAATTGTGCAAAATGTAAAAAAAAAAGACAAATAAACAATTCTAAGCAATAATTAGTAATTTTACACAAAATACGTAATTTATTAGTTTTATAAAAATTAAGTACAGAGAATTGAATATATAATTAGACCGGAGCTATTATGAAAGAAGTTTACAAAGTTTAAGAATTTAATAATTTAATATCTATATCTTTAAGACGTTTACGATTTTATCACAGAAATGAATAAAAACCATTTATATAAAACGTAAAAAAAACAGCAACATATTGTTGAAAAAAAATAAACTAAAATGTGTCACAAGACCATCGAAATGATTTATGAATTATCTCTTGCTTACTGTAATCATTTATCATTTAAAATGCATCCAAATCCAGTTTTATGCCACAGATCAGTAGATAGTATAACAGCAAATCATTATGCACTTTTTCCCCCTAAAATGATCTATTGCATCTAACGACTATTTTGAAGAACTTTTCTTCAATTGAATCAGCTGGTTTTTAGTGAAAAAAACATTGTTGATTTTGAAAATGTAAAGAATTTCCTTCAATATATTCCTTAGCTGAAGGACTTTGGATAATTCCTGAATATCTCAATATGGAATCAAAAGGTTCCACAATATTATTTCCAAACAGATATTTCAAAATTTACAGACATTTCCACTAGATGATAGAAAAAAATTTTTACACTTTTTTTTTCCTAAAATACTGTATTTTATCTAGGGAATATTTTGAATACATTTTTCTTTCAATTGAATCAGCAGCAAGTGAAAAAATATTTTTACTTTTAAAAATGCAAATAGTTTTCTTCAGTTTACTCTTTACATGAAGGACTTTGGGAAAAGCACAAAATAAATTTTTTCAATATGAAATCAAATTTTCACCAAAATTGCTTCCAGATAGGTACTATAAAAAAGTCAGAAATTCCCACTGGATGGCAGCACAATACACAGAAAAATTTTATTGTCCACATTGAGAAACGCTCTATCCTAATATTTAAAAAAGTGGCTTAATTTAAAGATTAAAATTATGATTAAATTACGCTTAGATTACAGATGCTTTTCTAGAGACAGTTTAAGTTTTTAACTTGTTTTAACCTAATTAACCTCATTTTTCTTAAATTTCGTAAATTGAAGTATGTTCGTAAAAGTAAAGTAAAAGTGTATGAACACAAACAATATAATTTAAAAATAAGGATTTTCTATTTTTCTATCTCAGTTGTCTAAATGCTTTAGCTTAAAATTTTAAATTAATTATTTAAATTATACAGGTAAGTACTTATCCTCTACACTATTGAAATATAAAGAAACAAAGAAAAAATATTTTATAATTCCGAAATTCAATTTTGCAGCCGTAAATCATAATAAGACAAAAAAATTTTTTATTGTTTTGCCAGGGAGCTAATAATTTCAGGTACACACACGTGGACTTCTGGTTTTAACTAAGTAAAAAAATCTAAATATTTCAAAATGTTAAATTGCACCTAAAGTAGGAAAAAACATGCAGAACGTTATATTATAGTCTATTTGAATACAATATTTTTAGATTTAATATTTATTTTTAAAAAAAATTTATTAAATATATACGAATTTTTTTACAATGAGAGGCAAATACTAAATGCAATACCAATATTTTCTATGCATTACTATGTGAAATCTCAGTTTCAAAACTATTTTATTTATGCAAACCATGCAAAATTAGTGATTATTGATAATAATCTAGCATGAACTATATAAAAAAATAATTCTTGGGAACAAAATTTCAAAATTATGGAGGAAAAAAGAACACAGAAAGTCAAAGTTATTAAATATATGTAAGTACCGTAATATAAAACAATTAATTAAAATACACATAAAAATATTACTAAATAAATATAAAATTTGATGCTCATAAAACAATGAGTTTTCGCTTGAATACTACGCTATCATAAATTTCAATATACGTACCAAGGTCGACCTGAATGCTCTTTACCGTATTATGTTTTAATATTAAGTAAATATAAATTTAAAAGCTGCATACAGATCAAATACTAAGTAAAAAAAATAGATTTAGAATAACTAAATTATATAATATTTAAAATTAGTTACAGTTTCGAGCACGTGGATTTAAGGTCATTTTTCAAAAGGCACTTCTGTTTATACGGATTTTGATCCAAATAACTTACATGTTCTGCATCGATTGTGGAATTCCCAGAAAGCATAAAGATCCACAAGTGTTTCAGGAAAGTTAAAACTATGAACTTTCTTAAAGCATGTTTTTAGAAGCTAAGGTCAACAGAAAGCTTAAATATCCACGAATGTTTCAGTGAAGTTAAAACTATAAATTCTTTCAAGGCGTGTTTTTAGAAGCTAAGTTCCAAAGAAAGCTTAAATATCCACGAATGTTTCAGTGAAGTTAAAACTATAAATTCTTTCAAGGCGTGTTTTTAGAAGCTAGGTTCCACAAAAAGCTTAAATATCCACGAGTGTTTCAGTGAGGTTAAAACTATAAATTCTTTCAAGGCGTGTTTTTAGAAGCTAGGTTCCGCAGAAAGCTTAAATGTCCACGAATGTTTCAGTGAAGTTAAAACTATAAATTTTCTTAAAGCGTGTTTTTAGAAGCTAAGGTCCACATATGTGAACTGAGGTAATGAAGAGGTTAAATATTCGTACCTTATAATTTAAAGTATTTTCGAGTTTTTTTTATTTAAATAACTCAAAAATTATGAATTACTAAAAAATAATTGTTCCATGTAAAATTGCTTGGGAAAACTAAATTCATACATGGGTGCAAGGAGTTTGATTTATGTTATCAGTTCTCAAGGTATGATCAAAAACAGATTCCATTTTAGGGATACAATCTTCTCTAGAATTGAATCTTTTAAATTGAAGGAACAATCATTTAAATTTAAATCACACAATCTTTTCAATTGAAGGAAATAAATAATTATTCTAGGGAATTGAAGACCTCGGTAAAACACGATAACGGACATTTTTGCAGTTCAGAAAAAAAAACGTAAAAACGTACTTTCTTATCACACATACTGCAGACGTGCTGTTTCTTATGAAAATATTGAATCTTTTTTTATTTGTATAGATGTCATATTCTTCACATTGAGAATCATTTTTAAACCTCGATATCAGTGAAAGAAAAATAAAAAGTACTATAACAGTTTACGAATATAATTCCATTTCATCTTTTTTCTTATTGTTATAGATGTAATGCTCTTCACATTCAGAATCATTTTTAAACCTTATTATCAGTGTAAGAAAAATAAATATTACAATAATAATTTACAAATATAATTCCATTTCATCTTTTTTTTATTTGTATAGATGCCATGTTATTCACATTCGGAATCATTTTTAAACCTCGATATCAGTGTAAGAAAAATAAATCTATAACAATTTACGAATATAATTCCATTTCATCTTCTTTTTTATTTGTATAGATGTCATATTCTTCACATTCAGAATCATTTTCAAACCTCGATATCAGTGTAAGAAAAATAAATAGTACTATAATAATTTACGAATATAATTCCATCTCATCTATTTCTGCCATTGGCGCTACAATATACATTTGATTCCTTCCAAAGCATACAGTGTTTGAATGGTGTTTGTTCTTTTATTTTACCTTTTTTTTCAATAAAACAGTGTTATCTTGGGTCAACCAAAAAAAAATCATATGTTTCGGTAAGAGCTACAAATCGATACCTTGCAACATTTTTCATCTATATCGTAATAATGGGTTACGGAGGCTAGGAGGCTTTTTTCCTGGAATGTCCTTTTCCATTTCTCGATTGTCCTATTTTCCTTTTGGGGTTTGAAGTGAGGCCAAATATCAACGCTTTGCTTTTTTTTCCTGATCATTTTTTTTTTTTTATTCATTCCGAACTTTCTCCAGGAAATATTCGATGACATTTAGAGTCTATTGATGTATAAAAGTTTCCACTTTGACCATCTTCAACGGTTGTTTATGGCCTTTCTTTGCATCATTGGGTTAGGCGTTCTATTTTAAAAAGTGTTTCGGTAGCTTTTTTTTCAGTAGTTAATACAATTTAACAGAAAAGTTGCAAAAAAGTTTCGTGATAGTTTTTATTAAGATACAATTTTGGAAAATAAACACATAAGACTATTTTAAAATAATCGGACTTAAAAAAAGTATTTTATAATATAGAATGCTTACTTAACTAAGATGCTAATGTTTAATTTAGATTCTATTAATGCATAAAAGTTTCCAGTTAGATCAAGTATAATGGTTGTGCGTGGTCTTTTTTTCTATCAATGCATTTGGTTTCATCTTTGGAGTTTTCTTCATTATTTAAGGAATTTCACTACCCATGTTTCAAAAAGTACCGCAAGAAAATATAATATTAAGAATAATATGAAATTATTTAAAAATAATTTGATTATTTTTCTTCTTAATTTATAACAGATGGGATAAATGAAATAAAGAGAATAATTATTTTTTTACTAAAAATTTTTAAAAAAATCAAACAAACTATCCCTAACTTTCCACTTACGTATTTTACAAGTTCTTTTATGTGAAGGAAAGTAACTTTATACAACTTAAATTGAAATCGTAGTTTTTTTCACAAAGGGATCTCTTGAACAATTTTAAAATGTGGCTCATTATACTTTATCGTTGATAGGCCTTTGCTTCTACATTTTAAGAGGGTTCAGGATACATTTTTAATTTTTTTTTTTTTAAATGACAGGTATTAAAAAAAAGTAAATAACCCTATACTTTTAAAAAATAAGTAAAAGGAAATTAATGAGGCAATAATTACATGAATAAAATGTAAAAATTCCCAGCTATATTTTTCTAATGTTGCTCTTGCAATCATATTTGTCAAAAAACTTAGGACTCGTATAGTTACAAACTACAGCTGGAAATTTTTTTTTACTAAGATATTCCAATATGATGATTATTCAATGTATTTGAGGGTTTTATTTAATTAATTGGAAAACATTGATTTTCAGCATATATATATATTTTAAGGCAACGAAAACTATACTAATAACTCACTATATACTATAACACACTTATAAAATATTAAATAAATCTGATGAAATTGAAGACAGTGTAAGTAGATGTGTTTTTTTAAAAAAAACGTTTTAGTACCGATCTCATACACGTTAACCTAACCAGTTCTGTTTTATTTATCATTAGCATCGAGTGGCACACAAGACCAGGATAAGCTTTGGTGTTCTCCAGAACAATTAGTTTTTTATTAACCGTTTTAAATATAGTTGAAAGGATACAAGGTGCCAAAATTAGGCTATCAAAATTTTGTTCATGATTAAGAAAAATTTTTTTGCAGCAAATTTATGTGACACGGAATATATTTTTGTTCCCTGAGTTTCTGTTTTTAGTTCAAAATTTTTTGACAAATGGCGTGGCGAATAATAAACCTGTAAATTAAAGTAAAATAATTAAAAAACACTCTACAATAAATCACAGTGCTACATGTTGTCACAACCGATAATCTATATTTTGAAAAAAATTGTAATTTGGTTTCAATGCATCGAAAGAATACGTAAAATTATGATGCGATTTCCAATTATTCTTTATTGATTTACACATTTACTATCTGTAGCGCCGTCATTCGAAAATTATTCCAAACAAAACCAGAATCTCTGAATCACATTACCTTATTATCACATTTTATCAAATGGTTTTATTATAAGACATTTTTTAACCTTAGCTATGTTATAATTAACTTAACCTAAGCTTAGTTATAATCTTTCTGAAAACGGGCAAATTAATTTAAGTTACCATGTAGTAAAAATAAATGTGTATGTTTTTATTGAAAATAGGAATTAATTTATGTAAATTTACGTATATTTCTCTCATATACAATTTCAGGTGTTTTTGATTTACCATCGAAATCAATGTCAATTCTTTTTACAGTAAAATACAAACAATCAATAGAATTTTCTTTTCGGTCGATATCAAGAATAGATTGAAACGGAAGGAATTAATACTAAGAACAGATTTGAGCGAGATGATTTATCGTCATAAATAAAGTCATATTCTAATATTCCTTCAGAATAACACTTTGCAGTTTGTGTTCGTAAATAAAGCTGCATAAAGGGAACAGCGCTGAAGATACTCATTTTGCAGTAAATTGTTCCGTAATAATCGTGACAGAGACATTTATCTTTCGTCGTGATTAACACCCTCGCACTGATCTATGGCGCTGCTTGTCGCATCCATTTTGTCCTGTAAGGACACACTGATTACGTTCGTACACGTCACTGGCGGAAGCCATTTTGTGGAATAATTTGGTCATCAATTTTGTTCTGACTCTTCCCTAACACACATTCCACCATCCATCCATAATGTTTTTTTCAGGTATAAAAATAGGAAAAAGAAAGGTAAAAATAAGCTAAGCTGATGATTTATATTCTTAAATTTAATCAAATATCCATTTTTATAGATACTTAATTCATATTTGTATAATCCTGGCAAAATCTCTTTACTTAGCATTACATTTGTCGATCAGAATAAAATATTACTCTGAATGTTATTCCAAACTGAATAAGATTTCACTATTGATATTTAATTCATATCTGAAAACAAGCTAAAATATCTGTACCTACATTTGCCGATCAAAAACAAATCTCATTCTGAATGTTATTCAAAAGTGAATAAAAATTCCCTCTTCTATATGAATTGATCGCTAAAATATATTGTAGGAAAATAACTGGATTTTTTATTAAGATGTGAATCGAAATAAAATCTCCTTCTTAAACTTAATCTATACTGAATAAAAATTTATTCTTAGAGTTCTTAATTATTTAATGAAATATGTTGTGGGGTTATATCTCGAACTGACATAAGAGTTGAAGATCAAAATAAAACATTTGAAGAAAGTCTTTAGAACGTCAATAAGATTTCATTTAATAAATATCTTACAGATGTTTTGAAAAGATTGCATCGAAAACCCAGTTCAGATATGTATATTCCGTACATTATATTTTTGGGTTAGAATATTATATTTTACAACATAAAATAAATAACTCAAAACTAGTTTAAAAAACCCTTATACTTTTATTGAAAAGAACAAAATAAATTATTTAAAATTTCCGATTTATTCAACCATTCCCAAATACCTATTACGAGGATTCGATGTAAATACACCAAAGAAAGCCAGCTGATAAATTTCTGAAATCTGCCCTTTCATTTATTAGAAAAGGGAAATATTAACGTACAATATCTGGAGGAAGTCTTCGGGACGCCAATACGATTTTAATCAAAAAATCCAACAAATGTTCCGAAAAGATTGCATCGAAAATCCCTAACAGAGGGAATCCCTGGAGGAGAGATCAGAAAAATCCCACTTTGTGATCATCCATCAAAATGAAAGAATTCTACGGGGATTTCAGGCAATTCATGGTTTTCGGTCTATGTTCTCAATAGCCAGAGATCGTAAGACTAAAAGTATGTAGCTTAACAAGAATAACATCTTTTTGTTCTTACTCCTGGTTCTCCTGTGGGCAGATCCCTTTGACGGATGGGAGTACTAAGACTCCAGCTAATAAAGTTAAGTCCGCAAAAGGGCTACTAATGCAATTTTCTGCTGTTAGTGCGAAGGCAATTATTTTAGATTCGCTCTGCTTGTATTTCAGTCTTAAGTAAATTGAATGTATTCTCAAATGTAACTTTAGATATAACCCAATCCACGGATCAAATTTTGATCTAGTACCTTGCGTACCAGTTGCAAAGATTTTTAAGGGATTTATTTCCCAATTAAAGAAGATTTCGGCCGTTGTTGAATTAAAGCCTTTGAGGCAATATGGTGTCTGGTCATATTTTATTAAATGTGAAATTATCACTCCTGAATATGACTGTTTCTTTGTATTGTCTCTCCGGTATACTACTGTGGTTGGGGTAATATATTGATTAGTCATATTTTTCAAAGGTCACATTTTAACTGTTAAAGGGGACTGTTTCTTTGTATTCTTTTACTGATACTTAATAAAAACTAAGGTGTATTCGTTGTTGAACAACGCCAAAAATTGTATAAACGAACACTATTATTTAAAGCTATCAAATCTTATGATCATGCAACTTAGAGTGATGAGGTTAAATCTAAACATAAATAATGGAAATTGCATACACCAAGCTTATGAGCCTTCCCACCGTTCACGAATTATTTTTATTTCACGAATTATAATTAATTATAATTAATTTCCAAATTTTTATTATTTCTTCTCATAGATGGCAGCACTAATTTTTTACTTACTTAAAAAAAAATTTCTACTTCGATCAAATATATTTTTTCATTTATTTTATTCGATTCAAGCTATAAGCAAATACTTCAAATAGTTTACCTCTATTTTACCTAAATTTACTAACTGTTTAATTATTATACTTCTAAACCTAAACCACATTTTGCTAAACGCCGGTAAATTTGATTACTTTTTACTTTATTTCATAAATTTTCAACAAAATGTTTTTTGCGATATCGACACATATAAAGAATAATTTTTATCTTAGGATAATTATTCTTTATTCAGAAATATCGCATTTATAGCAATAGATGAATAAGAAAAGTGTCTTGATAACGACTATTGCTTTTCCCATTCTTGTTTCTCTTCATTTTAGTTTTTATTTTATTCACCATTTTCATATTAATTTGTATATATATATATATATTTCGGGCAAATCCGTGGCTAAAATTATTTACTAAAAAAATTTTCTTTATTAGTTTATACAATTTTTCCATGTGCAAATCCATTTCGGGCAAATCTGTGGCTAAAATTATTAACTAAAAAGATTTCTTTGTCAATTTATATAACTTTTCCATGTGCAAATCCATTTCGGGCAAATCCGTGGCTAAAACTATGTGCAAAACTGGCAATTCATGTTTCTTTCTCTTTTCTATTTTATATTTTTTTCTTAAATAAATATTTATTTTCTAAAATTATTTATAGTCAACTTCTTTAAATTATCCAGTTTAATATTACCTCGCGTACATCAGTTTTCTGGCCCATCCTTGGTAACTAACAAATCAAACGCACTTCAGTAATGCAGCAAGAACGCAATTTAAACTCCTCTAGATACTCTCAATTTGCGCTTTTGTTTTCACAGTTTTCATATTTTGCAATCTGGCAATCTTGTTACGTAAACACTTTAAATCATTCTTGAAAAATTTCCCGTTCATGTAAGTTCCTTATTTTTCGCTACTCGCTTTATAGATTTTGTTTTGTTCTGCTCTTCCTTTAGATTTTATTTTCTGTTTTTTATGTGTAATTTTTACTTATTGTGTTTTATTTTATTTGTCGTAATTTTTGTAAAAATTTTTTTTTGAGTGCTCCTTACACTATTGTATTGATATATTTTGCTTAGGCTATATTGATACAATATTAGAAAGCACTCATTTTCGGATATAATCGTGTGGGCTGATGAAAAGATTATATCTTTTATTTTCCGGTTTTTTTAAAAAAACTTTTTCCTTTTTCTTTTTTTTAAATTAATTCTTTTTTTTTTAATTAATTCTTTTTTTTTCTTTCTCCAGTTGTTTGTTATTATTATTATCCCCCCCCCTTTTCTTTCTTTTTCATTTGTCTGTAATTTACCTTTGTTTTATCTTCATTTTGAACTTATATATATATATATATACACACACTAAATAATTTAATAAAGTATTTTTATCAGTTTTTGTTCTTTTAAGTACAGTTCAAATTCATCTCAATATTCTTTCTATACTATGATTATGACTGATTTAAAAAGTAATTTTTTTTCGAGAATTAAAGTTGTATATATAGGAAATATTAAGTTAAATAACTAACTAAAACGAACTGTTCTTAGTTTAAATTTTAGCGCAAAAATAACTTTATTGACTCTTATGTGGATCATATTATGTTGTTATCATAAAATTTAGATTAAATTACACTAAAAATAGTGTTGGTAACTGTAATTAGTATAATGGTAGAAATCTGGTGTTCCATTACACTAAGTCATCCTTTTTAAAATGATTTGGTTATTACAAGCCGAATTATCACTGGTGTTTCCCTGCACAACTTTTAGCGTAAAGTAGTGGTCACCTTTTATGGTGTTAAGAAACACAGCAATTTTTATTGCGCAGTGACAGTACAAGTTTCCGGAATTTCCACTAGATAACAGCTGAAAACACAATTACAATTCATAGTCTACATGAAAATCATAGTCAATAAAATATCTGAAAGTATTTAATCCACTCTTTGCGTCTACTTTTTTTAATCAAATTATCTACAAATTTTATTTTCTGCAGAAAATCTTCGTTCAGTGCAAAAATCGTTCTGCCCTGAATTCAACTAGGGGACTAAAAAGAAGTTCATCTCTGAGAAGACGCTATAAAGAAGTGCTTCTTAAATTTTTCAGTTTTAATTTTACCAATCACATGTGGTTTTTTCAGTTGTATTGCACCCTCTTCATACTTGACACAAATATCACTAGAAAATTTGAACTTTGATTAAAAGTAAACAGAAAATGCTATTTTTTTTTTAAACTTGATATTCTATTTTAATGATCTGAAATTTAACATAAATTAACACGAAAAAACAGACAAAAGATTTCTGATTTCTAATTTCTGACAGGTGAAGCAATAACTATAAATACATAAAAAATACAAAATAAATACATTAAAAAATAAAAAAGTAAAGAAAGAACAAATAAATAAAAACGATGGAAACTTAGTACCCACCCAATATTTCAAGATAAATGCCATGAATGCCGTGTTATATATTAATAAAAAGAAACTACGGAATCTGATTTTAATTTTACTATATTAACTTTTAAATCTTAATTATTCTCCTCAAAATGAGCACCTTAGTACATCTATTTTATCAAGGATCCCCATAAGTACTTGAGACCACCAATGAGTAAATTTTTTGCAGGGGCTGTAAATGATTTGCTTTCTCTCTGGTCATTTCCACAACCACAGCAGTAATATGTCTGTCATAGAATATGTAATTATTGCCACACAGAGGGGGGAAACGTCAAAACCCTTACTTTTACCCTAGCAGATGATTTTCGGCCTAATCCCTCAAGAGGATTATGATTGCCCCGCAGAACCTCCAGAGACAAAAATGATGTGCCCCGTAGGGTGCACTCCCTCCTCATGGTCCATTTGATGGGTCATTCCCCACGCAGGAAGACCTCTTCCAAAATTAATGAAGTGTGTCAGACGGAATGCACCTCGTGAGTCATAATGCATCAACAATACATTTGCCTGAGGTTTTGGTATTGCAATGAAAGCAATAGCAGGATATTTATGAGAAGCAAACGTTGGTTTACCGAGGAAAAGTAAGGATTAAATTTTAATCCGCACCAATATTGAACCAGACGTCGAAAAACATACAATCGTGAAGGTTCGAGGAAAGTTGGGAAATAGGGTAATGATTCTTTTTTTTTTTTTTTCAATCAAGCTATATGAACCAAAAATAGTTTTCGATTCTCGATTGATTCTATAATTTATATAATTATTCGTTATATAGTTATTCGTCATAACAAATATAGCTTCTGTAATTTAGAAATTGTGTGAGGAAATCAGTTAAGAAACATTGAAAAATTATGTGCTTTAAAACAAAGTTATAGAGAAGTGAAATTTATCTGAAATTGGGAAGAGAGGATTTTTTTTAAAATTCTAAACAAATTTTAAACACAATTATTATATTTGTTACATGGAAAGATTAGAAAAACTACTAAAAGTTTAGACTAAAAGTTTTGTCACTTTACCATGGGTTGCTTCACAAGCGGCTTAATTTATAGTATTCATAAACGGAATTTTCAATAATATTACATACTTGCAAAATATTTTAAATAATTTACATCAGCTAAATATTTATGTACTTATATTAAAATAGCATATTTATAGCATATAATAGCAAATAGCATAAAATAGCAAATAGATTTACAACAGCATAAAGCATATTTGTATTAACGTAGAATATTTACATTAGCATATTAGACACATTTGTATTAACATAGTATATTGATACTAACAGTAATATTACTTTAACATTACTTAACAAATCAGATCTTTTAGATTTATTCATTCTATTTATTGAAAAGATTGATACCATCGCCATGTTCTTTCTTTTCGTATTGGTCACAATAAACAGGTCTTGACTTGTTTTTAAATTAGATATTAAAATTTAATTGTTTTTTTTTTCTTGTTAGCTACCCGAACATATCTAAAAAACATTAAACTGTAAGATTTAAAACACATATATTCAATACTTTATATTCCCTCATAATTATTTCAATCACAGTCACTTCGAAAGCGCAAATAATTCCAATTAGAGCGATTTTTTACCCCGTTTCTTCCGCCTAACGTGTTAAATTACTATTCGTCCTGCGTTTAGCACATTCAGCGATGCATAATTTGGCGAGTAAACCTTATCTCGTCGTATTAATTCTCATTTGAAGGATAATTAGAGAAAATAGTGAGACATTGATGAATTACTCTAAGCGACACTTAACTCTGCTTGATAATCAATGGCGGTTTTCGCGAATATACATATATAGATTATGTGAAAGTTCAACTAATGAGCTGTAATGGTCTTGATAGATGACCAGAGCGGCGCGTGATTGATGAAAAACAATATTTGACTGTCTTTTCAGATTGCGTTTTATATAAATTGGAAGAATTTCTATGAAAGATAAAATCCGGTTCACATAAAAAAAGGAACGAAAAAAAAAACTTCAAAAAATTCTTTCATTTATTAAGATTATAGACATTTTTTTAAAGAACGCAATACATAATAATGTTATAATGTAGAAGAATTTGCAATACTAAACTGTTAAAAAATGTATTAAGTGTTCGCATAGCCAATAAAATGATTTTGTGGGATTGAAATAAAAAAGAAAATTGATGAATTATCTGTTTGATTTTTCTTCAATTTACTTTATAAAAAGATTACTTAAAAAAAAGCGATAAAACACTTTAAAAAGTTTTACTCATTTACGTGCAAATTTATGTTTTAAAAGTGTAGAAAAAGTGCAACGAGATATAGAAGAATTTGCAGAAGTAAATCATTAAAAGTTAAGTCAAATATTTACATAACCGATAAAAAAATTTTGTGGGATTGAAATAAAGGAAACAACTGAACGAACAATCTCAAAATAATTGCAAAAATTTTATCTCGATATAATCAGTATTTTAAGAATTTGTATTAGGCCAAAACAAAGTAATAATTATATTTCATTTATATCATATATATTTCATTAATAATCAAGGATTAGGATTTAGCTAGCTAAATTAAAATTCTATATTGCCAGCTATTATAACAGCGATAAGAACTCAGCAGTATCTTTCGTAGTTATGTCCACATCTACTTTCATAAAGTTAAAAATACTTTTAAGAAATATTACTGAAATTTGAATAAATATCAGAAAATGGAGAGTGTTTTTAACGAAAAATAGACAAAAAGTTAAAGAAACTAATTAATTAAGTTCATTAATAAAGGCTAAGATCTTAGATATATAAAGGGAAATATATGTCAAGCTTGGAGAGGAGGGTAGGGAATATTTAAATCGTGACACTTTGTGACAAATGGATGTACAAATGGGGTACGACGAAGCGAGACATCACACATTTTGTCTAAAATGAAAGTATTTAAAATCAGCAGATTGCATATATAATTAGTTTTTATATAATTCGTTTTTGCATATTTAATCAAAATGAGTACACAACTCTTTTATTTTATTTTCTAACCGTCGTTGAACAGACGACCCAATTTTGGGCTTACGTAATTTTTCCAAAGCCGGGATTAGCTACGAAGCCCGAAATTGTGCGAATCCTGAAGACAAAGGAACTCTTGCATCAAGTATCGGCAAAAATTTGCCTTCCTAGAGGACTTTTTTGATGGAACTTATCCGCATTTGCATTACAAGGAGAGAAAAACCATTAGAACCTCTCACGGTTAGTCTGAAGGCAAGGGGACCCTTAACCCATGATCTGCCACTAAGGATACACTACGTCAGCAATGGGATCGGTGCGTGCCGATGCGGAATCAGTACCGGCCTTCAATCGCTGGGATTCGAACCCGGTTCACCCCATTGGAAGGCGAACGCTCTATTCCATGAGCCACTACGGCTCCACAACTAACCATTATAGTTGTCATGCTTACAAATGTATAATAAAAATATAATGAAACCTGATTTTCATCTTTATTCTGACAATCTAGAATTTAATTAAGCCTTAAACACTGCAACTAATTGCATAATTGAAAGATTTCAAAATGAACACTCATTTAATAAAAAATCTTTCCAAGCTTTGACGGTTATGTCAAACGTTTGGTTAAATTCAATACTTTTGCTTTGACTCAAGCTAATTTTCCATTTCGAAATTGTGGAGCTTCATTTAGAAAAATAATATTAAATACAAGTTTCTTTTTGCAACTACAGGAATTACTTCTTTTAAGTTAGACGCCAATGCATAATCCTTCTAAAAAATATATCTTTGATTGATACACATGTCCGTTCTGACACATGTAATTTACATTTCGAGTGAAATTTGCCAGTCAAGAAAAAAGATCGCCAAGAATAAAGTCTTTTAATTCATAAAATCAAGCATCTGTATTGCGTCTGTCAAATATATGTATGCATTTTTTGTTTTTAATTTTTCTCTTAATGGCGAGAATAAATGATTTGAAAGTGTCAGTTTGACACAATTTTTCTTGCAAATAGAATTGGTAATTCAATACTACACCAATTATGAAAATTGGTGTTTTTTTCCCTTAAAATTTGTGTCACATAAGGCGGGATGTTCTTAATTAAAAGACCCTATTGCAAAGTAAAACAGCCGTAAAATTGAATTGATAGAGGAATAGAAGTAATATTTTTTCATCTCTTTCAAGATTTATTTCTTTTAAACCCTAGCAGTCGTCGCAGTACTCTATAAAAGCGGAAGGTTTTCGCATGTGAATCAAGTATATAAGTAATATGGCTCAATAAACTCAATAACTCAATAAACAAATAAACCAAAATAAAGAAACAAAAGATTACATAAAATTAATTAAATCTAATATAAATTCAAAAGGTACACTTCAAATAAATCAGTTCTACAAAAAACTAAAATATTGGTATCATACAGAACGCATTTGCTGCAACCTTATTAAGGTTTAAAAATGAACCATTACCGCTTCTCTTGAATATGAACCATAAAAAATCTCATTATTAAGAAGTACGATATTATGGTTTAAAGTGAAGACCATAATAGAAATGCAAACATAATATGGTCTATGGTCATATAAAAGTTGCCATGTCATGCTTATAAGAGCTCATACGCTTGATATTTCAATTCTTTGTTGCCAACGCGAAAAAGAAATGAGGACTTTCGTTGTCACCGTATAAGAGAAATATGTATTATTTTATAACCGTCGGTTGAACAGCCGACCCAATTTTGGGAGTACGACTACTAATGTTCTACTCCGTAGACCTTTTGAACCTAATCCAGAAGACAAGAGTACTCCTGGATTAAGATAAAATTTGTTTTCGTTTAGGACTTTTTGAGGGAACTAACCCGCATTTGCGTTGCATGGAGAGGAAAAAAACGAAAGCCTCCCACGGTTAACCCAACGGCATTGGGACTCTAACCCATGATCCGTCCATTAGTGAGGATATTTTACGTCAGCACTGTGGTCGGTGCGAGCCGGGTGCAGAATTCGGACCGACCAGCCATCACTGGGATTCGAACCCAGTTCACCTGATTGGAAGGCAAACGCACAATCCCCTGAACCACCAAGGCTCCAAATATATAAGTTGAGTTTATTCTTCGAGTGTTTCGTGTTCTCACGTTCAGGGGCAGCATTCTAAGATATTGTTTCAACTTCCGGTGGAATATTAGCCTGTATTGGTTTCCATTTATTCATTTATTTTGTTTGTATCATCTTTCATCCTATTTTTTAATATCTGACTTGTTTCAAATGGGGAAAAATTCATTTGCAAGTGACGGTAGTTCTGCTTTTGGATG
Source organism: Parasteatoda lunata (assembly GCA_949128135.1). Taxonomy (NCBI): domain Eukaryota; kingdom Metazoa; phylum Arthropoda; class Arachnida; order Araneae; family Theridiidae; genus Parasteatoda; species Parasteatoda lunata. The sequence continues at coordinate 24,889,256 of OX421970.1, forward strand.
CACTATATGCGTCGAAGTACTAATTTGTTATCCGAAATTTTGATATTTTAATTCGTTAAAGACCCATCATGCTGAATGCAATTGGGGTAATGTATTAAATAGGACATACTGGATCCTATCAAATCACAAAATAATATGATGTAAACATTTCGCAGAAGGTCTGCTGTATCCATTTAAAAATATATTACCGATGAAATGAAGATGAGCTTCAAATGGAGTTAGTTCTAAATGAAACTCCAATAACAAAGTACGGACAGAGGCTTAAAAAACTGTCCCCTTTCAAGATTGTTTGGCTTTTACGTTGGTTGAGTTACCAGTAGTATTAACAACTTTTTCAATACTTACTATTTATGCTCGATTTGTGTATGTCAACTTAAAGAACAAGCAAGTTCTTATTATTTAGTGTAATGGAAAAAGGTTCCAAAAAGTTTAAGTATATCATTCTTACGCAAAAATGAGCATGAAAATAAAATTCAATATACAAACCTCTCTCCACTCGAAATAATTCAGTATCTTAGTAGAGTATACAAATAATTCCAAAACATCAAACGGAAAAAAAAAGAAAAAAAAAACGAAAAGAGGAAAAAAAACGAAATAGTTACTTTCTGTTATGACGTCAGAGGAGCGCAATAAGACTTTCGATGGATATTTTTAAAGATAAATGATGAATAATTAAAATTAAATGTCTGCGTAAAATAAATTCAACTTGTCAATTTTAATTAAATGATGAATTAAATAATGTTTTTCTGACACGTTATAAAAAATTTGAATATGATTGTTATTAGGTAAACTTGCAATCTACAGCCTGTGTTTTTATTACTGATACTGATTAAAACACATATCGAAATAAAGCCAGAGAACTATATATGATATTCGAAGTTAATTATATCTCAATTGTATCCCCTTGAGTTATTCAACATTGGAGAAAACACGTAAATTATTCAAATAAATAAACTAAAAAGTCTAATTTAAAGAAGCCACAGTGGCGCAAAAGTTTTATTTCTATATGAAAATCCATTCTAATTTGAAATCGTGAATTTGGTGTTGCAGTATTATACTATCATCCCTCAAAAGCGCCCCTTAAAAAAACACTTTCAAAAACATAATAAAAAACAAAATAACTTTCAAAAACATAATAACGCATTATTATAGATAAATATTAGATATCTTGACATTGTATATCATTTATCAAGATATTATATATCCTGAGTTTGAAAAGCAAATAAGTTTTTGCTTTTGAAAACTAAAAAATTTAGGAAATTTCTATGCGTATTTAAGTATACAATTATTTTTCAAATTTTAAAACAATAATTTATAATTAAATTTAATTTGTTGAAAAAATTTGGTTTAATTTTAATGAATATTTTTAAAGTTTTACCAAAAAAAATATAGGACAAAAAATTAAGTTTTTTTTATAAAAAATGTTCATAAATCTATAAATATTTGAGCCAGATTTATGAAATTTAGAATGCAGTTATTGCAAATAACAACCAAAGTAAGTGATACAAGTATCAAGCTTATTGCTTGATTTTGTATCATTGGGTGTTCACAAATACTTGTTTTTTTTCGTACTTTATTGACGGTCCCTTAAACCCCTGAAAGCTTTAAATTTTTATCACAAAGTATGAAAAATTGTATAATCTGAGCACTTGTAAAATTACAAAAAAAGTTCTCTAAGTATTTCTTGCGAAATTCAAGAGAAAAAAAACTGAAAATGTCCCTTCCATTATTGTAGGGTAGTGTATATTTTTACCAAAGAATATACTAAGAAACATTTCGCACAAATATAATATGAATACATTTTTAGCACGGGATATAATACGAATTTACACTTAGTGAAAAAAAATAATTAATCTATTAAAATAATTATTTTAAGAAATTTTATTCGATTTTCTGAACAAAATATATAATTTGTTTCCTAAAAAACACTGCTTTAAAGCTTTTTAAAAAGCTCTATCAAATGTCACAACCTATTTAGCAATTTAAAAGCATTATATAAAAAAAGTAAAGATTTAGAGAGAAAAAAAGCCTATGTATAAGTGTGGAAAATAAATACTATTTCAGAGTACCAAAATATAATTGTTTGTTTTTTAATTGAATATGTTTATTTTTTTCAAGGTAGAGAAGTCATCAGACATTAAACGAAGTGAATGCTTTGACAGACGGGTGCTTCTAGGCCTTGAAAAATGAATATGACACGAACTTTTGACAAAAGCATCTGGCAACATACCAAAACGGAGGATCACGGCCATATTCAACTTTAAATAACGACGTTTTATCAGAAAACGCCGGAACTAGAGATAAAACTTCATCTCTCTCTTTCCCTCTTACTAGCATCGAATTTTTTTTTTTTTTTCTCCCAGTGCTGGAGATATTTTAAAGAATTCTAGTTTTTCAACAGAAAAAAAGAAGAAGAGTTTTCCTTCAACTTTTCCATTCTTCTTCCGCATCTGCGACTTTGAATGATTCGGTAGGCTGGAGTTATATTTTAGTCTATCTCTTCTTTTTTAACGAAGTGATTCCTGACTTGACTCTTTGCTTATATTTTGAGTTCGCCAAGTCTGTCGAACATCGAGAGACTCTGAAGCAGCAGCACTTAAAGAAATTTTCATAGTTCAAAACAGTCTTTTGTCATTTTAACAATGAAAAAGTTTAAAAAGAAATTGTCATAGATGAGGTAAAGCTGATACAATAAAACAAATAGCATATACACATCGGTTTGGCAACTATTTTTAGCTGTATTTTGTTTTCATTTCATTACTTTTTGTTATTCCTTTTTATGAGAAAGCAATATTTTTTCATCTCAGGGTTTAAATGTCAGATAAATTAAAATTAAAGCACACAATTTTGGCAATTATCGGCTACAGAAAGCCTATGTTGATCACTGCCTCTCCGAGTTATGACCAACTAGAACGTTGTTCCTTTAAATGCTAAATGTCAAAGAATATCGATATATCAAATTATATCGCATTTCAATTTAAATATAATTTATATTACTTTTACATCACAGTTAATTATTTTGTTACTCAAATAAAATTTATCAACACAATATGTTTTGTTTTAAATGGTTTTTTCCGATGTTGTCTTTTGATCAATAGAGATCGCGATATTATTGTATTCGATAACTATAGTTGTGAGCAATAATCATGATACTTTCGATATGCATAGTCATCATTAAAATGCATAATACAATTTTGTGTATTGTTGGTAAGCGAACACCTGTATAAACTAGAATCTAGAGTAATTTGTTGGCAAACACTTGACTTCGTGAGGATGAAGATGGTTCATTCCTCATGATCTATCTGCAGACTAGACCAAGTCCACAAACCCAAAAATCTACAAAAAATCATAAATATTAAGAGATCTAAAATTTAAGTGATCCCAATCGAGATCTGCACAGTTCAAGGGATAGCCAGAAGAGGTCTTCAAAGGGTTAAAATTTTTACACATCGAAAAAATTTTTCTGCCTTTTATCAAAAGAAAGGCATTTAAAGTGTTCACTTACAAAGGCTACTAATGGTGGACAGTGATCAGAGGACACTATCTTATTGCCAGAACTTGGCTTTGTGGTCTCTATAATCGATAAATAATTTTATGCAACATTGATAAGATGTTCAACTGAACCATGTTTTTGTTTCATGTGAACAATTATATCGTGAGTTCAAGTTCATAACGAATTTATTTAGACGATAATGTGGTTAAGCTCCACTTTGGAATAAGGTTGACGCACATTTGAAGGTACTAATATAAAACGCGATTGTTTACATAAATAAATGATATTAAATTAACGACAATGTTCCCCGAAATAAAACACAAACATCAGTAGTTTTTGATAGACTTTTCGAACTTGAGGATATTTTGCATATTTTCTTCAACGATTCCAATATTTCAAATTTATACGGCATTTTTAATTTTTTTAAAAAACTAATATAATGGCGCTTTTAAATAAAAAAAATCTTTTTTTCATAAAATAGGCTTAAAAAAAAAGTTACAATTAAAAGTACCATTACTACACATTTTTTTATTCCTCCAACTTTAAAACCTCAAAAGCTTTGAAAGAGTTAGTATTTCTTAATAAATAAAAATGGAAAACTGGTTGCCAACTGTAACGCAAATTGCTAAATGTGAAAATTTTAAGAAAAAAAATCCTTTAAACAATGCCTCAAAAACTGTTTCTGTTCACAATGTGATTTGAAAAGCATATTTTTGTGTTGGTTTGTGGTTGAAAACATATTTTAGGTGCCGTTCATAAATGGTGTCACACATTATTTCAATGTTTTTGATCCCTTCCTCCCCTTTGGCAATAAGTGTCATAATTCATTACATCGCTTCCCTCCCTTCTGTCACATGTCACAATGTATTGCATAAGCACATACTTGCAGTTCAGAAACAAAGTTTTATGTTATGGATCGTGTTCCAAATTTTATTTTTAAACTCTAACTACCTTTTAACGACGGTTGTGAGTATAACAATATTGATATTCCAGTAAATTTTTAATTTTACTTTAGAAAATTAATACCCAAGATTGTTATTTTCTTTTTATGAAAAGCTTTGTTACGTTGTCATAAAAAACACATGCAGAATCTACTACAGTGTGAATACTGTGCAGTATTACTTATCCGAATTTAGTGTTGAAACAAGTGAAAAATATGTTAACTTTATTTCAGGTTAGCAGCGAATAAAGCATTCTTATTTTCATTAAAGAGTGTAGTTAAATCTGAACACCAATAATTGATAAAGCTTACACCAATCGGCCCCTCATGGTCGTGGTTTTCAGAGCTCCATAAAAATTAGTGTACATTTCAACTGTTTAACTAAATACTTGTTTGAAATAAAGCGTGTTTTAAAAGTATATGATTTCAGAACAATATTAGAAATTTAAAAGCGAATAATTGTGATATTTCAAGGTAGTGACAATATGGCAGCCAAGATGGGATAAACTTATTAACCTATTTGATACCATTTAGGTTTCAATCCTCTTTACTTATTGATCAAGAATATTGATTCTAGTTGAAATAATTTCAATCTTCTTCTCGGATTGATTTGAAAAACTACTCTTATAAACTGTTACAAAATGCATTTGTTTTAATAGTTGTGTAATAGAGATATTTACGTTTTCTTAAGAAGACTTATAAATCTGTCAATTCTTTAAAATATGTTTAGATTATTTAACTTCCACTCATTTCGGTTTCGTTAATTTTAATTCGATTTCATATTCTCTCTGAGCTGTGTGTTTTTGATTAATAAACTAATTTTATTTTTAAAAAGTATTGCATATATGCATCCCAGATTTATGATCATTGTTTTTATTGTATTATAATTTATATATATTTGTATTTTAAAGAATAATTTTACTGATTCCTATGTGTATCATATTTTACTGTAACTATATATTTTAAGTTGCTGAATAAGAAACGTGGTAGCGGCTACTTCACACCAATTCGTGGAAAAGAAAATTATAAGTGTTTCCCTACACGAGGAACCGTGTTTTTGGTGTAGTGAAGCACTTTATGAAACACCACTTTTGGGTAAAATAGTTGCCACCATTTTTGGTGTTCATTGATACGAAAATATTTTACTGTGTACTCTCCTCTGTACGCTTCCTATTTTTTTCTGAAAAATGGGGCTGATGTGAGGGTAAGAATTAAGTTTCTTCTAGAAAGGCAAGAGGGGCTTTGTTAGCGATGCATGTTTTCGCGTTAAATCGAATGAGATCACTCCCGAAACGGTCGGATGAATAGTTTAGAAGTTACAAGGATTTTATGTACAAAAAGTTAAAACTTATATTTGTACCTATTTACTCATCTGATATGTTGACATAAACAAGCAAGGTATTTTTTCCTGTGTATTTCTTTCGTTGAATTGAATGAAACTCAACACAAGTCAGTAGAATGAAAAATTCAGAATTTGCAAAGTTTTTACATACAAAAATAACTAGTTTTAACATGATTTATGTATGCTTTTTATTTTGCTATTGAGAAACTATTTGTGATTTTGCTATCAAGAGGCTATATCGAGAGGATTTTGCTCATAAAATGCTTCCAACTTCAAAGCGATTAGTCTAATTGTCGTAGTATTAATTTCATTCAATTCATCGTGAAAAATTGCATCAGAAATAATACCTTAGATGTTCAGATGGTCACCAGATCTTAACGTAAAGTGTGTACGTTAAAGTTTTTTATACGTGTCAAAAAAAGTGTTTTTTATACATAACTCTTGCAGCTTCTGAACTTTTCATTCTATTGACTCGTGCACGATTTAGCGTAAAAAAATACGTAGGAAATAATACCTCACTTGTTTAGATGTCGCAATGTCAGATGCATAAATATGTACAAGTACAAAATTGAACATTTTTGTTCCCATTGTCTCGTAATTAATCTTATTCGATTCAGTAAAAAAACAGTAACCAGTAACAATACACTTTACTTACCAGTTTAGATAAGCATATCTCCCCCAAACCCCCATTTCATCTGTAAAAAAAGGAGGTACAGGGAAGGGAAGGGGAGTTCTCAGCTATTGTTTATAAATATATAACAAGGCTTTCTTTGAAACAAAGAATCTTAGGTATTAATTTATCAGATGAAACATTTTGTTATAATTAATTAATATTTTTTTGTTATAAATTAATTAATATTTTTTATATAATTAATCAAAAAATTTTGTTATAATTAATTAATAACTTTTGCAATAGTACTGATTTTGAATTAATTAGCCGATTTTACTTGTTTTATTTTAAATATAATGTGGGTTATCACACTTAAGGTTATCCCAACTCTCAGCTTGGTCACAAAGTGTCGCAATTTCAAAAACTTCTCCCTCTCCTGAAAGCATAACATCATTTATGAATAACGGCCTCTCAAATGATACTTCGTTGATACTTCAAATGTTAATTACAAGGCAATATATTGATGCACTTCAAATAGACTAAAACAATGAGAATACAAAGAAACTTATATATGAAAACTAATTATAATAAAATATATTAGGTTGATTTTTAAGGAAAAAAGTATTTATTTATTCATTATTACCCTCGAGATTTGTACATAATTATAAGCATTGAGATATTATTAAAATGCTTCATAGCAACATTAATCTTTTTACTCAGTGAAACAAAGCTTAGTTACCTATTTGTTTACATCATTTTATAAAATTTCACCTACGACGTTTATAATAGAAACAAATTTATAGAGTAACTAATATGTCAAAGTAAAAATATATCGAATAAGTTTCATCCTAATAATCTTTTTTTTTTTGTATTAATCTTTTGTGATCTTTATAATTAAGTTAAATATTTGTTCACGTTTATTATAAATGACGGTACGTAAAGTTAATAAAGTCATACATTTTGATAATAAGCAGTTCAGCTATTTGAACTCTCTGGAGCTTTTACAAAGCATTTGAGATGCCAGAAGAAAATTGGCTTTGAGAATTTCTCTAACTTATTTACATACATTAATAAATAAAAATTAGTTTTTTAGCTCTGAAAAGCTTATAAATTATGTTAAGAATAACGTCACCAGTTATTTGAGTTTTAGTTCGTCGAATATTATTATATTGTTAATGATAAAATTACATTTTGTGACTGTATTAATTAAAATGCAGCGGTAACTCATTTGTTGGTGTGGTCGCAAGCAAAGCAGAATTTTCATAAAAATCTAGAGAAATCGATAGATGCATAGAAATGTCAACAAGCAGAGATGACATTTCGTAATTGAAGAGCTAAATTTTTCTTAAATTTTGCTCTTCAATGAAAATTACTTTATGAAATGATATTAAAATCCATCATGAAACATTTATTTTATTTTATTTCATAACCATCGTTGAATAGCTGACGCAATTATGGGTTTACGACTACCAATGTTCAATTCCGTAGGGTTATAATTTTGAACCCAATACTGAAGACAAGGGAACTCTTGGATCGAGTATTGGGAGAAATTTGCCTTCGAATAGATCTTTTTGATGGAACTCCGCATTTGCGTTAAGTGGAGAGGAAAACCACAGGAATTTCCCACGGTTAGCCTGATGGCAAGGAGACTCTATCCCACTATCCGTCTACCACTGAGGATATTTTGCGTCTGCACTGTAACCGAATGCGGAATTCCAATCGACTAGACATCGCTGGTATTCGAACACGGTTCACCTCATTGGAATGCGAATGCTCTATCCCCTGAGCCACCACGGTTCCATGAAACATTTAGTTAAAAATTGGCAGTTTTATAAACGTAATAATTACTTTGAATAATTGATTATAATTCTACGGGACTTCACCTCTCTGCTGACTTATGCTCGCTAACGCCCGAAATTGCTTGGGCAATTAATTCTTTTTGAATTGCTTCGTGAACGCTCGTTATCCTTACTCTTTATACTTTCTACCCAAAGCCGTCGTCATTAAAGTCTCTTGGATGTATTGTAAAAATACACTAATACAATTACAAAAACAATTTTACAAAAACAAAATACAATTTTTTTTCATTAATTTAAAATTTAATTGAAAAGATTGACTGTATAATCTTTTTTTATTCAATAAGATTATACAGTCAATATTTTTTATTTAGCTTTAAGTTTGACTGTTTATTGAAAATTGAAAGAATAATATCTGATAAACTAGACACATTAGAATGTTAAACACACTTCCTGATACAAGGAAAAAGTCGACATGCGATTTTATTTTACTTTTAAAATCATTTGAAAAAAAAAAAAACTTAATTTAAAATCATTAAAAAAAAAAACATTTGAAAATTTGATTTAAAATTTTTGTTGAAAAAACTATTTGTGCACATATTAAAAAAAATTCAAAATATTTTTTTAAAATTTCTTGCATATTAAATATTGCCATACAGACAGACCTCGGAATACTGAGAGTTCGCTTTATAAACTTATTCGTTAAAAAGAAGTAAAAATAACAAAAATTTTGAAGGAAAAAAAAAAAAAATCCTCGAATAATTTCCCGATCTGTATTTTAAAAAAGGGATAAATAGCATAGACGATGTAGAGATCTAATGACGTTGCAGAAAGAAAGTTTTATTTCTTAATCAATACTTTAGTTGCGCTGACTGGGGAATATCGGAGACATCACTGCCAATTTCTTTTTTTCCCCTTCGTCTTCCCTAGAGGGAGAAAAAAAAAAAAAAAAACCAATGAGAAATGAATGAAAAAGCCATCATCGAACCTATTACCTCTCCATCACGTAAACAGAAAGGGAAAAGTTAACCGCCTTGCATAGCCGAACCAATTACTGGATAATAAATGAAGGAATGCGTTCAGGAATGGACAAGTGATAGAAATAGCTCTGTGCAGCAAAACAACCATCCATGAAGAAATGAATTTATGAATGAACACGATAACCACAACCCTAATAAAATAGTTGGATAATTAGTCAGGATTCGGATTTGTAATGGCCAGTTTTTTGCCTTTGAATTTCGTGAAGTTAAGGCGCTTTTTTTTCCCTTTAAAAAAGTATTCCATTTCACCAAAAAAATTATACATAAAAAAACTAGTTTGAGTACCTTACACATAAAAGGAAGTTTCGTTTAATTTCTAATTATTTATATTTTATATCAATGTAAATAGTTGTTTAGACTCAAAAAAAAAAAAATATTTTAAAAATTTAAAAGGAAATTTTTAAGAAATTGCCGATTTGGCAGTGAGGGAATGTCTATTCAAGTATTCAAAATTAGATCACGAAATTGTGATTTTTCCCCGTATTGATATTTTCCACAGATAAGCAGATTAGGTGACTAAACGTAATACAAACTTAAAGTTAAGTTACGGTTTTAAACTAGTATTTAGATTATCTTCCTGAAAAAATTTGTTTAGACTCGAGAAAATATATTTTAAATACTAAAAAAATCATTTCACTTTTAAAAATTAGTTCATTTGGCAGTGAGAGGGAATATCTATTCAAGGACTGATCACAAAATTGTAGCTTTATTTTGACATTCTGCATGGAAGGTAAGATGGACAAATGCAACCTTAGAGTTACAAATACCTATTAAAAAGCAGCCTGTTTTTATTAAAGAATGTTAATTTAACTGAAAACAAAGCTCTCAAAAATCCTTAAAGCAAAATTGTAATTACCTAAGTTTTATCCAAAAAGGGTATACTTTGTATAGGGTATACTTTGCACTGAGTAGAATACATGAATAAAGCATATGAAAAACAACATGAAAGTACAGGGATGGGCATGCTATATTTTCGGATCTATAATCAAGAGACTTCCTCATTACCTAAACACCATTTTTTTCACTTGTAATAGAGTTAACTTAAATTTCATTATAAGACTCTAGAATACTTTCAACTAAAGTTACGTTTCGAACTATGGATAAATGAAATCATTCTTTAGTATCTCAAAACTTACCTTATTTAAAATACGCTATAATACATTCAACGCAATGAATAATAAAAATTAAAGCCATTATGAGATCTAATTAGGCTTAAGAAAAAATGCCGGCAAGCAAAATAATGTTCTTCTTAAGCTAATGGGTTTTTTAAAACGAAAAAAAAATCGAGCATATTCTGCCTTAAATTTTTGCACCAAAGTATCCAAAATCGAATTACAAAACAAAATATTGTACTGGGTGAATGAAATGCTCATTATGGTGAAAAACAAACCCAAACCTTAATGAGATAATGTCACGCCCCCCTTCTAAAATCTCATTACCAATAAAAAACGGAAAGCAGTTTTTTGAATAACAAATTATTTTGTTGTAAGAAAACGAATAGCAATAAACAAAATTTTCATTACTGGTACAATATTTGGCACCAGAACAAGAATTCTATTTATATTTTTTTTGTGTGACTTCGATAAGAGAATGGGTGTCTTGAAAGTTTAATTAGATATTGATTGCTGTCCAGTGTTTAATATATTACTGACAAGCATCGAAATTCATTAACTTTTATTTTTTGTAAATATCTATCAAAGTGTAACAAAAAATATATCCTTTTCACAGCTTCACAAAATTTACACAAGCTATAAAAATTATTCAATAAAGAAAGATTAAGAAAATGAATTCTGGTAGTTTAACAGTTTCATTAGAAGAAAGCAAAAAAGAAAAATAATAATCTGCAATCTGATTTATAATAATAATAAATTCTGGTTGCTTAATAGTTTCATTATCAGAAAAAATAAATTCTGCTATCTGATTTTAAAAAAATGAATTCTGGTTGTTTAGTAGATTTATCAAAATTTATTCAACAAGCGATTTCATATAAATTCTGATCGTTAATAATTTTATTAGAAAGAATAAGAATATAAATTCTGAATACTGATAAGTGTAAATGAATTCTGGTTATTTTAAACCTTTACCCGAATTTATTAAATAACCGATTTCATTTGAATTCAGATTGGTTAATAGTTTTGTCAGAATTTTATCTGATTAGCAGCATGGTTCATTATTTTTTTCATTTTTCAAACTATATTACCAAAAAAAAAATATTTGGGTAACTGCAATACGAAATGTTCATTAAAAAAACTATTGATACTATAAAATAGCCAGATATTTAAAAAAAACACCAATCTGAATAATGTTATCTGTAGAGCCTATTAGGAATTCAGATGTCTGTGATAAATCCAATTATATTCTTACTATTCAAATTCATTTCAGTTGAAGAAAGTACAGTAATCAAACAATTTTTTTCCAATGTCCAACCCTCATTTAGATATCAGTAAGGCATATTTATTGGCCACACTTTTAGGGAAGCCATATTTGGTGAGCCAATGTTGCTCACACAGTAAGGAGAGATAGTACAGATAATGAAAGAACATCCATGCCTTGTCCGGGATTCGAACCCAGGACCTTTCCGATGTGAGGTCAGCTCTCTGACCACTACAGAGTCCGGTCGGCTGATCAAACAAAATAATATCTTTGATACCTAGAGAATTTTGATGCATGTTATTTTTTCCCATTAAATTTTTACAGTTTCAAAATCAGTTAACTTAAGAAAGTCCAATGATCAGTGTTAAAACCAATAAAAACAATTCTGATTATTGTGATTTAATCCGATTATATTCTTACAATTTTTAATTCAGTACAGATAACATAAGAAAATACAGTACATACTATATGTTATATGTAAAACCTATTTAGAATTCGGATACTTGAGATTTAATCCGATATATTGTTACAATTCTAAACTCAGTTCTGTTTACTTAAGGTGCAATGATCAATCTGCAGTACATACTGAGAATTCAGATTGTATGTCTTCATCCGATTGTGTATTGTCACAATTCTAAACTTAGTTCAATTTACTTAAAGGAGTATAATACATCTGTACTGTATAATAAAGGAGCAAATACATCTGTATTTAGGATTCGGATACTTGGGTTATCATCAGATTATATTTTTACATTTCTTCGTTTAAAAAGTGCAGGGATCAATGTAATGTTTGCAAATAATTTTCAGAATTCAGTTACTTGCGAGTTTTACTTAGGCATATTCTTACGCACTGGAGTTTAATTGTGAGTTATCTAAGATAATTGCAACAGAAAAATATTATAACCTTGATCTATTAATCGATTCGATGCAAGAAATTCAAAAAGTTTCGAGAAAGAAAAGGGCAGAATCATAAAAAATTAAAACTCGTTAAAAGAAAAAACTAACAAACTAATATAAATTTATACTCTTACTCTCCATTTAGACCAGTAACACGTTTTTTAGAGCTATATATATATATATATATATATATATATATATATATATATATATATATATATATATATATATATATATATATATATATATATATATATATATATATATATATATACATATATATATATATATATATATATGTTACGGCCAAAGTCCGAAGTCGGCCGATTCGCGATCTGGCCGGCCAGATCGCGAATTGGCCAAGAGCGCTGTAAATTAGCTGGCCAAAGTCCGAATTTTTTTTTGATTTCGGGAATTGGCCGGCCAGATCGCGAATTGGCCGAGGATAGCTGGCCAAAGTCCGAAATTGTTCTTGATTTCGGGAATTGGCCGGGCAGATCGCGAATTGGCCGAGGATGGCTGGCCAAAGTCCAAAACTGTTCTTGATTTCGGGAATTGGCCGCCCAAATCGCGAATTGGCATGGGAAGATCAGCCAAAGTTGGAAGAAAAAATCATTATACAGGGCAAATGTATACCGGGCAGGACATTTGACCTTAAAAAAACATCAATGTAGGATATACCGGGCAAATGTATACTGGGCAGTGGCACTTGACCTTAAAAAACATCAGTGTAGAACATACCGGGCAAATGTATACCGGGCATTGGCACTTGACCTTAAAAAAACATCAGTGTAGGGTATACCGGGCAAATGTATACCGGGCAGTGGCACTGAACCTTAAAAAAACATTAGTGTAGGATATACTACCAGGCAGGGGCACTGAACCTTAAAAAAACATCAGTGTAGAGAATACCGGGCAGTGGCACTTAACTAGACCTAGTATGACAAGACCTTTGGTGTATGCATGACAATTAAATAGACAATTTAATAATGATTATTAAATTAATGATTGTTTAATAGACAATTTAAAAACTTTATTTTTTATATTTTTAAAGTAGATGATTTATAAGAATTATTTATATAATTATAAAAGGCCGCCAAAGTAAAATATTCATTGATCGCTTCAATTATTTCGGACTTTGGCCAGTCATCCTCGGCCACTTCGCGATCTGGCCGGCCAATTCCCGAAATCAAGAACAATTTCGGTCGGACTTCGGCCAGCCATCCTCGGCCACTTCGCGATCTGGCCGGACTTCGGGCTTTGGCCGTAACATATATATATATATATATATATATATATATATATTATCCAGATAATTTCAATAATTCAGAAAATTAATAAAAACATTTTTTAAAAGGCAAAAAAATTAACATAATTTTAGACATTTTGAATTATCCTGAATAGTTTTAACAAAATTCTTATCCTTAGAGAGGAAATAATATATATATGTGTATATATATACAGCTCTAAAAGAGCCATGTTTATGATTTTATCGGAACACCAAAAGATATCTTAAATAATTATCATTGGATAGGATAGGTGTTGTTATTACATTAGTATTGAATAGTTACTGTTGCGATTATATTTTTATTATGTAGATTTTATTGCTATTTTATTTGTTAGAATATTTAATGATTAAAAAATTATGGCCTTATTTTTCTTGCAATTCTCTAATGATAACATAATAAGGATCTTGGTACGTTATAGAATTTTCTTTTTATTCGAATCCTACATTTGTATGCAGCATAATAGTAAGTTCTTGGTAAAAAAAAAAAAAAAAAAAATCGATGTATCATATAAAATATGAATAAAAAAGTTCCCAATACTTTGAAATTTTTTGAGCTAGGCATAGTAGCCTTTTTTGACCGAGACCAAAGTACTAAAAGAAAACAAAATTCCAATAAAATGCACTGAGAGCAAAGTTTTCTTTCTTCAACCCTTAAAAGAAGAACAAGACATACATTGAGTTTGCCTTGAAGGAATACATGAAATACAAATGTGCGTATAGCTCGCTTCCATTTCCATATTTTGTTAGACAAAAAGCAAAAATAGAAGAAATAGGAAAAATAAGAGAAGAAAAAAGATTCTGTAAAACTCCATTTCTCTATATGTGTTTTAAAGATTAACCAGATCAGGAAAATCTAAAGAAAATATCAAATGGACAAGATAAAAATACTAAATGTTTTGCTATGAAAAAAAAAACCCATTCAACTTGATCTGTAAGAAAGTTCGGTTACAATGTTCCACTACTCTCCAAAAAACTGTGTATGACCTTATTAAGGTAGGGCATTACTGATATTTGGTGTATCGCAAAATAGATTAGTAAATAAAAACAAAAGAGTAATATTTGTTTACCACGTTAATTTTATAGCAAAAATCTGTCAATGAACTCTTAAATGTTTTAAATTATTTCAGAATATCAGCTTTAATAGTAATAAATACGTCAGGTTCTTTTTTATAAATAATATGACAAAGAAAAGACTTCTGCTAATGCTAAATGCTTCTTAACCCAAAGGTATGATTTATTAAAAAATTCCCTTACCAAATATAATAGGCTTTTTTATTTAAAAAAAAATATCTAAATAAAAAATATTCTGATAGTCAAAAATAGCTTATAAAAATGTTAAGTGAGCTGTTGTACTAAGTCACATGGCACTTTAAATACAGGAGCAATTTTTATACCCGATTTGATTAAAACATATTCATAATAAATTTTATTGCAGTTTTGAGATCTTAAAACAATATTTCGACCAATTTTTTAAAACTAGAAATTTTTATTACTGCTATTTTTCCATTAAAACCGTGAAAAAATATTTTTAACTGTCAAAACTTGAACTCTTTTTTTAAAAATGTAATAAATTTCTTCTAAAAATATTTCAATGTATTTTAATATTATTTGGAAACATGTTTTCTGAGCTATATTGATTTCCATCCAGGAAGCAGCGCCTAAACCCATACTCAACGTCACTTGTCAAAACCAGAACGCGTGCTTGAAATCAAGCGAATTTTTAAGGCAGAGTGAGTGTTAATTGTTTTTTTTTTTTTAGTGGCGTCATCTATGACCAAGAATGCAACTTCAACTACACACACGTCACAGCCCGTTTTACAGGGAGGAATCAACCTTACTTCCATTCATTCAACCACAGATCATAATTTTGTCATCTGAACGATCAATCTCCAATTCAGTACCCCCAGAGATTTTTATTTGTTAAGGGAACTTGAAGAACTTTGTGACCTCGACAGATTTAACGTGCACCAGTCACCATTTAATACACGGGGATCCTTTTAGGAGCGGGATTCGAACTCACGTTCTCACGAGCACAAGCCCAACGTCCTACCGACCAGGTTACCCCTGCCCAAAAAATAATTTAATGACTAACTTTCAAATGTTCAAAATTTCAGTTTTCTTCTTACGATCTTAATATAAAGCTTAGTTCTTTCTTTATTCTCTAAATTTCTGCATAATTTTAAGCTGTGCTAAAATTGCGAATTCTTTTTTTTTATTTCATTATCATTTTTTCTATGTATTTTAAATTTTAAAACAAGGTAAATATAAAACTCTGAAGTGCAATAGTACGAAGTTTTGTATGCGTAATTTGTTGAAAATATTACAAAAATTTATTTAAAGAAAATAAAATTTACATACATTAATAAAAGGAAAAAAGCGCAAAATTTCTTAAAAAAACATTTCTTAAAAAATTTTATAAAAAATTTCCCGTATTTTCATGCAAATTTTGCTGAAGTTTTTAAACTTCTGTTGCCTTTTTTTATTTCTTTTCTTCCCTGATTGACTTTGGAAAGATACATCTCAAAAACTATGGAAGAAAGCCGCAAATATATGCATGTTTATGTTATATTTAAAAACAAAACACATATAACATTGTTTTTTAATCAATATTGTTTACTTATTTTATTTTAAAATGTATAACAGAAAACTTTTCAAAATAAAAATTCTAAATGCTTTATTTTGTGTGAAAATAGGAGGGGCAGAAAATATAACTTGTCACAGGAGTTTTACTGATATCTCTTTAGAAAACTACATGAGAGTTATCTAGATTATTAAGTTGGTTTCATAAATGAATAGAAAAAAATGATATTTTAAGCGAATATTTCAAATTTCAAATCGATTCCTACAGATATATAAAACTAATAGAGTAATCTTTAGATAATTTATTACACTTATTTCTAATACGTAAAAAACTGAACTTTCTTAATTAATTAGGAAAATTAAAAATTAATCATAAGAAAATAAAGTTATTAAAGTTTTCCATTATTCTTAAAAAACTAAAGTTTAGTTTAATTTAGTGCTCGAGTAATAAAGCACTGTAAAGCTGTTTTAATTCTTAAAGTACTCTTATTTTGTTTCAAAAATCCCAATTTTCAGGTGCCTTTTTTTTTCTTTTTTATGTCTATAGCGCAATTTCATACTTTTCTATTGGATAAAATTAATATATTTATGTTCCTTAAGTTTTGTACATAAAGAGCCATAACACAACAAAAAGTGAGCAAAAAGCAGAAAAATTCTCTTAACCGCTTAAAATTAGTTTTTTTAAGGGTATTAAATCTTAGTTCAATTTGTGACAAACTATCAAATTCTGATGAAAATAGGTTAACATAGAAATTTTTATTCTTTAAAAAAAACATGAAAAAAAAACAAGTTTTGATACATTAAATTTTAAAGCAATAAATTTTTAAAAGACTGATGAAGTGAAAATGACCACTCTAACAATAAAATAAAAAAGTTTAAATATTCCTAAAGTTTTTTAATTTATATTATGCCATTTTAAGAAAAACATTTTAACGTATTAAAATTGGAAATGAAACGGTTCTTAATTTTTTTCTTATATTTAAAGTTACATTGTAAAAATAACTTACTCCAAAACAGTTGAAAACTAAAAAATTGAAATCGTTAATAACATACAAGTAAATGAAGAAAGACATCGTCCCTAGACTAATAAAAAAATTTTTTTAAATATTTGTTTCTTCAAGGGAATTTTTTTCTTTTACAAACAGAACAATTTATGGAAGCATCAAGTTGACTATATTTTTGCTTGAATTGTGTTGCGCTGGAGTTAAATTCTTATATGACTAGTTATTAAATCATTTTTAACGCCTATTTAATTTTATGCAAATAAGGTCATTTCAAATTCAATAAAGCTACATAAATTTATTTCAGAATTATATACCTAGTTACTATCAGAGAGAAACTCTGGACAAATAAAAAAAGAGATAACTCAAGCAATCATAGGCACTGAAGTATTCAAAAGCTTCTACATCTGATACTATTGCCTCTAATATTTGTTTAGTGTGACAAAGAAAAAAACTTTTAAAAATTAGTTTATTTTCAAAGCAATTTTTATTGCCTAAATTTATTCAAATCGGGTAAATTCAAGTTCAAAAAAGCTAAATAAGTTCATTTCAAAATTATATACCTAGGTTTCATTAGAATGAAAATTCAAAAAGGAGAGAGAGAAATCAAGCAATCAGAGTCATTGAAATAATCAGAAGTTTCTTCATCTGGCACTAACTTCTAAATTATAATTATTTTGCGTATCCAAGAAAAAAACTTTAAGAAATTAGTATATTATTAAAATAATTTTTACTACCTAGCTATATTCAAATCCGGTAAATTCATGTTTAAAAAAGCTAGATAAACAGATCTTAGAATTATGTACCTAGTTATCATCAAAAAGAAATTCTGAACAAGATGATGAAAAAGAGATAAATCAAGCACTTATAGGCACTGGAGTCATCAGAAGTTTCTTCTTCTGACAGTATCTCCTCAATTGTTGCTACTTTGCTTATCCAAGAAAAAAACTTTAAGAAATTAGTATATTATTAAAATAATTTTTACTACCTAGCTATATTCAAATCCGGTAAATTCATGTTTAAAAAAGCTAGATAAACAGATCTTAGAATTATGTACCTAGTTATCATCAAAAAGAAATTCTGAACAAGATGATGAAAAAGAGATAAATCAAGCACTTATAGGCACTGGAGTCATCAGAAGTTTCTTCTTCTGACAGTATCTCCTCAATTGTTGCTACTTTGCTTATCCAAGAAAAAAACTTTAAGAAATTAGTCTATTTTTAAAATAATTTTTACTGCCTAACTCTATTCAAATCAGGTAAATTGAAGTTCAAAAAAGCTAGATAAATTTATTTCAGAATTATGTACCTAGTTTACATCAAAATTAAATTTCCAACAAGAAGAGAGAGGTAAATCAAGCAATCAGAGTCATTGAAATAATCAGAAATTTTATCTTCTAACTCAATCTCTCAATTTTTATTATTTAGCAGAAGACAACAACAAATTACTTGTTGTATAAATTTTAAGACCACTTGTATATCCAAGTCCTTTTTTTTTTAATAAAAAAATAGGTTAATAATTCATTTTCATTGTCTGGTTTTATTCAAATCTGTTAATTTCAAAGTTAAAAGCTGCTTAAATGTATTATTTTATAAGAATTTAATACCTAGTTATCATCAGAGTGAAATTCCGAACAAGGAGAAAGAGATAAAACAAGCAATCAGAGTCATTGAAGTAATCAGAAAGTTTCTTCTTCTGACACTATCTCCTCAATTATTATTTAGCGAAACACAACAACAAATTACAGTAGTTAAAGGCAATCACTCAATTTCCTCTGAATTCCTAGAGACAACTTTATCGATTTCCGTTAATAGCCGTTGTTTATTGATAATCAATCAGGTGCTAGGGCGAGGTGGACTGGAATGAAAATAATCATTCAGCCCCCCCCCCCCCAGACCTCTTACAAATTAATGATGCATGCATAATAAACTCTGATCTTGTTGATTACTCTGATTTTAACTTACCCACACTTCTATTCAGATAACAATGCTTCATTTCGAATGTGAAAGAGAAAAATTTATAGAAAATTAATGCTAATACGAACTTTAAATGATTTATGAATTGACGCTATTTCATGGAGATGATTGAACGTTATAGCTTAAAAGTAGTTCGCCTGAATTGAACGGAATCACCATAAATAAATTTTTAAAACATTTTAGGTCAAGTGTAGATGCTTCGATTTCGTCAGAATTGAAGGAAATTACCTTAAATAAGTTTTTAAAATAAACAGTGAATTTGTCTGAGTGTGTCTTTAAAGTCCTTTCGTTTAAAAAAAATGTAAAAAATTCATAGCTTAAGTGACCAGAAGCAAAACTGCAACTTTAAGTTATATATTACCGTGAATGATCGAAATCAAGAGAATGTCTGCTTTTACCAGTGAATGTCAATAATCGCTTTGGTGAATGAGCAAGATATTAGTTACATCCAAATAGATATTAATTTATTCGCTAATATACTATTTATTTTGATAGTTGATCTGCTGAGGATAGAGATTAGGAGAAACATCAGTG
Organism: Parasteatoda lunata; assembly: GCA_949128135.1. Classification (NCBI taxonomy): domain Eukaryota; kingdom Metazoa; phylum Arthropoda; class Arachnida; order Araneae; family Theridiidae; genus Parasteatoda; species Parasteatoda lunata. The sequence goes on from OX421970.1 coordinate 24,909,126, forward strand.
TTCGGAGTACCGGTTAAATACAGACCGGGCAGTTGCACTGAACCTTTAAAAAAACATTGATGTAGGTAATACCGGGCAGTGGCACTTATCTAAACCTATTATATATTTTTGACATTTACCTAAGCGACTATATGAGTGTCAACAACCACCAATTTCGGTCATTCATAGTAACAATGTATATATAATTTTGCCGTAAAGAATTTAAAAAGTTTAAGAGCGGAGAAACAGCTTAAATATTTCAAAAGTTATTTTTATTTCATTTTATGACCGCCGACCCATTTTTAGGTTTGTGGCTAGCAATGTTCGACTCCGCAGTCAGGTATTTTAAACTAAACCAGAAGACAAGGGGATTTTTGGATCAAACATAGGAACAAATTTGCATTAGTAGAGGACTGTTTGAGGAAATAAGGAGCTACGGTTTTTATAAAAAAAACCTTACTTGGTGCAATTGTTCTCAATTGTTGCAAACTTTAATGAACACAGACAAGTACAGTGTTGGAGTTTAGAAAAAAAAAGATAACAAATACTTTTTATTTTTCAAATACTGTAGTTTTTCTTTTTATTGACATTCTGCTGTATTTTCATAATTAGCATAAAGAACACTGACTATAGATGGGCAAAACTTAGCCTAACAGTTATAAATAGCTGTTATAAACTCCCAAAAGTCGTAAAACTTGCATATTATTTGTTAAAAAGCGTTACATCACGCAACAACAGAGCATTTTGGAAAACAGCGAACATGAAAAACGCTATCCAGCTATGAGGTATTATTATTCCAAGTAAACATCTACTCGTTTGCATTTACAAGAATGTGCATCGTTAAAATATTTGTGTAAAATACCAGTAGCTAAGAGCAGTTTGCCAGAATTTTTTTCTCAACACAAATTCTACTTTCGGAGTTTCAATTTCCTGAACGAAGTTTCCAGAATATCATGTATAGTAGATAATTTCATAGATAAGGCCTAATAGATAGTTCTCTGGAACTTATACTATACCGGTGAACTATCCTAATTTTATTGAAAAATCGAATATTACATTCCCAGAAAGCTTATGATAAGAGTACTGTATTGGCATGATTTTATTAAATTCGGACTTTTGGGTGAGTTACATTTCGCCATGTAGATTTACGTAACATGCTGCACGTACTAGCATTTTTTTTTTGTTGGTAAATCTTGTTTTTTAACCTTGTCCTAACGATAACAAGTCATCCGATTAGAATATCCCATTCACCCCATAAGAAACAACTCATTCGATTTGCAATTTCTTTTTATATTGTGCAAGAGTTTTTTGTGTTCTATTTTTAAAATTTTTTGTTTACAAGAATTAAAACTTGTTTTTACAAAAAAAAAATTTCTCTTTCAGGAAATGAAAAAAAAAACATGCATTGAAAAACCTAAAATCAATTTATTCTAAAATCCAAGATTGCTCTTAAACAAAAAGTAGCTTTCTAAGAGAACAAAAATAATTATTATATTATAATTATTATATTATAATTATATTAATACACTATTACCACATGGAAAATATAATATTAAAAGTTATGTATTAAATTTCCTTATCTTTCACGAATTATCCTCCTACGTTTTTCTCTCATAAATATTTTATGAAAGAATTTTCTCGAATCTCACTTAGAAACAAAATTACAAAAAAGCGACGAAAAGCAATATCATAATGAACAGAATCGCCAAATTAAAATATTTGCTTTTTGCTTTCTCGCAATGTAGAAATACAATTATTGATGAATGAAAGAGCGTGAAAAGAACATTTTTACGAATTTATGAAAACATGCTATGCAAAGTAAAATATTTCTTTTTTCTGCATTATTACATTTGAAGAAGTGCAGGAAATGGATATATCTCAACTCCTTAGTTGGAAATGTATGTCCTATAAAGGGAAAAAACATTCATCAAAATTCAGAGTCATAAAATTGAAATATCTATTTACAGAGTGCTGTTTTGTTGTGTAACAAAGAGAAAGATGAAATGATGTATACTTAGTATTTCCAAAGTATTTTGAAAAAACATCTCTTCGATATTGGAGAAAATAAGAATATATGATCTTCGATTTGAAATTTCACATTTCGATGAGTATTTTTCCCCGGTAAAATATTTCTCAATTTTATTGAATTTTCTGTTCAAATACGAAATTAGGTGCAAGTCATGCATGTTGAGTTTTAAAACTAAAATTTCGGTTACCTTTAAATTATTAGTACCACTATCTCGAATTTATGCTGATTTGGTTCTGTAATCATATAAAATAGCCTCAAGAAAAGCATAGCACGTTATTTCAAAACGGAAAAAATGCATAGAAAACTTTACCTTATATGTCTGATTACCACTAGATAGCAATGCGAATAGTGAACACAAGTACAAGTTTAAAATAGTAATAGAATTTAATGCATAAAAATTCACGTAACTTTTTAAATATTAGTTTTATTGATACTTTATAATACTTTACTTCAATACTTTATAATAATTCTTCACTACCGCTATAGTAATGTCAAATGCGTAAAAAAATGCAAATCAATTAATATACTTTTTATGCATATATCTATTACAGTTTCTAAACTATAAGTCCTATCACTTTCGTGCCTAGATTTCATTCCTCAATTCAGTGAAAAAGAAATATCAGAAGCTATACCACATTTGTCTAGACAGCAATTTTTAAGTTTCCTTTCCATTTATCTCCTTTCTCTTTCTCCAGTTACAACTCGATGCGTGAGATCATACAACAATTTACAACTTACTAAGTGGAGGGTACTTAACAGTATATCACAAAATAGGATTTTCTTTTGATACTATTTGTACCGCATTTGTACACTGCAGAGCTCTCTGCAGTGTACTCCTGATAATGTGGATGAATAAGTAAATGTCAAAAGATACTTATTTGCAACTTAAAAATTAAAAGTGCTTTAACATGATCTTGATATTTACTGATAAATATTTATAAAATTAAGATAAATATCTTTTAAGGTTTTTGGCACGTCTATTATTTAAGACCAGTAAGGAAGAAGTTGAGAAAAAACCTTTTTCGTTTTTGTTCAGTATATTTTTTCCAAATGAGCTTCGGAATTTTTCAAATTATAACTTCTTTTCACAGATTTTTTAGGCAGTCTAATTTCGTTTAAGCCTTTTTCTATTCGGTAGATAATTCAATATATTTTTAATTTTTTCGGAAATTTATTTGAACTAGATTTCAGTCCTTTCTCGACTAAGAATTGAAAATGATAAAAAAAAATAGTAAGAAAAATGTAGGAAGAAGAAACAGTATCAAAAAAAAGGAAGGCATTTTTAAGAGTTAAAAAAATAAATAGATTGATTAATTGCTTAAAATTAAAGGAAAAAGATAAACAGAATTATTCTAGCGTCAATACCAATCCACCTTTCATACTCTAATAAAATTGTTCGGTTAGGTTATTAATTATTCTAATCAGTTGTTTCTAATTTTAAGTAGGCTGATGATTTGTATTTTTATTCACCTTGTCAAGAATGCTAGTAATTTAAAACGATAAGACTTGTAACTTATCAAAAGCCATGAAAAAGTACATGCGCTAATAATGATAACGCGTGTAGAAAGATAATTATAAACTTTATATGTGTAAAATTAATAAGAAAAGAAATATCATGTTTATAATAACTCAACTTCTCTATGAAAAATTCTTAACTTTAATCTTTCTTGATAATGGAAGAATACTGAATCGGAGTTTATTCTGAGACTGATGTAACGTATTTTTGTATTTTGTATTTGTATTTTCTTAATATATATAATATAACATAATATAATATAATATAATATAATATAATATAATATAATATAATATAATATAATATAATATAATATAATATAATATAATATAATATAATATAATATAATATAATATAATATAATATAATATAATATAATATAATATAATATAATATAATAAAAAAATTTATTTAATAATTAGATAAATAAAAACATTTTTAACACATAAAATAAAAACAATTTTTGAACTTGCAGAAATGCTGTTTTATTATCATTAATTTTACTGTGATGCCTTCTACAATTCAATCCGATGCATGTTTGCTCTTTCGTATAAATCTACAATAAACGACTCCACCTTTCTATGCATTTCCCAATAATGACCATAAATAAAACAAAAAGGAAGGCATCACAAATATTGCTTCTTGATCAATAATGGGGGAATAACCTAATGATAAAAGTATAATAGGAACAAACTACGCGTTATTTATTATTTACTATTCTCCATTAGATAGAGAATGAAGAATGATTAGACAAGAATGATGGCAGGCAAGAAAACCACGCGTGTAAGGGGAAGACACATTGCACGAAAAGGTTTTACTACTGAAAAATTTATTAACATTAAGCAAAATGAATTGCTTCACTATTTTCCTGATGCCCTTCCAAATGGCTAAGCTCTAAATTTTATACTCTTTCCCCTTTCCATTTATTGCCTATTCAAGTGATGCCAAAAGCTGCAAATTTTTAAAATATCGTGCTATTTTGGTGGTATGTTTAGATAGAAAAAAATTCAATAAAAACTCTTTCTTTTTTGCAAACAGACCATTATTGTTAATGTCTAGCTGAATGACTAAATTTAGCACGCAGAAAAGTGTATCAAAATTAATCAACACTGTGCAATTTTACACTGTAAAAAATTCCTTTTGTGTGTGTGTGTGTTTCCGAATATGTTGAACAACCCTAAACATTCTGTGAAAAAACACATTAGTCTGGGTTAACATCAAATCGAGCGTTCATATACGACTTAAAAAGTAAATCTAAACACTTAAAATAGAATAATATTACACCCGAACCCTCACGCTTTCACACCATGCAAGAATTATTTTCTCTTCCAAAAACATCAAAGTTGGCGTGCTTTAAATATCAAAAGTTCAAGAAACGCAAAGTAGAATATCGCGAGTTACTTGTTTGCTGTCTATTGTATTTAATGAGCCGGCAAGAAATTTTTATTTTTCACACTGATATTCAGCAACAAAAGCAAAAATTTCTCCGTTATGTCGATGTATGTTTTAGCTGCGTAATAAATATAATTATATTTTAATTTTTAAATCTCTAAGAACTGTATTAAATTGTTTTATAATGTATAATTTCAATCCGCTTCTATTCTGCTAAGCCTAGCTGAAATTCGTCTTAAAATTCTCTCTCTGCCGATTTGCAATTTAATTTTATTTTAAGAATTAGTGTATATATGCATTCTATAGTAATGATTCTTGCTATATACTGCATTGTAAAAATAACTTAACTGTATCTTATCTTACTGCAATTATAAATTTCAGTTTTATTGAATAGCAAAATATAGTCCACACCAAGTGGTGTTAAAGAACATTTGTGTAGTGAAACACAAGATCCAAAGGTTATGTGTGGCGTCTCACTACACCACTTAATGTATCTTAACACCAAGATTGCTGAAAACTTTACACAGTGAGAACTGCATTGAAGCACCAGAGAAAATTCTTAAGGAACGTTCAGTTCCATATTCTTATATACTACTTTTGATGTAAAAAAGCTGTCACTATTTTTGGTGATCAGTAACATCAAAGTTTATAATGACAATGACATATAATACACATAACATCCGGTGAAGCTTTTTATGGTACAATTAAGAGAAAGAACAGTTAGTTTAGGACATGTGTTTGCCCGAAGGATATGACATATGAATGACCGAAATAATGTCGACTTTCGCCGGTGAATATCAACAATCCCATATTCGCTTTGGTGAGTGTCCTAAATATTTTTTTTATCCGATTTGATATAATTTTATTCGTTGATATTATATTTATTCGATACTTTAATATCTGCTGAGGATAGATTAGGAGAAACATCAGTGTTCGAAGTACCGGTTGAATGCATACCGGGCAGTAGCATTTAGCTTTTAAAAAATATCAGTGTAAGGTACACCGGGCAGTGACATTGAACCTTAAAAAAACATTGATGTAGGGTATACCGGGCAAATGTATACCGGACAGTGGCACTTATCTAGACCTAGTATGTATTCCAGACATTTACCAAATCGACTATGTGATTGTCAACATTCACCGGTGGAGTCAACAACCACCGATTTCAGTCATTTAGAGTAACATATATGCACACTACTTCTTAAAATAAAACTAGTTTATTAATGAAACATGGCAAAGAAAATATTAAAGCGAATTTAAATTAGGTTTAAGAAAATAGAAGCGGATAAAAATTAAACAATATAAAGTTATTCATCAGAAATGAAAATCATTTCACAATTTAATTCTCATCAATTATAATCCATTAAAAATTACATACATTTTCTAACGACAAACCTTTGTTTTCTAGATATTATACACTGTTAAAGTTTTAATTCTAAATATATAGTAATATAACCGACAGGAGCCTGTTCATACGATTAATCTTTAAGTTTACGGAAAAGCACATTTTTTACCTTTACGAATTTGAAACAGTTTACAACTAGTACGTTCTTAAGACCATGAATACAAAACTATACTTTTTCAAAACCATTTACAACTAACATGATTTCAAAATCAAACAAGGAAATTTATGGACATTGGAGCTACGCTTTTCGTTAGGTAATGGACATTGATGAGAGCAGGTTACAAATTGGAGTGTGCAGAACTCTGGTAAATCTTCATGTGTTGAAGGGAATGGAGGAAAACGTTGGGGTTCGAGCCCCAGTTCTGTCGGTCATGAGACTGACAGATTAGCCCTTTTCGGCTATAATAAGTTGCAAGGAGTTATGTGGCTCCCCTAAGTGGGCTTAGATGAGATAAAATTCTGGGTGCTTAGGTGAAAGCAGTTAATAAATGGTTTTTCTCACAGTTAACAGTTTGAGTACCATCTTATTTATGGTTATTTGATTGTTTTGTTTGAATATGGCAAAATAAATAAACTGTTATTTAACCACTTTTTCCGAAAAATGTCTAACAGTGTAGTAAAGTAAAAGACAACACACCATTACATAATCTACTAAAGATATCCAAAGTGCGCCAAAAATGCGTATGTTAGGAAGTTAAAATAATTCACGAATGGTGTGAATGCACAGAGCTTGGTGTAACCAATTTACATTATTGAGATATAGATTTAACTATACTCTTTAAAGCATATGTAAGCACCCGATTTGGGTGCAGATTTAAAATTAAGTGTTCATTCTCAAAATTCTTTTGAGTTGTTCAACATGAAATTAACAGAGACATTGTTATTACATACACATGACCAAAAGGCATATATCGACACAATTAAGAAATTTAATACAATTTAATATCATTTAATACTATTTTTCGAATTAATACAAAAACTTTACGTTATTCGATTAATATAAACACGTATTTTTAAAGTTCAGCTCGTATAAGTTTTACTATACTCATTGCCATTCTACATCAAAAACGTATTGACCACAGTAAACACGAGATCGTAAGATTTACCACAATAAAGCAATCTCATACTTAATAGTAGTAGTAATTAATAGTTAATAGTACTCAGTAAATTTGCTCTTTAATACAACTAGTTTTAATTTTTATTTCAGTTACTGATGATTTTACATTTTTTAGGTTAATGGAAATACGTTCAAACGCGTAACTATAAGCACTATGATTCAGATTATTTAAACTTTAAATTCGGTGACGTTGCTTTCACATGTCATCCACGTTTTTTACTTAAACTTATCGGGCATAACGAATAAAAAAAAAATTATTAAAAAAAAGCGGTCTACTGAATCTGAACATTATTCATGATATCTTTTAAGTTACCAAAGTTATGTATTTGTTGTTCTTACTAAAAAATGACAGAACTTCTCTTACAATCATCTATCCCAACGATCATGTAATTAACACAACTAATGGAAAAAACTCAAATAAATTAAATGTCTCTAAAAAAGATAATAAAAAGTATCTACTTCTCCCATAATTCAATTCTGTTTGAAATACTAGTGGTAAAAAAAAAGAAAATGAAATAATTTGAAAAATACCAAAATAATTAGTTGTATATTTTCTGTATTTATCTATATTTTTACAAGTAATCTGGTTGAGAACAAATTTTAATGAAGCATCATTACTTTTAATAAAACATCTAGCTTAGCAAAATATATTTAACAATTGCGGTATTGTTTTTTTTTCTTTCACAAAAACAATGTATACACACCAATATATTCAAGCTTTTACTATTAATTAATGAGAAAAAATCTTACCGAGTCGACTTTTTATGATTATTATTTTTATGGAAAGTGAAATCGTAGCTCAAAATCAGCTGAAAATCTGTTTTCTAAATCCGAGCATCGTTATCTATCTTCTTCTTTTTTTTTATCTATACTTTTTTTACAATACTAACCTCAAAGTAACGAGGATAAAATATTTCCACTTTATCTTTCTCAACCTATTTTAGGTTTTTTTTTTATTACGTAAAAACATAAACTCAAAAACAAAATAAAGCTAATCACGTGTTTAATATTTTTCTCATACAAATATTATTTTTAAGAGAAGAGAAAAACAGAGTAAAATGTAAGAAATTAAGTTTTAGGAACTTGATTCATTATTTTTTTTCTTCACTTTTTTTTTGTCATTTCCAGAAAAGATGAAGAAAACATCTCATTAGGGGCATTCAACGTAAAAATAGGAAAAGAGAAACATTAATTAATATTAAAAATGTATTTCATAATTTTTTATATCAACGTAGGCTGAAAAGGGGGAATAAGGAAAAGCTCTTATAAGCACGTGTTCTGATATATTTTGTTTAATCACTGCAGTAAAATTATTCTAATTTGAAGATCATCCAATTATATCCAAGACGGCATGTAAAAGTAAATATCAGAAATAAGATTTTCATGAATAATTAATAGTCTGATAATTGGATGGTAGAAATCAATAATATTAAAATTAGAGATGTAATCTTGAAGGTAAATGTGAGCATTTGAGAGAGAATTCGAGACAAGATGAATAATGCAAAAATGTAACAGAATTTTTCTTCTTTAATAAAAGATCAAAATTTTCTTATAGTTCCTAGATCAATACCGTATAAATTATATTATTTATAAAAATGTGGATATTTTCTTCTAAAATTTTATAATGTATTTATTTTCCCGAGTGTGTTTATACCCTTTGCAAATACTGGTTTAAATTTCTACAATCAAATAAAAAAAATCATTATTTTTAAAATATTAAAAAAACATCGAAATTATTCTGATATCGATACATTTGAAATGCAAGTTATCTGTAATAATGAAATGAGGAGTTGAAAATTGTTTTAAAAAATTTCAATTAGATTGTTCAGAAGAGGAAATTGAAAATTGATTTTTTCCATTGGTTATAGAACTTGTAATTAAAAAGAATAAAATCGAAGATGATGTTGTTTCTTCATACATTTTAAAGATTACATCAGTAATATTCTATTACTTATAGCTCTAATTAAAAAAAAGGAGTTTCATTCGAGTTCTAAGTTGTTTAGGTGAATAGTTCTAATTCGTTTAGGTTAAGCGCATCAAATACCTATACTATTATTGGTTGCAATTATGTTTAATTAATTCTGGTAATATGTTCTAATTGAAATAGAAAAAGATCTATGTACTAAAAATCAAAAATAGTGAAGAAATTCTATTAATTCATTTAAGAAAAACTTCAAAAATCGTTCTACTATTATTAACGCCAATGTAGCTGCAATAATTTCGATAATAGGATCTTTTCCTAATATAGTAATCGGCCCAGATTCAAGAACAAATATACGAATAAAGATACATAGGTAATAACAAGCAATATAGGTACAATTAGTATATTTTAAATCTATTGAAATCGCATCAAAACTGTACAATTTTAATATAGATACTGAGGAAAGAGGTTTTTTTCCTGCCCCTGAGTTTAGTTTCAGAGTAAAAATACTGACTATAGTAAATTTCGAATATCAAAGCATCATGCTAAATAATACTGAATACAGCTATTCTTAATTTTAATAGGATGAATTCTTGAAAACGTGTTTTGCTTAATATAGAAATGTAATTGTATGTCATGATGCTTTATGGATTGGAGCTTCCGCCTCCCAATGTGGTGACCCGGGTTCGAATCAAAACGATGAACGGTGGATACGCATTCGGCTCTTTCTGACCACAGTGCTGATGTAAAATATCCTTAGTGGCAAACGATTATGGATTTTAGAGACCCCTTACCATCATATTAAGCGTGTGAGGCTTTTGTGATTTTTAGCTCCATGTAATGCGAATGCGGGTTAGTTCCAACAAAAAATCTTCCACGAAGGCAATCCTCCAATCCAGGAGTTCTGGATTGGGTTCAAATTTACAAGGCTACGGGGTTGAACACTGGTAGTCGTAAACTCGAAAATTGGGCCGGCTGTTCAACATGGGCCAAAAATATTAATAAATGGAAATGATTTTAGGTTTATTAATTGTGTTGGCTTGCTCCTCGACTTCTTTTTCTTCTGATACAAAAAAGATAGGAACAAAAAACACATTCTAAAACTGTATTATAAAAAAAAATTATTGGATACAGATTTTATTGAATTTAAGTGAATTAATTTTTAAGTTACGTTAACACTAGGAAGTAAATATTATAGGTTGCTTTTATTTCTTGTCTGTCCATTGGCTCATTCTCAGCGTTTTAATTAGCGAAATCTAACCATTATTTAATCTGTTTGCACTCGTAGTTACTTAATTTGCTGCTAAAAAGGTTCTTTAAGGTTTTTCGTCGAATATTTAATGCCAAATGCTCTTGGAACTATCTTCGACTTTGAAAACATTCGTATCACTTAATAGTTTCTTCTTGGAGATCTGAGTTTAAGGAACTGGCAAAATATATTACAATTACCTATAAAATTGACATAATATTTCCCTCAAAAAATATCAATTTCTTAAAAATATCACTTCTTGCACAAAAGTTCGCAAATTATCTGTGTTATTATTGTGTTATTTGTGTACTACCTCTTTAATAGCAGCACGTGACATCAGTTTTTTATACAGTGTATGGAATGATGGTCGTTTTTCTCTGTATTGATATCAAACATAAATTCTATTTTACTCTTTTACATTAAACAAAACCCCCTTAAGCAATAGGAAAATGTATTTTCTTCAGCAAAAATAATAATAATAATAATAAAATTAAAAAAAATATTTTCAATAATGGGAGACTAGTAATTTTTATTTCTTCTTTTTTATGTTTTTCTCAACATGCCGTAGTTGTTATTTAGAACTTTTACTTTTCCTTGTTTTGTTATCTTTTGTCCAGAATACATGGCAGAACAAAAAAAGTGGTGCAAAAAAAAAGTGAAATATCATTATTCTACAGTAATCAAATTATTTGCCTGATTTTATATATAAATTACAGATAATATTTAAGAGTTTTGTATAGCAATGTAGCTCCTTCCTTTTTTATTATTTGCTAAACCATTTTATAAAAAAATTTTACTGTGTTTTACTACGACAAAAATTTATAAATACAATAGAATACTTGATATGTTTTAAAAGATTAACTGATTAGGTATTACTACTCTAAAACTGCACTAGAACGCTGATTCTAAAAGTTTAACCAGGCAAGGTTAATCAGCGAAGAGAATTTAAATGGTGCAAAAGTTGTTATTCTAAAGTATAAAACAATACAATAAATATAAATAGCCTTTAAAAGTATTAAATATAAAAAGTGGTCTTTAAGATACGTCTTATCATTTTTACCTTTCATTACACCACGGAAACTTTGTTCATTGATATTTCAGTAGATTTTTCTTACCTGTGAAAATAATAAATAGTTATTAAAAAAATTGAATATACTCACTATACAAAGTGATAGTAATATTATTTCAAATAGAATATTTCGATGTAAATATTATATCATTAAATAAAAGCACTTATTTCAAACAAATCATTTCAACTGTTTAAACTATAAACCTTGAACATAAGGACGATCCACTCTGACGTCATCACTACTCTTTTCTTGGAGTTTCTTCTGTCAATACAGACCTTAGCGCCCTCTCGCAACACTTAAAGAAAACTATTAGTTGATACAGTAGATTTAAATCGTTGACACTTTATGATATATTATGTAGTGTGTCTGTCATATTTTTATTTACACATGAACGATTATATTTCTAGCATGATTAAATAATAATTCTTTATGATTTAATATTTTAAAGTAGAGTTTTTATGCTTCATTTTAGAAAAAAGTATTTAACTAAGATAGGATTACGTGGATTTTGTTAGTGTTGTGAAATTTTTTCACATTGTACATATATGTAGAAACATAACAAATCTTTAAATTTGGATTTTAGTTCTATTATAAGTATATAAAAAGGGTTTCTTCCATAATTTTATTTACTCTTGTCTATCTCAAGTCCGTCATAAAATAAGTTCTACAATAAACAGATAAAGTATAAAATCTCTATTAATAACACTTTTCCGTATTTATTCTTCTATTAGTTTAAAAGGATTAATTAGGCAGGTCTTTCATTTAAAATAAATTGTAAATTACTTTGCAAAATGTACTTTTGTCTGCAAAAACACGTGACATCTTCTAAGAACTAACATTCACGCATTTCATAGAAATAAAATAAAACAAATAACCAAACGATTACAAAGAACTTCATAAATTTAAATAAAAATCTATATATAAAGATACATTTTTTTCTCACGCGGTGAGAAAGAAAGTCCTCATTCCTTTTTGCGTTCTAAGCAAAAAACTAAAATATCAAGCGTGTGAGCTTAGCATAAAAACGTAAACATACAAGTTTACAAATTTTGAAAAAGAAAATTCTTTTTTCGCAAGTAAATGAAAAGCTGTAGAAAACGAAAACAAACTGTGCTATTATTTGGCAAGAATTGAAAGGTTAAAAGATAATAGTTGACACCAATAAACAGTGTTCTACAATTATGTTTCTATTGTACTTATGCAGGTCCAATAATAGTAATTTTAATCATTGTTATTATTATTCATTGAAAGATGAGTATTATTCGTGTTGTTACACTTTTAAGAAGAGTAAAAAAAAATGTGCTCAAACAGAAGGAGAAAGCGTTGATAAAAGATATTAAAGAAAGAGATATAAAGACTGCGAAGGACCAATGAAAGAATGCGTAAAAGACATGCCATGTTGGTTATTAAAAGCAGATTATTTATTTTTCGGTGCTTCAAGTTTTTTTATTGCATGTCATATGTTTCAATTCAAAATTTTTTACTTAAATAGCTTATTATTGACTAACAATTTTAATTTTTAAAGAGTTATTAGTTATAAGGATTTTGATAATTGAAGTAAATTCTTAAGCTTTTCAGCAACCTACTTAAATGGGTTAACTTAGTAGCGAGCTTGTTTGCTATGTAAACCACATAAGATTACACAACAAGCTTCGATGGTTGAGGAGCGACAGCGAAAAGAAGGTGGGAACCATTAGTTAAAAAGAAAACGATAACTCATCTAACTAGTAATTTAACTTTTTGCCATAGCGTGGCGTTAAAAACGTAATGGCCATTGTACTAATTACCACTTTTGCACTCATTGATAAAAAAAACTCATTACCTTTTTATATGCTCCAGCATTAAAGTGAAAGCTCTTTATGTATTTCTCTATGGTATAAACTAGTTCTAAATAGAAAACAGAGTTGGGTGCATGATGTCTACTCATGTTAACCTGTTATCAAAATCTTAATGGATTTCAAATATTATTTAATGTTATTATTTTTTAATTTTTGTATTAATTTTCATTGTTATTACTTAGTTATTGTGTTATTTTTTAAATTTTTTTAATATTATTTAATGTTATTATTCTTCAGAATTGTGAATTCGCACATTTTGGGCTGATAAAGAACATTACTTATTACGTTTTTATTACAACATTTTCGTGACTATGAAAGAATTAAAAATTTTGATCACTTGGCGACTCGCTAGATTACTCAATATTCTTCTGTTGTAGCATCCTGGATAACAATAGTCCTCGTGACGGAATTTATTGTCAATAAAAATTCCGACAAACTACAAGCCTGAAACCTCCAAATCCTCGATTCTTGTCTTATGACAATACACATTCTAGTTGTCAATGCATGTTCAATACATGTTCACCAACATTAAAATTTATAAATATATTAAGATATGATACATATATGAATCAGTGAAACTACTTTTGCGATGCAATCTAAAGCAAGAATCATAAATTTAGGAAGCATATCTACATTATTTCTTAAAATAAAATTAAGAAAACTAATGTAAATTCAAATAAAAGAGAAGTGAATAGAATTTAAATGTTCTAAAATGATTTCATACAATTCACAGATTAATCTAAATCTTAAGGAGAACATAAATATTTTTATACAACTAAAAACATGCATGCATTTAATAAAAATTTTATGAGTAGTTCGAAAAAACATTCCGACAAAAGGATTGAACTTATTAGGCAAATAATCGACCTCAATCAACAGTTTTTATCAATCATTAAAGATAATTAATATTTACTTGGGTATGACGAGTTTATCAATTAAATCTGACAAGAAGCACTTTTACTACATATATGTACTGATACACTTCATATAAACAAACCGCTATCTCGGCGACTATATTGATGGTATCTTGAAATTCTGATAATTATTCACCTTTAACTTCTAATCGTCGTCCAATAGATTTTTTATACGTTTTTAACATGCCCTCCATTATTTCGAACAAAAATTTATCTGCATAGTTTAAATACGCACTAATTATTCGTCAAATTTACAGAGCTTCGAAAAAAAACAACCTTCTTGATCAACGAGCTGCAGATTAGTGTTGGCTTTATTAAATATTGGTGTCAACATTAAACTACATCCTTTGAAGTGGGTAAGAAACCACGAGCTTTTCAATACCAAACTCGGATAGGTATTACCCCACAGTTTTACAGTGTTGAAATGGTTCTTAACCACTTTTGTGAGTTTTTCAACACTGAATTCAGATAAGTTTTTACATTGTTACTGTTTTTATAGTGTATATATTTCTATAGATCTGTTGAAAAAACTTGTTTTATAATAAACAAAACGCAAGTTTATACATTTAAAAAAAATCTTGAAAGACAAGCCTTATAATAAGTTTTTTATGTCAATAGTTACTCACAGAATAAAAATACAGATTAATAAAATTAAGAGCAAATAATGACTAATTTTATTAAAATTTGTTGAATTATTATCTATCGCGATTTTTATCGGACTCGTTTGAGAACACTATTTTTCCCCATAAGATTGACCACTATCATATGATACGTAAAACATTTGCTACAGTTAAATATTTGCTTTGCTTTGATTAAAATATTTACTCACGACAATCAAAGGAACCGTATTAAAAAATTCTACCGTGTAGAATTTTTTGTTTCTGGATATTTTATCTTTTTTTTTATATTTATAACTACCCATCAAAGGAGGAAACCTATTTTAATAATTAGTTTAAATATGCAAGCATTGCTGAAAATTATTCGTTTAATATCTGCAAATATTTATTTAAAATATTTAAGAACGTCTTTATTCAATTCATTTGAAGTTAGTTTTATTTGTGGTAATCTGGTAAAACTAGAATAAAGAGACTACCTTTTCTCAGTGGCTCGACAGGAGAAATCCTGGTTATAGATCTTAATTTCTTAAATAAATTAGTCCTCTTAAATAATTAAATTTAACAGCCCTCATTACTTTGGTTATATGGTTTGGTTTGGAGCAATGAAAACTTCTAATTCCATTATTTGTAGATGAAAATACTTAGTATTAATCTCAAAATGCACTAAAAGCGCTATCTAAAATTTTTTATTTTAATTAAAATAGTAAAGTTTCTTTCTTTTCTTTCATATAACTTAGTCCAAAAACCTTTAGATTTATGAACTAATTATTTTTAAATTATTTAAATTAAACATTAAGAGGAAAATAACTTATGTTAATCACTATGGAAACTTAAAACTATTAAAGAAATATTAATGCACGAAAAAATGACAAAAACTCTAAGATAATTGATTTTTCTTTATATTGTAAATTAAATTTAGCTCCAAAGAATTTTTCAGTTTGAAATTTTTAAAGAAACACAAAAGAAAAAGTGCCTTGAATAATGAAACTACTTCAACGGAATATCCGAGTTTAAAAAAATAATCGCATCAATGGATTTATTACAAAATATTCCAGTAATAATGCATCGAGTCAAGTGGTTATATTATTAAAAAGGATTTTTCTTCCCTTAAAAAGCATCTCTGATTTTTATGGCAAGCCTTATTATATTTCAAAAAGGATTGCTGCATACCCCCACATCCTATGTAGTTTTTTTTCTTCGCCCCCTCAAACCATTATTTTTCTCGCTTGAAGAAAGTATAAATCATAAAGTTCAGAAAGCAGAGCTTACAAATAGCATTAACGATTTCTTCAAGTTAGGATCAAAAGATTTCCTCCACTGCTCAAAAAGGAAAGAAACATTTTTTTATTTCTTTCAGAGCTTAATGAAATGGAAGAAATCACTATATGTACTGAAGAAATTACTCCAACGATTGGTAATGGAATTTATATGCAAATATCGTGAAATAAAAAAAAAGATATATGCAGTCGTTCAATTTCAAGTATAATCTCAATATTTGTTCTGAGAAAATTGCATTTTTGAGCTTTTTCAAACATAGTGATAAAATTAATTTTTTTTATCATAAAAATATCAGGTAATGAAAAATCCGAAGCAATTGCTATATTTTGTTGACACAAGTGAGTAGATATTGGTAAAAGAAATATCCTACCTATTATGGAAATCGAAGTGAACTTTATTGGAAACTTTTTATAATTGAAACGATATATTATATTAAATAATAATTATAATTATTCATGATCAGAAATTATTATTATTAATTCACAAAAAAGCCTTGTAATTACTGAGAGCTTAACGGAAATGAAGATTTAACACATAAAGAGAAAAGATTTCCTTATTTCTTAATTTTCTATACACAGTTTTATTTAGTTTCCTTAGTTACTAGAGATTATAGTTTTAAGTATTAAAGCTAAATATTTAGAATAAATTATTGGTTTTATTCATTAGAACTATGTAGTGGGAAATGGAAACACGGGTCTAGATTTTAATTATTAGAATTAATAAATAAATTCGAGTTGATAATTCATTTTAATTGTTAGAGTACGTTGTTAAATTTTTAGTTTTGAGAAAAAGAGTTAATGTGTAAGTTATTAGTTTTAATTATTAAAGCTCATGAGCAAATTATTACTTTTAATTATTTGGTGACCAGCCTGGTAACCTTTAAAAATGATCTTGCATAACATATAAATTTTAATGGTAACCAAGCTGAATGAACAGAACAACTGTATTCAAATATTCTAATTCTTCAACACCTCCTCCAATCCTAACATTTAAATTAGTTTTAAACAATATACTAACCCAAATTTTTACACCGTCTAGCTGTTGCCTACTTAAGTAGTACTTTGATTTCAATTTGAACAATTTTTAAGACATGTCTGCTATATTACTAAAGTTCTTTATGCATTGAATTTTAGTAATAATTTAAAATCTGTTCGGCAGATATGACACAAACCCATTGTCGATAAGTATGTGTTCGGGACATTTCAGGATAGTAGGCAACAGAAATATTAAAATTATTTTTATCTCTGTCATGAGATAATATAGTAAACTCATCTCAACGCTTCTTCGTGTGCTTTACTACTTCCTCTCGAGCCATAACTTGAGTATCATATAATAATATATGCAACTGCTCGAAAGGCCAAGGTCCGTCAAAAATTATTATTATGAAAGGAAGATCCGTTTATATTTAAAATTTCTTCGACCTTCTTAGAAAGGATCAAAAATAAATGTAAATAATTAAACTAAAATTTTAACTAAGTAAGTTTAAACTGTCTATGTGGGTATGTTTTCAAGTACATACTTAACAAATATGTTTTGATACTTAACGAATCATATATGGAAATGGTTTCTTTACTTTATGATTTGCTACACAGAGTTTTGTCCAGTTTTCTTGGTATTAGTGTTAAAGACATAATTATTTAAGCATTAGCCAGACATATATTTTTAAGCCGGAAAATCATAAGATATATTAAATAAATCATAAGAATTATTTAGAGAGTTATGAAAGTAGTCTAGAATTGGAGTCAATGTATATTTAGATTAAATAATTGTTTTTAATTATTATAATTTGTAAGTAATTCTTCAGCAATAAAAGTAACTTGGAAAAATTTTTGATTTTAATTCTTAAAATTAAAGGGTTAACTATTAGTTTTAACTATGCAAGTTTATGTTTAAATTATTGGTTCTGATATCGTGTTAATAGTTAAAATATCTTTTACAATTATCAAAGTTGTTCGTTAAGTTTTAGTCTTCTTGTAGCTTACTACAAAGCAGAATAGTTATCAATTGATTTTTTTATAATTGTTGGTATCTGAAAACAGAAATAATTTATTCTCAGCAGACTGAGTTAGCCTCTTGACGGTCTGTTAACTTTAGACAAGTTTGTGTTATGTGATGAAACAAAATAAATTTGCTGAGTCATTTTATTCTGTTATGAAAATAGCGAAAATTAGGGTCAAATACTTAGAAAGAAAATACGGAGTTTTACGAAGCAAATACATAGGAAATGTTTAGATACAAGAGACATCACTACAATCCATAAAAATGAAACAGAATGTTTACATGCATATGTGTTTATGTATATGTGTAGTACGCAAATTAAAACATGATCCTTCCGGAATAACTTTTGATCTAATGATTGTATCTTCACGTTCTCGGACTCAATCTTAATGGTTCAAAGGATGGACCTCAAATTTGCTAACTAGTTAGTGCAGACCATATTTTAAGTAAAATTAGGCGCAAAAAATATTTTCTCTGATTAAGCATACCTTCTTATTCAAAATTATGACCCACAAAATATGAAGCTGCAATCAGGGAAATATGGTCCCCATAGTTTGGTCAGGATCTCAAGAACTTTTTAAGTATATTAAAAAATTTTGCCCGCAGTCATAAAGAATGTTTTTCCAGAGATAATTCTATGCAAAAAGTAACTTTTCATAAATATTTAATATTTTTTTATATTTTATTTATTACCAGTCAAAAAAGTTTGAATTCTAAGTGCATCATTTTAACGAATGTAATTTTACATAACAAAATAGAAAATTTGAGTGAAATCGGTCGAATGGTTCTTGAAAAATCGGAATTTAAAAAAGTCGTATATACTTGAAATTCCATTTCACAGGAACTATTCGACCGATTTCACGCAAATTTCGTATTTTATGATTTAAAATTACTTTCTTTAAAATGATGTAAAAAAAAAATGTGCACCTTACTGTTCAAATTTTTTCGACTGGTATTAAGTAAATTAATAAAAAATAATAAATTGTTACTAAAAGTTAGTTTTTGTATAGAATTATCGTTGGATAAATTTATTTTATAATGATGTGCTAGAATAATTTATTTCGCTTAAAGATTTCTCGATATATGGTAAAATGCGCAAAAAATAAAATTAGCATTAAGAGGCCCAAACTTTGGACCGTTCTCCTGATCAAACTGTTAGGACCATATTCACCAGATTTCGGCTATCCCTTATATTTTGGGGGTCAAAAGTCCAAATCCGTTGGGGAAAAAAGGTTTGTTTAATCAGAGAAAGTACGTTTAAGTGTCTTATTTTGTTCCTTAAAATATCGTCTGCACTAATTAATTAGCATATTTGAGATCACCCCCTCGAACCATTAAGATTCAGTTCTAGAACGTGAAAATGCGATCATAATATCAAAAGTTATTCCGGGTGGTCCGTTTATTCTTTTTTGCACTGTACTTTATACAAATCCGCAATTCTGAACTTATCTGCACCAAATTCGGTGCATAAACGATGAAAAACACGGCAAATCTAACTGCCTACTTTATAATTACTTTAATTACTGGTTTGCGCATTACATCTCAAGATAAATATTATAGCATTTGATAAATAATTTATAATAAAGTGATTTACTAGTTTGCAGCTTTTATCAATCAAAAATTAGCTTTATGACACGTTTTTAGAATTGGGTTCTTACAACTCGAGAAGTGTAGTGATGTAGTGATAATGTCTAACCGATCGAATTTAAAAATCAGAAATCTATCTAAAAACTAGAGCAGTAAGTTACTGTTATTTATTGTTTAATATCTATCTGAAATATAGATATAATATTATGAATGACCATTAACAAAGTATTCATATAACATTATGAATACTTCAGGTAGAACATTATGAATGACTTTTTTTTTCTCTTTCGATGATTATTCTTATGAGATGTCTTCATCTCTGTCTTCATGTCGATTCACAGAAAACCATTTTTAAAGAAATGATCGACTAATATTTTAGCTTTCAATTGCAAGAATTTCAAAAAAATACCATGAAACATAAGTAAGCAATTATGATTTTCAAGAATAAATAGAATAAGATGATATCCGAAGTGATCCGAAGGATTGGATTATTTTCATTAATTATGTCTTAAGAATTAAACAATAATTATTGAGAATTTCTTATTTTTTAATTTAATATATGTCTAAAACATTTATGACATTGTAACATCATTGCATAGGTCTAGAAATGCTCGAAATAAAACATTTTATAATACCAATAACAACAGAATTTTTTTTGCGTTTTTCAGGAACATTCTTACGTGTTCCAAGTAAGCCTAAAATAACAACATTTCTAAACCATATATATTATGTAAATATTCATGTTCAATAAATAGCTCGTAGAAGCTGTATTTTTATTTATACGTCTGAAATTCCGAATCAGGTGATACATCATCCAGCGTTTTAAAAAGTCTAGAGAAACTATAAAAAAAAAATCTATTCCCGTTTCTTATAAAAAAATAAAAAAAGGAAAAAAAAACAGGAGAATTAATGAAACAAGCACACGCAATTTGGAAGAAAGTGGAAGCCCCAAAAGCAAAATAATTTGATCTAGAGCGTTCAAAATACAGAAGGTGGTATAATTATCCTAATGCACTCCTTTTATTACTATAACACTTCTTCCGCCATTTTCAAATGACCTTCTTTTTTTCTCTTTTCATGAACATTCTTATGCGATGTCCTTATCTCTGTCTTCATATCGATTCACAGAAAACTATTTTTAAAGAAATGGTCGTGAAATATTTCTGTTTTTAATTTTTAGAATTTAAAACATAAGTAACAGAATTTTACAAGTAAGCATTTATGATTTTCAAGAATAAATAAGACGTTAGCCAAAGAATAGGATTATTTTAATTATGAACCTTAACCTTTAGAGCTGAATAGAATAGAATAAAAAGGAATAGAATATATAGAATAGAATAGAATAGTAAAATTCAATTGAAAAGAATCATTATATTCTTTTAAATTGAATTTTACTGGAGAAGAAATAGAGTAGAATAGAATATGATGGCTAGGAATAAAACCAAGTACAATAGAAGGAATAATAATTAATAGAATAGAACGAAACAGAATTGAATAGGGTCAATATCAGTTAAGACTTATATTAGTTACCTGTTAGACTTTTTAATTATAAACCATAACCTTTAGAGCTGAATAGAATAGAATAGAATAGAATAGAATAGAATAGAATAGAATAGAATAGAATAGAATAGAATAGAATAGAATAGAATAGAATAGAATAGAATAGAATAGAATAGAATAAGAAAAATTCAAATGAAAATAATATAATAGAATGAGATTAAATAGAATAGAGTAGAATGGGATGACTTGGAATAGAATTGAGTATCAATAGAAAAGAACGAAACAGAATAGAATGGGGTCGGTACCAGTTAAGACTTTAAATTGTAAATTTATTAAATAAAAATTATATGTTCCCATTAATATATAAAATCTAACATCCTATAGAATTCCTAGTCATTGTATAAAAAAAACTAAAACAGACCGAAAAAATGTGACTGTTTAATTCCTCACATACGAACTAAACATTCTATCGAATGACGAATGATAAACCGGCAATGTATGAAATGATTACATTTCACATATTGCCAAGATATTGTGCAGGCATTCTAAACTATGAGTTTTCGAAATATAAATAATTCTCACATTTCATACTTTGCTTAAAAAGCCAAGATAATTTTACAGAATGCCTTGCTATTCTATTAAGTGTCTAGGAAATGTATGTAAAAATTCCTATATTTCATATTTAAATTTTTAATAAAACCTAGTAACTTCTATACAATGATTTGACATCATACAAATGGCGGCTTTTCATATTATGAGGGTAAAATATGCAGTATCTTTTACACAGCATATATATGCCATATCTAAAGTGTAGAAATAAGTTATCCTACAGATTATCTAGCTAATGTACAGATTAACTAGGATAACCCATTTTTGTGCCAAAGAATTGTTTCATTTCTTTATGTCCAGGTAATCTGCAAATTACCTAGATAATCTACACATTACCTGCATGAACCCCTGACCGTTAGTTCCAGCTTTTTCGGAACTTTCAGATGAAGGTTTTCCTGTATCAATAATCCGGTTTCCTAATGTTATTGAATGGAAAAGTAGTTTACTGTACAATTTAATCTAGGGGCTCAACGCTTGGAGTGTTAAAGTAAAAATATAATCCTTTCAGGAACAATAACAAAGTTTCTAAGCATGTTATTTATTTATTTTTCGCTATCTAAAAACGTCAAGTTACTACAATCAAACAATCAATACATTAGTTGATAGAATCAATCATCAAATACATTAAAAACTATAATACAAAGAATCAAATGGTTTAAAATAACATTTAAAGAAACTAACATAATGCCATTTATTTATTGTTCGGTATTTAAAGAAACAAATCAATCTATATAATCAAAGAACCAGCAAATTCGTTGTTAGAATGAAAGAAACGATAAAGATGCGGAAACGGTTAAAGTGAACATTACTTAGGTAACATCCGCCGCACTGTAATGGATTAATCTAGCTGATCCTCTGATTTGATATTGGTATCAGTGGATGTATAATTTTCCCTTTTTATTAAATGTTTGATAAATTTAACTACTACCACTTAGTTCAGGTCATATTTTAAGATAAACATTTGAAATCCATACTGTTAGGTTAATTTTGAGACTAAATTTTTCCAATTAAAAAAGATAATAAATACCGAAAAAATGTCACTAGAATCAAAATTACTTTCATTCAATTTTTAAACTATTAAATAGCTCTATGGAAATAATGTCAAGCATCGATTTAATAGACAAAGTGCAAGTTTTTTTAAATTTTATTTTAGAATTTTACCTTGTTTATATTGAAATATTTCACTGTTACAACCACTTTTCAGACTATTGCATAGACTTAAGAATGTTCAGAAATGTTTCTTAAATATGCAGAACGAATTTCTTAAGATAACAAAAACTGTGACACAGAAACATTTTTAAGTAGACATGAATTACAAAAATATCATTTTGAGAAAAAGGCTTTAAAGTTAAAATTTTTATGAAACGGTAACAACATTAATGTATGTTTTATGAAATGTCATTTCAATGAAACATTTAACATTTTGGCACCATGCAAACAAAATAATAATAATTGATAACATTAATATAAGTTTATTCACATGAGCAAATGCCGATATGCAATGCAGGAAATAGCATGCATCCCATACACGATCTAGAAAAACACAAGGCTCTTTTTCACATAACGCATTAATTTGTAAGCATATTTTAATATTCTATATTGAAAAGTGTTTTGCAGCAGTTCTCTATTCTTTTTGGCTATGGAACCCTAAATGATCGAACCCTAAATGATCGCGGAAACATATCTTTATATTAAAAAAAAAAAAGTTTATTAGCAACTATGAATATACAGTGAAACCTGCCAAGTTGACTACCCTTGTAAGTTGAGCACCTGCATAAGTTGACCTCTATTATCAAGAACGGAATTTTTCCTATATAATATAAAGAAGCAAAACTTTTATAACTTGACCACCTGTCTATTCTGTATGTTGACCACTGAAATAAGTCAATTTTGTCTAGGAGTATTATGAAATTCTATTCTAAAACCCTCATAAATTGATCAGAAGGAAAAAAAAGAAAAAAATTCGAAAATGTTTTGGCACTTTGCTATGTATGTTAAAATTTCACTTGTTTGGTGAAATAGTGTAAAAAGCTAATCTAAACCATTTTGTGAGATGACCATCTGGGGAAACTAGGGGTGCAGTTTTTGACCATTTCTTTCATTCATTCATTGAAAACAGGTGTGTTAGTTGAAAAGTTGCTCTTCCAGTTGCAATAGTGAGTAAATAGTAAGTGTAGTAATAACAGAATAAATTTTAAGGTTTTGAAATAATTTTGTTTTGTTTAAGTTTTCAAATTACATGTCTTCGTGTTCTGATATTTTAAGAAATTATTTTTATTAAACACTTCACATGCATAACTAACGAAATGATTTTTAAAAAAAGTTAAATATTATAATTATGTATATGTAACAAATTGAAGTGCATTCAGGTTTAAACACATTTCTTAAGATATTCATTTGGTTATTTTCTAAATAAAATTTTTAAGTTAAGTAAAAAAAAAAATTAAATATATAGCAACATGATATAGGAAATGAAAAAGTAAACAATGACCCGCCCCCTCTATAAGTTGACCACTTTTCTAAGTTGACCACTAAAACAATGCACAACAAGTGGTCAACTTACACAAGTTTTACTGTACTAACCAAAAAATGCGAAGAATGAAATATTTTAAATTCTGAATTATGGTCATAAAATAAATCATTAAAATAAGCTGAATTATAATTTTCACTGTTATAAATATCGATAAACAGCGAAACGTACTTTTTAATTCGTTTATTCGTATTTTTCTCATTGGCATATCACATATATTATTTCAATTAAATATTCAAAGTATTAAACAAATTCTGGATTATTGATGGGATATAAATATAATTTTAACTCGTTAAAAAATATCCCTAAACACTAGGATTCCGAGAAACACCATTTGGAAACCACTGAGGTTTTAAATATATATTATAAAATAAAGATTCATTCATTAATAAGTTTCGTGTCGACAGAAAGCCTTGAAAATAAATGCTTTTAGTAGCTTTTTTCATTAACTGTAATGTTATCAGATGATGATGATGTAGCAATTACTAAATTTTCGTCTATGAATTATTTTTCTCTCTCAATGAACTCAAACTCTAGCGATAGCTGTTGTTTTAATTTTTAGAATCAGTTGAGAGTATGAGTCAGTATGGGAAGTCAAATTATGGTATTTATGACTTAATCTATGCATATCCATATTTTTTTCAAAACCTTGTAACACAGATAAAAATTAAACTAACAGATAACTAATAAAATTAAAAAAAAAAAAAACAATTAAAATCTACAAAAGTTCTGAGAAAAACTGTTTTTGCAATGAAAAAAACTAGATAATAATCGAAATAATCTAAGCAAGACAACTTGCTTAACTTGAAATTTAACGGCAACTCAAAAAATAATATAAATCAGTCAGTATCGTTTTCTGCCAAAGCGAAAGTCGCCTGTTGTTTTTTGTTTCCGTTTTAAAATAAGTGACAACTTCGGAAAAAATTAACGAATTTGTATTTTTTTTTTTTTTTTTTTTTTTTTTTTTTTGAAATTTAATAGTATGCAGATAGAAATTTTTGAAAAAGCTCAACAACTACTTTTTTTAAAAAGATTTTACACTTTTTCAACACCTACTGTACCCTTAACAACTTTCGAGTTAAAGCAGTAACACAGACATAAATATAAAAATAATTGTACGAAAAAATAATTACAGCCGAAGAAATTATCGTTTATCGTTCATTTTCTTCGGCCGAGTATCTTTAAGTACTCAATGATGATAAAGCACTGAACTGATATTTGTTGAATTTATTATTTTAGGTATTTCCAAGAAAAGTTAAATAATGAAAAAAAGCTGCAATGGAAATGATAAAATTGTCCTCTCCAAAACAGAGACTCATGATTAGATATTCTTGGCTGACCTGATTTCGAGTTAGTTTATAGGAGACGAATTTATCATACCTTTCTTTAGGTGATAGTGAAGAAGAACTTCCTAATATCTAAAGACTGGGGCGCTTAATTCCGGGGCGCAAACTTCATTTCCATGAACTTTTTTT
Organism: Parasteatoda lunata; assembly: GCA_949128135.1. NCBI lineage: Eukaryota > Metazoa > Arthropoda > Arachnida > Araneae > Theridiidae > Parasteatoda > Parasteatoda lunata. Next base: position 24,935,150 of record OX421970.1, read on the forward strand.
TTTCTAAATGATGAGAAGAATTTTCCTAAAACTTTCTTCCAAGTAATATATCATCGTAAAGTTAATGGCTGATGATTAGGAAGATATCTTCCGTTGAATTGCCAGATTTTTTTTTATGGCTTTTTCGCAATCTTTCACTTTTCTAAATCTCTTATTTTATTTCGAGAAGTTATTGTCACAAAATTGAGACACTGAATATTAAACGGTTACATTTTATATTTTGCTATTTCGAATAATTCTTTTATCGCTTTAGCTGGTTAATTTAAACTGTATGTATGGTCTTATTATAAAGCGTTTACATTTTAGATAGGGAAAAAGATGGATAAGTGAAAATGCTTCGAACCATTTTTTTAAATCCTTTTCTCATTTTTTTGATTTAAATTTATTTAAATATGTATAAATATTACCCTTTAAGAAAATGGGTAATGTTCTAGGTCTTTCATATCAGCCTACTTTTCGACTAGATCAATTTCATCGACTACATCAACTTCAATACCACAATCGGTAATAAAGAGTAGATAGGGTCATAAAAAACAGGCAAGCATAAACATTCATAAAAAAAGCAGCCCAACAAGATCAAATATAAGAAAAGCATAAACATTTGGAACTTCTTGGGGTTAATTATTTACGAGACTTTTATTTTTATTTTCACGAGAGTGCATTTTTTAAGGTTTTTACAAAATGTTAATTTAGAGTATTTTTTTGTTCTTCCTTTTATGATGAATTTATTCATAATTACCGCCTTGGCCGATGATTACATTATAAATAAGAATACACTAAAGGGGGAGAGGAATTTTGGCAACTCTCAAGAAACGAATATTGGTTGGAATTGACGATTGGCAAATTGAAAAAAAAAATGCCAATTGGACGGCAAAAAGTCAAACATCAATCGATCCAGTTTTTGCAACCCATTAATAGAAATTTGGCGTTTTTGAAAGTCCATGCAGAATAAAAACAAAGCAATTCACCAATAGTGATCGTAACATTGCGATCACAGTCTTATAATCGTCATTACGTATTAATCAATCGTATTTAATCGCCATTACATTCTTATTTTAAATCTGCTTAATATTCATTTTTAAATATATTAATTTCTTCTGAAGAAGGAGAAATAAATGATTGGAAATTAAAAAGTACACATATACTCATTAGAGTGGGGATATATATATATATATAAGAAAGACGGGGAAATTATGATCGTTAATGGTTATCACTTCTTTATTGTTGAACTTGTTTATTTTATTTTAAAGTGAGAGGCTCGATGTGATATAGTTATGCAATTTATTAAATGCATATCCTTTTCATCCGTTCAATATACATTGAACATTATTGTATTATTAAAAATAAATACATGTTTCGAAAATCATAAGTAGTTAAAAGAATGTTATAGCTTACGGAACCCTTGTGATCCTTCCGCGGAAACCAAGGGATCCGCGGAACACCTTTTGAACTAAACAAAATGCATTTTGAAACAAATTGTTAAACTTAACTGACAGCGACAAATTGAAAAATAATGTGACAACGTGAGAAAACAACAATGACATGTAATGATATTCATACTAACACTCCAAAAAATATATATTTTCGAGCGTGCTTTTATCAGAAAAAAATAAAACAAAGTTAATTTTAGAATACACTGTTAATTAATATCGTTATTTACTTAGAGTTTTTTTTTAATTTAAAATTAATAATTTTTATATCATTTTAAAGAAACGTCTGATAATCTTTAACATATACTTAATCAGCGAAGTATTTCACCAAAATATTTAAAAAAAATTTGCTTCTCAAAATTTACATAAATCTACTTAAGATAATATTAATCAATGTTTGAAAAAGCTATAATTTTGTTTAAAACGCTAAGATGTTAACAACTGCAAGAAAAATATCAAAAAGGTAAATTTAAGGACCTGTCAGCTGCTCTGGATAAAAAAAAATGTTTCAAGCGCATATAATGAAAAGTTTGAAAGTTATACTAAAGCCTTTTTACTATTTTTCTAATACAGTCTATTAAATCTTAACTTCTTTAAACATCATTAGTCTTCTTGTTAGAAGATTAGAGAAATATTTTTAAATTGCGTAGAAAATCTATTGTTCAGCTTATTAAATCGAAACACTAAAATTTATTACTAAATAAATTAATGTATAGAAAAGTATATAAATATTTTCATAAAACAATTTTGACCATAAAGAACAAAAAAACATTTGAGGAAAAATAAAAGTTTAATTCGTAATTAAATCCAGAAAGGGAATTTTAATTTCAATCTTTAATTTGGATACTCATTCAGGCTGTAATTACGTGCCTAGAAGAAGTGTAGGCTTTAGCATAGGTGTAGCTGCACCCCCTTATAATTTCGCAAAAATTCAAAAAAAAATTTTTTTTTAATCCTCAAACGCAATTTTTTTAATTTAAAACTATAAAAGCTTTAAGAAATTTAAAAATTTCACATGGTTTCTATATAATTTTACAAAACTTTATGATTATCCCTTTCATGGACACACACCTTGTGCTCCCCCCTCATAAATTTCTTGCAAGCTACGCAATGCGTTTTAGGGGTTAGCAGTTTAAACACAACATTTTCGTTATAGTTGCAACATCCTAAAAAATGTAATCAATATTTTACATACTATAGACATATATATATATATATATATATATATATATATATATATATATATAACAAAAATAGCTTTAAATAGCTTTTAAATAAAGGAAAAGTTTGGTGGCCTCGTAACGATGTTAAATTCAGACGGGTGTATTAAAATACAACTGATTCAGCAATTGTCACGTAATATTGTTCAGATAGTTCTGAATGAAATCAGTTATGCGTGAGGGAGGTCTTAGAGTTGATTTCATTTGGAAGGTAAGAATTTACCACAGTTGCCACCTTTCAGTAGCAGAAAGTATCGAATTCCACATATTCCATTTACCTGCTTCATCGAAGAGTTTTAAATTGCTGATACCCGCGATTTTTATATTTAATCATCGTTATCTATTTCAATGCACTACACCACGAAAATTTTCAAAATAGAATAAGGCTATTCAATGAATAAAGATTTCAAGGAGAAAAAAAATTCAAAAACTAGTGTTTTCCGACTGATGATTTTATAACATTTTTCTTCAATATTACTCTTTCTTCTTCTAAGATTTGAATTAAAACTGTATGAATGTGATTTTTGTTTTTTACGAAATTATTAAAGCATAATGTCAACAACAAAAAATTGCGTTCCGTTCCTATATGGTGATAGGGTAGCTGAATTATCTGAGTTAATCTGCAGTAACAATCTTCATAAATTTTAATCTGCCAAATCATCCAAACAAAGTGGTTCGATGATAATTATTTAATTAACTAAGCTTCATCTAACATGGAAAAAGAAAAACTTGCATACGTAAGTTTAATAAAAGTTATACACAGAAAAGTTTGTGCTTCTGAAAATATTTATTACCATAACAAGATTTTCACACAGTAATATCCTTTCAAAATTTTTTTTATAAATCTCATTACAGTCTGGAACTAAGTAAAGTAAGGTGTTGCTCTAGGCTTTTTATGTCCGCACTCTTTCCGACTAGTTCAACTTCACCATAATCACGAATAAAAAGTTGTAAAAGCGAAAAAATAGAAATTAGGCTAACATCAGAAACAGAAAAAAAATTTTTTTAAAAAAAGACGATTGCTTCTTGGATTATTTTTTAAACTTAGTTTTTTTTTTCTTTTTCTTTTCACCAGTTTGTGTTTTTTATATTTTTCGCATAAATTCAATATAATTTTTTTTTATGATTAACTTATACATAGTTACTGTATTACCGGTGATTTTAATATAAATATGAGTACTGAAGAAAGAAATAAATTTTTTGCAAAGGCTTAAACATTTATTGACTGGAAGGGGGTACTTGTCAACCCGAGAAGAAACGTAGTGATTATACTTAACTATATGATTTAACTCAAATTTAATTTGATACCTGTAAGCAACATCACAGGTGTATGATGAACCTGATAAGACTGTGACGAATCTGCTGCTATGATTTACCAACAATGAGGTAACTTACAGGCATCCAATTAAGAACCAGGCCAGCCAATTGGATAAGAGTGTTTGAAACCCATGACCTGAACTAATGCGGCATTTATGAAAGTCTGTCTTGAAAAAAAAATGACCAACGGGTAACCAGTGATCGTAATAATGCGATAATTTTTTTTTTGTGTGTGTGTGTGTAATACACATATTTTTTTTGAAATATATTATATAGTATGTAATCTTCATTATCTATTCTATATTTTTGAGTAGATTTTATAAATTATCAAAAAGTCTGTAAAGTGATTATCCAATGAGTAGGAAGAATTACCTATTTGACATCAAACATTTACAAAGTAGCAAAGGCATTAAAAATGGCAAAATTAAAAAGAATTCCGCGTGAAAAAATTTTTTCAGAAATATTTAAATCCAAGAAGTAAACATAATGAAGTAATGTACATAAATACACATTTTTGTATGAAAATACGAAAAACGTATGTTTGTTTAAAACATTTCAAATTTTTTGGAAAAGTTTTAACAAAATTCCTAGATAGAGGTACAAATATATATTTTATAGATAAATATTTTATAGATATATATTTGTAAGCAAATATATAACTTAAAGAATTGTACCAACAGTTTAAACTGTCTGGATAAATTTTAATACATTTCTTTGTACAGATAAAAAGAAATGTAATGTCCTTTAGACATTCCAAATTTTAAAAATGTAAGAAAATAAAAGCAAATTTAATTATTTTAACGAAATGTACCGATGACGAATAATTTTTATTTCCACTTCTAAAGCGTTTCCTAATTTAATCATATCAACAACAAAAAATACAAATAAGTTTACTTTCACTGTATTCGATTAAAATAAAATATGTTTAGAAACCAAATTGATTTCGAACATTACTAAGTGCTCTCTCTGTCATTTTCTTGATCAAAAAGAACGAAAAAAAACTTGCTTTTACTTTTTTCTTTTAAAACAAATCCTTTTCCGTTTTTCGCTTTGCATCTTTTGAGAAATAGAAAGGAAAAAAAAAGAGTATGTTTCGTGTTTTATTTAATCGGACAGAAGTCACTGATCCGGATAAGTACTGGTATCGTAGATGGACTTCCAAAAGCTTCTAATTACTAGAAACATATTCGAGCCAGTTTTTCTTTTAGCGCTCTATTAGTTTTCTTTAACTTCAGCATTTCGTTCAATGAATTCCACAATTTTTATTTCCTGAAAAAGGTAAATGCAAATCGCTCTATCTTGTTACCACTTTCTACTCGGAAAGTAACTATGAAAAAACAAAGTCAAAACCTGAGTACGTTTGTCTGTTTTGTATTTTTCTTTTTAATTTTATTTAACGATGGATTTTGAGTGATAGACATTTTCTTAAAAAAAGTCTAAAAATAATAATAAGAAAAGATCATTTCGTGTTTCATTTAATCGAGCAGAAGTCAGTGATTCGGTTAAATACTGCTATTACAAGTTGACAACCAAAAGCTTCTACGAGTAAATTTTGTTTTTGGCACTGTAATTTTTTTTTTACTCGGATGCATTCCATTTAGTGAGTGCCACCATTTAATGAGCATTCCGTTTAATGAATTAGAAGATTTAATGTGCATTCCATTTAATGTGCATTCCATTTAATGTGCATTCCATTTAATGAGTTTCACCATTTAATGTGCATTCCATTTAATGAGTTACATCATTTAATGAGCACTCCATTTAATGAGTGACACCATTTTATGTACATTCCATTTAATGAGTGACACCTTTTAATGAGCATTCCATTTAATGAATTACACCATTTAATGAGTTAAAACATTTAAGGAAAATTCCATTTAATGAGTGATATTCCGTAAATGCAAATTGCTCTATCTCGTTATAACCACTTTGAAATTTAAAAGAAAATACTGTCAGAACTTGTCTAAGATTGTTTTATGTTATTTTTAATTTACATCAATTTTAATTTTAATATCATTTGAGAGATACATTTCACCACATTTAGTTTCTTAAAAATAATTTTAATTCTAGCATCACAAAATTTTGATTGATATAAAATAATAATGAAAATCATAATGGGGGGGGGGTGTCTTGTTGTGTAAGAAGATAGTTCAAGGTAGCTGTGCAATTATCATTCTTTTCCCATATTTAATAAAACACCTTTTAAACAAAACAAACAAAAAAGAAACATTAAACAAAGATTTACAATAATGGTCTTTCATTGCTATTATATGAAAAATACTTACTTGATTATTCATTTAGAAATCTTTCGGGTAAAAAATTACTCAACTTTATTTGTATTTCTGTAATTAAAAACCTTATTTAATTATATTCCACAGACAAATAAAACTATTTTTCGTTATTGTACTAAATTGAAAGCATTTTTACTTTCTTTGTATTTTCATAATTTCTTCATTAATGTTTAAAAATTTTTGAAAAAAACAAAAAACTGACATTATTTACGGACACTCTGTATTACAGTAGTACTGATTGTTTAGGACATAAATCCGTACATTTAATTTTTACATTTTATAAACGTTTACAATTGTTTCCTAAAAACTTAAAACTAATAATGATTAAAATAATTTGACTAATAAATCACCTATGATTAATACATATGACGATATTAAAATATAAATGTGACAAATAAGCGTATTAAATCATTACTTGGTTAGAGTAAAATATTTTTACTAAACTCTTTATTAAATAGCAAAATAAAGAAATTTCGTGAAACTTAAAATAAGTTGAAAGATTTATTTTCTGAAAGAAAAAATAAACTAAATAGACTAGTTTACTCTATCAAAATAGTTCATACTTTGGCGAGAAATTTTAATATCATCCCCATCTGCAAAAGTCTATCTCTAATGTTAAACCTCCTATTTCAAGGCATGCAAAATGGTTTTGATAATGAGATACGAACTTATTTTACATCCTTACAACAACATACATCAAGTTCGGAGTTTAGCGACGTAATAAACTGTTTCAACAAAATGAACATCTTAAACTCGCAATTCGCTTAAAAATTCCATTAGTTGAAGTTATTTAGGAACGCCTTGCAATATGAAAAGATTTTTCTGCCCTTATATTTGAATTTTTACTAAGTTGTAATTCTCTCTATGATTAAAGCTCGTGATTTTAAAGTTTAAAAAGAATTTAACTTCACGTGTCTTAACGTTTCGTTAATCTCCAGTTTTCGTCACATATCAAACAATGTGTAGTAAATATTTATGAAAATAGTTACAATAATTTAAACGAAAATATAAAATGAAAACTTTATTTCGAAATAAAAAGAAAACACAAAAAAATTTTTGCATAGGCATTTCATAATTTCTTGAATAAACATTAATTATTCAAAACATATTTTATTTAAAACATTATTTATAATTTAAACCATTACACTGCAAAGTCTCCTTTTGAGGCAATTTCAGAAGACCCCTCATTGAACTTTAAAATTTTTATAGCTGTGATATTAAATAACCAAATTATTTAACGATCGTTACATATCATATGAAAATTTGTGTTCCTATGTGAAAAAAAATCGTATTTTCTCTACATATATTTAAAAAATGTCGCCCCCACCGCTGTTTTGGGTGTTCAAATTTACGTAAATTTATTTTTTTTTTCTTTTTTGCTCAAAAGCTATTGGACTTAGAAATTTGAAATTGCGGAGAACTGTGTAGAAAGATGAACAGGGAATGCAATGAAATATGAAAAAAACATAACATTAAGAGAAAACATCAACTTGATGTTTGTTCATAAATGTTATTTAAATATAATATCGGGTCGGTATATCCTGGTTGGCAGGGTGCTGAACTCATGTTCGTGAAAACGGGAGTTCGAATCCAGCCGGCCGAAGACTTCCGGTGTAGTAAACGGTGGCTGATGCATGTTAAATCTGTCAGGTCTCAAAGACCACCCTGTCCCCATAAGAAATTATATTTCTGGAGCTACTGAATTGGAGATTGATCGTTCTCTGTTTCAGATTAAAATTACGATCCGTGGATGAATGAATGGGTGTAGGAATGGGCCCACCCTGTCAACAGATGTAACGTATGGGTGCGGCAGAAGTCGAATTCTGGGCCATAGATGGCGCCATTGGAAAACAAGACCAATCGCATATCTTGCTTTAATGGACTACGACAACAACAACAAATATAACATTGAAAAAAGAAACAATCGTAAAAATTAAGATTCGAGTCACTCTACAACCGAAAAAAATATATAGATAGTTGAAATTGTGCTGGAAGAGCCATATTTGTTTCTGAGTTTAACGCGAGTTTTCTTCAAATTTCGAATTTTTTTCGAAAGTGATTGCCCTTAAGTGTTTTTATTGCGAATTTTTTCTCAGTTCTTTTGCTTTGAATATTGACAATTTATCCGTTGTTAACATAAAAAAGTTTATCGCTCTCGAAATCATCATTTCATTAGATCGCGCGGATGTCAAAAGTAACAACAAAAAAAAAAGAGAGAGATTAAATACTTCCAGATACTCTTAACATTTATATTGAAATTTTTAAAAATAGAAAGTAATAAAAATTTAATACAAGAGAGATAAAAAACGTTTCTTATTTTAACTGTCTTAAGTCTCCTTTACGAGTAAAATAACCTCGCATTTATTTATTTTTACTCAGTCTGTTTTTTATTTCTTCATCGTAATTTTTTTAAAAGTATAGATTATTATTTTTCAACTCCAGTTAATCTTTAATTTCATTATGGTTTGTTATGTCAAAAAAATATCTTTCCCCTTGGCATTATATATACACCTATGTTAATTTGAATTCCTATGTCGGAAAGTTTCTTCTCAAAACCTTGTTCTGTCAATTTTTTTTCTAATAGAAATTGAATTTCTTCGGAATAATCACAATGTAAAATTATTTTTAAATAATTCTTTTCTATTTAATGCCTAATTTATGTATGACTTTAAAAAATAAAAATAACATTGTTGTATTTAGACTTATAGTCAACTATCATCACAATCATATTCAATAGTAGTTATTTTTACGTTTCATGAATCTACTTTTTAGAGTAATATTTAAGAATATATTTTGTCTACTTTTTAGAACATATTTAGTTCTGAACTTCTTATTCTACTTAACTTCTTCTGAAATTTTTTTCACGCTTACTTAAGATTACTAGCATGCTAAAATACTCAGAGTGCAAATTTTAAATAAGCGCAACATTTAATATTTAATTTATTGATCTGTATAATATTTTATTTATTGATCTTAAACAATAATTTATTGATCTGCACAGGAACTAAAAAAAGCATTTACAGCTACAAAATTAAACAAGATGGAAATTTTTTAACACCAGATTGATTAAACACTTCAAAGTCTTTAATTTCGAATTTTTAGTTAGAAATTTTTGAAGCAAATTTTTTATATGAGATTAACAATGGGTGTGCATTTAAGGTTAAATAGAATTAAAACAATTATTTTCAAGCAAACATTAATATTTGAGATAGATTAAAATATACTCCGAGTTACCCCTTAGAGAATATAAGCAATTTTTTGCTTCAATCTTATAAATGAAGGCGCCTCGCCAAATAAAATGACGCTAAGAACAAAACGCAATAAAACATAAAAAAGCATGCATGAACATGAAAACAGCAAAAGCAAAACAGCATAATATATAAATGAAAACATAGCGAGATTTAACATAAAATACACGTGTTGTTATAAATAAATTAACATAGCCCATCGTGGAGACCAACTTGGCGATAATTCAAGTGGATCTTAGATACATAGCCAAATTATTTAAATCCTTTGAAATTGTTTAAATCATTAAATATTTTTTTTAAATTATTATTTGACAATAAATAATTTATATTTCATTCAGAGTTTCACATTTATGCAATATGCGTCGATAATTGCTAAATTAGGAGCAAGCAAAAGAAACCCATTTCATTTAACAAATTGAAAGCAATATAGAGCTATTTATTTTATCTTAAAAAAATACGTAAAACAAAACACACTATTTTCGATATCAAATCACGTTGCAGTCGTTCCGATAAATAAAAAAAAAGACTATTATAAAACTACCAACACGGCAGTCTTTCTCTAAAAATAACTTTTCCTGGAAAGTTTCCGGGGGAAAGAAACACTCACTGGAAATCTAAAAATTACAAAAGAAATAACAAATCTACAGTATATGTGTAAAAAGTAAAAAATAAAGTAAGAATCTTGCTGCTTTCAGAAGCCATTTTTTATTCACTTATGATAAGAAAAGTAGAGAATAGGCTGCGAAAAATATAAACATAAAACACTTACACGTTACACCGCTGACCGTTTGATAGTGGAAATGTTATTTTGTTTTTTTTTTAAGTCACGGAAATTCGCTTTCATTTTCAGCAGCTCACGCGAAGTTTATTACGCAAGCTTTCAGCTCAGTGGGTCCGAAATTAAATTTCTTAAAGGATAATTGTTGTTATAAATATTTGTCTAAGACTTTGAGATATTTTGAGGGATTGTATGACACGTTTATTTTTTTAAACTGTTTTTGAACGCATAAATTATTTTGTATATTGTTCACAAAATTTATAAAATCTTCTGCAAATTATATAAAAGGAATATAGCTTCAAAACATTAAGGCTTGTAACTTTTGATGTAACTGATAATATCATGGTCTAAAATAAACATTTTCGAAATTACAGGGAATTTTTTTCATGCCTTTATTTTTCGTCGTTAATTTTTTTGCTAGAAATGCTTTTTTTTTTAAAAAAAAAAGGTAAATTTTTTTTTTAAGTTTTAAATTAATATTATATTTTACATTATTTTTTTTAAAAAAAAATCTTATTCATTCATTTGAAAATTCCTGATGATACAACGAAGAAAAATATACAAAATATGCATATTGTAAATTTCACGCAGTTATCTGATATATTTTTAAAATATATCGTTCTCTAGTTTGAAAAGAAAACGTGAAAAACAAGGACTATATAGATAAATAAAACTTTTAAATTTCAGGTTTTACCTCAGATAAAAAACTGAATATTTTTTGCTATTTTGAAAAAGAATTAACAAAAATGTTTCTTTCTTTGTAATAATAAAAAATATTTTTATGTCTTTGATAGCTTTTTTTTAAAACATAACTGTAGCAAATCTAAATGATATTTTTATTATTACATTTTTTTACAGTATAATGCACCCTATACATAATATATAATGCACAATATACTAATATTTATGTAATGATTTAGTCATGAAAAGACACCATGAATTTAAAATTGCATTAACATTATAAGTTAGGTACTTTCAATAAAAAGGTTTCTATCATTAATTGATTAGATAAAAAGTTCAAAATAAAAGAATTGATATAACGCGAGATTTGAATAAAATGTAATTTGATCTAAATAAATACGAGATAAGAATAAGCGTATTCAAATGAGTTTTAAATATTCTTGCAAGAGAGCAATGTTGAACGACAAATTTGTAAAGGTAATTTTGATTGTCTTTTTGTCATATAGCGGAAACTGAAACAACTTGAGGATTGCTCAGAAAACTTAATGCCTATGTAAGGCTAAAAATATAGCCGTAAAAGACATAAGAGTTAAAACAGAAAGGGAAAGTATTTCAAAATATTTGATGGTTTTTATAGAAGAACTCTTATAAGTCCAGATCTATCTGTTTAACAGTAGTCTAAATGATTTGATTAATGTCAGTCAAAAAAAAATCTCATCAACGTTAAAAACAAATCTTATTTATGTGAGTCCAAAAAATGGACTAATGTTAGTCAAAATTCGATATCTAATGAACGTTTATTTCAAACAAATTTAATAAATGTTGATCTAAACGAAATCTGATAAACGTTAATAAAAGTAAATTCTGATTAACGTTAGTCCACAATATATTGATTAATGATGGTTTAAACAGATATCTGACGAACGTTAGTATAAAGATTTCTGATAAGCGTTAATGTAAATTCTGATTAACATTACTAAAAAAAAGCTATTTAAAGTCAGTCCAAAAACTTGTTTCACTTAAATTATAAAAAGCAATGTTAGTCAAGAAAAATTAGATTAACGTTCGTCTAAAATATATTTGATTAATGCTAATCTAAAAAAAAAAGTCTAATTAATGTTAATCTAAAAAATCAACGTTCTGATTTTAAACCAAAACAATTAGTAGTCGAAAATGATATCAGATGAATGTATATTCAAACATATTCTAATTAACGTTAGACCAAAAGAAATATGATTAACTTTAATCCACTAACCAGCCCTCTGCTGTTTTGATTCCCTTTAAATGTCGATATGTTTTTTTTAAAAAAAGATAATAAAATATGTATAAAGATTTTGTTAATAAAATATGTAATTATTATACTTTTACTTAAGAAACTTTTGGTCAATATATTCATTCAAACAAAATGAACGATTGCTGGAATTTGAAACACAATCAACTGTAATTGAAAAATATATTTAAATAGAGAATGTGTGATAAATATAATAATAAATAGGAAGTAATTTTACTTGCTAACAATCTTTAATGATAAAATTATATTTGGCAACATCTAATCCCTTTAAGAATTTTTTACTTATTTATTTATTTATTTGTTTCTCCCACTTTTGACAACAAGCCAAGTGAAAGCTTTTAAAATAAATATCTAGAGAGAGAGAGAAATTTTTCAACAAAAATGGATAAATAATCATTATTTAGAAAAAGAAAGTGTAAAAAAGTCATGCAAAAAATCCCTCAAAATTGCAATAACTTTCGAACAAATTGAAATTTTTAAAAATTGTGTTAAGTTTATAATTGAAAATGTCCCTTTTCAGCACGTCGAATTTCAACTCTGGTGTTACATTTCAGGGGGCAGATGATAGGCCATCATATTTTTTTCCCTACAAGTTTAATATTAGATAATTCTCTATTGCTAATTCTTTAATTCCATTGTACTACCTGAACATTTTTCTATCATCGTAATTTCAACTCTCTAAGTCTTAAAGATTTTTTATAAAGCTAGTGTTAAGTTCATAAACAAAAATTACCATTTTTAGCATGCCAAATTTCGACTCTGTTGTTGGATTCCTGTGGCCTGTAGAGTGGCCCGCGTATTATTTTTTCCAAAAAGTTTAACAGTCAAGAAGAAGTTAATGTTTTTATTCCATTGTACCTCTACAACTAAGCCAGCAGAACAAAATATAACGTTAAGTTGAAGAGCGTTGATATATTGAGAGAAATGTGATCAAACGTCAGTCCAAAAGGAAAACAACGATTTCTTCCTTTACAAAATCTTATTTAGCACAACTGATATTACTTTTGGAAGAAACAGAAATAGCACATTTAGTGGAATAATTCAGAAATCCCCAAAAGTTTATGTTTTGATTCCAATTTAAAATGTATCACATTTCAAATCCCTTCCGCAAATAATCCCTCTACATTACGAACGGTGATCGAGAGCTGAAAAGTTATCTTGATGTTGATCCAGGCAAAGCTAAGAATCAAAATATTATTTACGGTTGTTGAATAATCTCGAAAGATTCAAATGTGGAAGATTTCTCTAATTTTCTAAGAAGAAGCATTACTTGAAATTAATATCTGGAAACTCAGAAATTTTATGCATTGATTCCTTTTGAATTGAAAACTATTTGGACATTCCAATTAAAGTATTAAAACAACTGTAAAATAAAAATTAAAGTATTAAAAATAATGATTTAAAGCATATATTTTAGTTTGTTTTATTGATCATGGAGTATTTATTGTTTTATTTTTTTATTATCTTTATTTATTGATCATTTTATTTAAAGTGCTCTCAGAATAAATTGTCAGTACGCTCCAACTCCTGTTCGCTTCACTCGACTTTCACAATTGTTTCTAAAACATTGGTTACTAACTGGCGGCCCGCGAAGCCTTTTTTTGTGGCCCGCGAACTAAAATATATTAGTTGCCATTTTTTTTTAGGACAATTTTTGTAAAAAATCTACATGGGTTTAAAACTCTTTTCTATCGTTAAAAAAAAAAAAAATTAATTTCTTCGTTTCTCTGAAATTTAACATACTAACGGTGCAGAAAAAATTTATTTCTCAGATAAAAATCTACTCCTTATTTTAATTTGTAGTTCAATACTTTTGTTTTGTACCACTTAATAAATGTCTGACAGTAATATAATGTTTCTTCAAACATAAAAGAGTCCTATATAAAATTTTAATTAAGTTGCGACTCGCCATTTGACTGGTGTTTTTAATTGCGACCCACGGCCTCATGTAAGTTGGAAACCCCTGTTCTAAAACAATATTTTTTTGACGATAAAAAGATGAATATATTAAAAGTACAAATTATTTAATTCAAAAAAATATTTAATTTCCCCTTCCATCAGGATGAAGTTACTAAATCTATTCGTTTACCATTACAACTTCATTTGTCTTTTAAACTCTTATTTAATTTTTGATACTATCAAAACTTGTTAAATATTTATTACTATAAAGATTATTTCCTAGTGGTATTAATATTTATTTGTATTCACTATTTCAATTGCCTATATAGACAGTTATATATATATAATTTATTTTAAAAGTAAACTCATTAAAAAGTGAATGGAACATATTTAACCATTTAATAAGAAGTGATAACTAAATATATTTGTAATAATATGTTGTAAAATATGGTAATATCATGCAATTACTTATCGTTAATATCATGCTTATAATAACCCAAACTTTCAATTTTAATCCTTTTATTATGACCAATAATCAAAATCAAAAGCATAATAAAAACAGGAATTTAACCAAGGGTGATATATAAAAACTACTGATAAATACCGCAAACGCAAAGCTTTACAAAAACTTGCAGATAAATACCGTTTTAACTATTATTAATTTTATGCTGAAAGCAGTCGGAGATATCTATAGCATTTCTGTTAAATGAAAATCAGATCATGTGATTTTTCCGTCAAATGAGAATGCACAAAATGTTAAGGTGACAATTATATTTTTATGATATATAAAGATACATTACTTCTTTTTAGTTTAAAAATGAATTCACCTTACATAAGTAAACGTATGTTTAACACTGAGTTCAAAATGCAAAAAAGTTTTAGATACAATACCAAAAAATTTATGAATTTAATACGCATGTTAAATACCAATTTAATCGATGTTTTCTTACGATCTTATATAAATACCTATAATTGAACAGCAAAATTAAGAAATTTTGCTACTGGTTATTTCAAAACTATTAAGAAAATTGTTGATATTAAAACATTTCTTTAGCAGCTTTTCTCGTAACATGGTAAACATTACAAAGTGGGCCTGTTTGGTAAGGCTCTTTGCCAATGTCCAAAATTTCATGATTTCGATCCTCGCTAGCTAAAGACTCTCCGTTTAGTAAATGGTGACTGGTGCACGTTGAATCTGTCGAGTCACAAACTCCTCCATTCTCCCATAACAAATCAATACCTATTGAATTATAGATTGGCCGTTCCCTGTTTCCGGTCAAAATTATGATCTGTGAATGAATAAATTTATGTATGTGTGTGGCTGAAGTCTTTAGGCCATAGATAGCGCCACTGAAAGGCTCCCTCTACCTTAATATGACTTGGTTTCACCAAGCAGGCTTCCTGATTGCAAAGTGACCAGTTTCAGCATAGCAACAACAAAAAACAATTCAAGGTTTCTTTCTAAAATGAATTTAAAATAACAAGCATATAATAAAATAATTTTTGAAAAATTTTAAAAATTCAATATTCAAAATAATTCTATACTTAGTAAGAAAAAATAATGGAATGCAATTTCAACAAAAAAGTGAAGATCAGGAGGTGACAGGCAGACAAGTTTTTAATCGAAATTTATCATGTTTAATCGCCCTATGGCCAGTGGCGATCATAATTTTGTCGGTATTTTATCATTGATCCATATTTGAACAAAATATTAAAGGCGGCACACTTAAGCCAAGCCTTGCTAATTTAGTATAAATGAAGAAAATATAAAAATGAAAATATTTTTAATTCGTAGCATGCTATGAGTTTAATGATAAACTACCAATTAATTCACATATTATTTTAGCTATTTAATGATTACCAGTTTCAGCATAGATAATGAAGTTAATTATTTTTTATTCTTAGGAGCTTAGTTCTATTTTATATGTAAATTATTATTTATTCAGTCTATTGTTCATTTTTTTTTTCTTATTTCTAGAATAAAATATTTTTGCACGTACTCGAAATTATATTTCAAAATATTTAAAATGATGCCTAATTAAATAAATTTTGACATCCTCCAATTAATTTTTCTCCCCATAACAAAATTCCATTTAATTCTCTTTTCCAGAAGTTTAGATAAACTTTATTTCAGAATAAAAATAAAATTTTAAAACAAATTGAAAAATAAGAACAATAAAAATGAAAACAAGTCGAATGAATCTCAAAATTTTAATAATCAACCGCATTCTTATAAGAAAGTTTGAATAAAATATAGCCTTAAATCTCGAGAAACCACATTTTATCGATTATTGGCAGATCTAAATTAATTACTAATATTAAATGCCTTTCGGGGATCTTTCCCAGCGCCAAGATGATCTTCCAAATTAATTTATCACAAAAAATTTCTACGCGGTCGAAATTTATTCAAGCAGAATCTTAGCCCTACGTCCTTGGAATCGATTTTCTAATCTGCTGTAACAATGCCAAAGTAGCACTTTTAATGCTAGGTGACAATTCTAGAAAACCGATAACAACTTTTTTTTATGCAATTATTCAACCTATAATGCAGATTTCTGCATACAAATCAGAAGTTCCAATAAGTTATAAGAAGCTTTTGTATTTAGGGTAAAAACATCCTTTGATTTATTCTATTCATTTATTTTAAATCTTAAAAAATCATCAAATTTGACGTCTCCATTTCTTATCAATTAGTTTCTTATTTGCCTTTCTGCTTGATAAATTCGATTTCACTTCAATGCCATTAAATAAATAAAATTAAAAAAAAGATATTTTAAGAAAATTTTTAAAACGGGCGAAATTCGCAGTTTTTTTTTTTTTTTTTTTTTTTTTTACTAAGAAAAGAAAAAGAAAAGATAGTGCATTTTTTCCAAGTTACTTATAAGTGTGAACTTAGTAATTTGTACGCCATTCATTAATATACTAGTGGTTGCCCGAATGAAAATGACACATTATAGATTGAATTCTGTATGAACATATTGTATTTATTACATTTCATATAAATACTTTTGTTTCAATCATTTTGAAGTAATTTTACACAAAAAAAAAATCTACAGAGAAGTTTCAAGTACATTACTAGAACATATGAGTTTACCACGGGTATAAAATACATAAATTGTGTTTTTGTTTCTCATTTTTTCGTAAAAAAGTTTTTAAAAAATCCTTAATATATTTTATAAATATATTTTATCATGTATTAAAAAAGATTTAAAACATTTTGGGATTTTATAAACAAATTTTTCTTTTTGAGTAAAGTGTTTAAAAAAATGCATCACATATTCATTTTAATTCAGTGTTCTGTCAGGCTATAATTTGTACCAAATAGCGTATAGTTTTAAAATGGCACTTTTAAAATTTAAAGCTGTTTTTCGAAGGCTCTGCCATCGCATAAAATGAAGCTTCACTGCGAATAATATGCTATTTTCATAACTGCTTAAATTTTATTTCATTACCAGCATTGAACAGCCGATCCAATTTACCACTTCCAAAGTTCAACTCCGTAGCGTTGTAATTTTGAACCTATTCCAGAAAATATGGGAATTCCTAGATCAAGTATTGGGAGAAATTTTCCTCCGTGGAGGACTTTTTGACGGAACTAAACCGCATTTGCGTTACATAGTGAAGAAAACCGTAAAACCCTGTTATGGTTAGCGTGACAACAAAGAACTAAACGGACTACCACGGAGGATATTTTACGTCAGCATTGTGGTCTGTACCAGCCGTTTCCGGCATTCGAATTGACCAGCCGTCGTTAGGATTCGAACCCGGTTCACCTCATTTTAAATCTAGCGCGCTATACTCTCTGCCATCACTGCTCAAGTTGTAAGTGTGAAACAGTTACTTCGAACTGTTAGGTGAAGTTTAGCCTGAATTTAGCCAGCTCCCTCTATTCGTATTTTAAAAATGGCGCAAAACGCCTATCAGACGAAAAGCTGCACTCTTGAGAAAATGAAAAGAGTTTGTTGTCTAGTTTTTTAATATTTAAAAACTTTCTCCAATGCTGCATTATCTGGGCTCAAAAAATTTACAAAGAATGAAAATAAGGCATTGAATTTGATAATTTTCATCCAGGATATCGCGAAATGGCCGATTTTTAAAAAAAGTTATTCTAAATTTTTATGTTACTACATATAATTGGTTGTTATATTACTATTAAATTTTTAAAGTTATTTGCCCATTTTAAGGCTCAAATATTTTTTTATGGCAAGATGATCGATATAGATAGTTTAAAGTTCCGGACTAAAGTTAAAAGTTCCAGACTAAGGTAAACTTAAACAGTGGCTTTTGGCTGTTTTACTCTTCTTTGGCGAAAGCGCTTCGAGAAACCATTTTAAGTTATAGAACGTGCACTATGTTTAGCACTATGTTATATAATACTTCTGTAGTCAGGGTTAGTTATTTATGTCCGTTAAATGCAAATTTGCTGTTTATAGGCGCCGTCAAGTAAAATATGACGTTTTTATTTGTTAAAATTCATCCACTGCAAAATTCATCCATTTTATTCATTCCATTTATGCATTCATTTTAGTCATTAAAAGTCATCCAGAGCAAAACAATTTCAATGCTAATTTTAATATCGTTGAAAATTAATTTAAATTTTGATTAAATATATCTACTAAATCATGTAAAATATTTTATTCATAATGGATTTCAATCTGTTCCGAAATCAGTAAACAAGATTATTCGTTAAAATATAGAATAAATATATTCCTATAGTAATAAAATATATATATTTCTTTTAAATAAAAATAAATTTTAACGCACTAATATTTCATCATAATACATTATATCGTTTTCGCCATGAGAAAATATTATCGTTCAAATATTGCTTTTCCTATTCTATATCATTTTCTTTCAGATTTCGCTTTTAAGAGATTTTGAAAAAATCAGACAGCTATTGAAATTTAGCACCAAACGCGATGAATACAAAATATTTGAAATGAAATAAAATATAAAATTTAGCGGAAATTCAATAATTGTGGGGGGGGGGGTCTGATTTTAGAAATTTTATCTACGAGTATAATTCCCTTAGGCAATATATATTTACCATCAAAAATGTTACAATTTAAAGATCTGTATTTTCTTGGTTCAATACTATAGCTTCTACGACACACCCAAATTGGCACAAAATAACAAGGAAGTAAATAAAAAATTGCCATTCTAATGCTAGTGCACGTAAAAAAATCACAAAGTAATTTTATTCATTCATATTTCTCCTTTTATGAAACATGAATTCAAGCAATCCTTCATTGATTAAATAAGATTTTTTTTAAAACTAAATATATAATTGTAACAGAACAAAATATATAATTGTAACATTTATAGAAAACAAAAAGTAAACAAAAACATTATACTATAAATTGTAGAGAGTAGACTCTTTAAATTCATAGCGTGCTCTAACCGTTTCTTTTTAGAATAGCTAGAGGGCTCCACTAAGAGCACAATAAAAAGAAGTTCTGAAAAATATGTTGTGATAACGTTACTTAGGATCGTTTTTAGGTTTCATTCGCTCATGCACAAAGTATAAATTATAATAAGTATACATATATATATATAAATTTCAACATTTGAGTATATTTATGTAAAATTCAGAAATATGACATCTATTAGCATGAAAAGAAATTATCAAATGGATATACGGAACATAAAAAAATTATTACAAATTAAACCACACCAGATTTCATAAACAAACAATGCAAATCGAAGATCCGCGTTATTTTCACTAAGGAGTGAAAGATATTAACAAAAGCATATATATTCAATTACTACATTTAAAGAAAACTTTTAAAAAATAAAGGGCTTATGAGTTTTATAATTATCTTTAAAAATATTTAAATAAAAATACATTAAAGTGTTTTTTAGATTACAAATAAAAATGTTAAGTGCGCTTAATTATAATTTTTTTTTTACCACAAGAAATGAAGAAAAAAAAAATCTATATTTCTAGCTTAACAAAAAAATGCAAATATACATGATTAAAACAAAACTTATTTTTCAGTCATTCTATTTTTTAGAGTGATTAAAATCCAATTGCGTGTTTTGTTGCATTGTTTGCGTTTCGTATAAACAAAATGCTACCCTAATCATAAAATAATGGAAACCAATAAAAATTCCAATAATTTGTTTACCATTTTATCATAGAGTCTCCAATTTGTTCTGATCTTTAAAGGATATCCTTTTTTATACACCTGGCGTGTTTCATGTTTTGTGTTTATATTGTTCTGTATATCGTTTGGTTGCGTGTTTTCACCGACAATAATAAAGTTCAAATTATAAGTTGCTGGTGTTAACAGTTATCGATAACACTTTATAATACCCATTATCACCGCAAACATGTATTTTGTTATGAATATCATTTATTTAAATATAAACTATGCATTAGAAAAACTAAGAACAGAAAATCTCCTTACAATCCGGGAATTTAAGATTCTTATCTTTATATTTATTATTTTAATTTCATAAAAGATCTTTTTTAATTTAGTTTTATTCCACTTAACGTTTAACTATAACGCTTTAACTATACGTTTAAAAATCATCATCATAGTTGGCCAGACAGCCCAATGTGGGTCAATGCCTTCCTCTGAAGATTTCTCCATAAAGAATTCCGATTTATCTTTGATATCCAATTCTTTTCATTAATTGCAAGATAATCAGACTCCACCAAAACAGCCCTTCTCAATTGCGACCTTCCCTGCTTTCTTGTTTTCTTGTTTCTTTCTTGTTGACAAAGTCAAATCTCCTTCTCCAGTTATTGTTTTCATTTACATCACACGTTTAAAAATAATATTAAAAAAATACATTTAAAGTATATGAAAAACTAATTTTATACGATGCATATCAACTTGCTGTGAAGAATCATAATGGATACAGAACGGATAAACAACTTACGCGACATTAAAAAAAAACTATCTTTTTAAAAAGTCGCTTACTTTTTCAACCTAGAAAAAAAAGCGAATTATTGAAATAAATTTTCATTCAATTTTATAAACCCAGATAATGCTGTGTTCGAGTAACTTTTTAAAATAGAATAAGCCTTTAACATTGAATCATTCTGTGGCATTTGACACTGGTTAGGCGCAGTAGATCTGCTCCTGGTGTAGATATATCTAATCGTTTGGTATATATCACTATATTTTACCAAGCAGCCTTATATCTTATATTCAAATTTAAGAATTTATCGTTAAAACATCGAATACAAATTCATTTCAATCTGAAAAAAAAAATTGATTAGAAAATCAGTTCCTTTATTTTAGAGATAAATTTATTTTATAATCCCCTGTTTCTAATTAGAATATTAATTCATTAAGACTCAAATCGGACAGATACGATGAATTCCTTTTTCAAATAAACATTAAAAAAAAAGTTGCTCTTGGAATAATAAGTGGTCTCAAACAAAGTTAATAAGTAAAGAGATGAATAAAAAGAAGAACAATAACATGGAAAGTACTTTAACTTCAAAAGAAGATTAAATTAAAATGAGTATTCTAGTATAAAAGTCTAACTTTCACATCATATTGATAAAAAAGGTTTCTTTTTACCTCAGGCAATTGAATATTTTTTTTTCTTCTTTTATTTGGAAGGTGTAGATTGTAGAGAACATGATTAAATTTTAGAAAAGTGAAGTTTTGGTAGAAACGACTTGAGAAAAATTTTTTTTTAAGATATATATAATTAACGAGAAACTTTTGCAAAAAGGCTAACCTTCTTTAATTGCCCCCAAGTAATTCCTGCAAAAGTACTTTTGAATTGAGTTTTGTTTTCGTATTTATTTTGCAGTTCATTCTTGTAAAGTTTAAAAATAATTTAAAGTTTTTTCAGGTTAAAAAACTGGAAAACACCCACTCTAAAATTTAATAAATGAATATTATAAAAAAATAAAAAATAAAACTTTCAAGCAAATTAGCAGTTTAAATTATGGAAATCGTTCAGTTTCGAAAAAAACTGATAAAAAAAAAAATCGTTGGTTTTGCCGTTTTCAAACATTTAGCTATATTTTTTGATATCAATAATAACACAAATTGTACGTTTTTTCCTCGTATGGAAATTTTTTAAAAAGGCAATATTTGAATTTTCTTTAATATTTTTTAAAAATATTTTTTAACAAAACAACACAGTAAATTGTTGAAGAATAGAGAAAAAAATTATTCCATTTTTCTACAGTTTATCCTTTATAAATTATACTTCTAAAATATTGAATGATTCTTTTTAAAAATTTAAAAGTTACAGCATAATATTTTAAGCACGGCACATAAACTATAACATGAATGAACAAGAGAGCTTGTGTGCCCAGTTAATTAATGGATTTGCACATTATTATCAAAATATTTGAGTAAGATACTATTATTTTAAATATTTTATTGAAATAATTTGTTTTAATTATTCAAGAAAAAAATGCTTTTTTTTTTCAAAATAAATAAATCAAAAAATGTTTGCACTTCATGAAATTTGTTTATTCAAAAGTAATTCCATGAAAAAAATTTCAATAATTATTTATCATTTTGCTATCTGAATAACCTTTCCTTGTACTGATTGGAAGAATAAGTAAATAATAAATAAATCTGAATTGATTAACATTTCAAAATCATGTACAAAACTGAGAAACAAATACCGACACGATTAATTAAGCAAAAACGTATTCATTTTTATTATTTATTATTATTAATGTTTTTTCCGATGACTTTACGTTATTAGATTAAACAAAACATATTGTTAGCTATATTCAATATCATTATCGGTATAATGCTTTTTATCGAGCCTAACCATAGTCGACAGCCAGAAATTACCATAATCAACAAAGTACCAAAGTATTTTGTATGGCAAAATTTAAAAAAAAATTATTCGAATATTTCTTGCAAGGGTAGCTAACTACTACGTTGTTTGCAAAATATCTTATAATAAAGTGTTACATAATCAAAAGCTAAAGCTTTCAATTTTTTTTTATTTTTTTTTAATTTTGCGAAAATTTTAAAAATCTAGAGTATATAAAAAGAAGGTATATTTCGATATGAAATTTTGAATCATTCATTTGTAGTGGCGAGGTAAATAAATTCATATCAAAGTTATTTAACGAATAATCACACAGTAAATTACTAATTTTGCTACGACACGGCTTTTAGAAATTTTCCGGAAAGCGTAGAAAATTGGCAACTCTGAACTTGTGAATGCAACAATTTTAAAATTTGTTAACTCAGAAACTATTTTACCGATGTTGTTCAAATTTTGTATTTTGCCATTTAAAATTGCATTCTTTAAAATAATTTAAAATTTTCACACCTTACAATTAAATTATTTTTAAACTATTATTAAATAAAATTACAGAAAACAAAAAATCATTGTAAAGCAAGTTATTCTTGCATGGACCTTTGGATAATCGAGCTTTAAAATTATGCGCAAAAATTTTTCAATTCTCGAAATATGGCGAAGTACGCAAAAAGTAAATTTAACAATTAGAGGTCCAAACTTTGGACGACTCACCTAAAATAAGTATCTCAGATTGCACCCCCCCCCACCCTATATTTCAAGGATCGGGAAACTAAATCCGTTGGGGGTAAATGTGCGTTTATTCAGAGAAAGTATGTCTTAATGTCTGATTTCTTAGCTGAAAATATCGTCGTCACTTTATTATCAAATTATCAAATTTAAGATAAAACTATATTTATATCTTGAACTCAAAATAATCTATGGATTGCGGATTTGATAAAAAATTCCTCGGGATCAGCCCTCCATAAGTTTATATGACAGATATATTTTATTCTACTAAGAAGCAATAATTATCTCAGAGTAATCACTTTAAATTTCGATCAAACAATTAGTTTTGGAATAATTAAATAGATGTAAACCTGAATAAACAATGTTTTTTTTCCAACTATTTAAAAAGATAAGAGAAAAAAAATATATAAAACAAAAATAAATAAATAAATGAAAAATTAAAAGTATTTTGGTCGGAATTAGTTACTGTAATCTTTAATATTAATATTTTCTATCACATCTAGATGAGGTCAATTTCACAAATGATATGTTACATATGAAAAAGAAAGAAAGAAAAGTATTTTTTTTCTTGAGAATCCGTTATTGACCCATTAAACTCTTCCGTTCCATTTTTTTCTTTGCAATTGAAATATATACCTTGATGTTCGGATTCCAAATTTGGAAAGCTTTTACAGAAGATGAAAGAAATCTTTTGATTTTCTCATTTCTGCCATTTGATCGCACCCCTTATTTTTGCACATCGAGAGTCAACCTTTTTTTTTTGTGTCCACCGATGATTTTAGTTTTGGGACAGAAAGGGAAAAAATAGAAGTCAATTTTTCCCTAGAGTTTCACCTTTTCCTTACTCTATGGAATGTTTTATATGGAAGTGGCGGAAGAATAAGAGTGTGGGAAGGGAGGAGTGGACTTGAGAAAACTGTTTCCTCTTCTTTCTTTTCACAACTGATTCTTCTGTTGTAAAAGAAAAAAAAAATCAGCGAAAGAGAGAGAAAGAAGAGGGGTACCCGACAAATGACGCAGCGAACAGCATCAGGAGTTGGTCGAATCGATGATTCCGCCTCGTCAGGTACCGCGATTTTCTTGTCTTTTTCTACGTTCTACTAGTCAAAATCGTCGAAAAACGCCTTTTCTTACTCTGCCTTTCTTTTTCTCTAGATTTCGTTATGGGCAGAAAGAAAATGAAAACTGATTTTAAAAACCGTGAAATGACAAATTTTTATTTTCTTCTCCATTTATCAAAAGAAGTTTTTCCTCGTAAGAGTTTTTGTTTGCATTGAAGTATTAATTATTATTTAAATAGCTTGAAACTGAAAAGAAGACTAAAACTGTTCACTGCAAAATGCAGTCTACATTTAAAGCAAATGTAAAGTTGAGCTACGAAAAATGTGTTCAGAATATGAAATGGCAAGATTATTAGTGACAAAAGATGATTTCACCTTTCCTTATTCAAGAACAAAATGCATCACAGGTGCCATTACTCTTCTATTACACACTTTAACAACATCAATAGATTCATGAAAGTGCTTGGCATTTATTTGCCCTGAATCTTGGAAGATGTTATATCAATGTGTACCTTTCCCGAGCACTTTTATACCATTTATTTATTCATTGAGCGTTCACTGTAAATATCAATCATTATTTACGGTTCTAGTAGATGCATCCTTCTTAGCACATCTTTGCATTCACTTTAAGTGCTCTCAAATAAACCGATCAGTAAAAGTGTGAATCCCTCTAATCTTAATTGATAAACCTGAAAATAGGTGCTGCTTATGATATCACACCTGTCCATTCTTTAGATGGGTACCGCTATTTTTTTATTTATTTATTTTTATCGGCATACCCTACAAGCAGCATAAATCCTGTAAGATACTTTTTTGGTAAACCAACACCTCTTTCATGTTATCGATGACACGAATAAAACGGTGAGATAAAAACAACTTTGACCAAAATATATGCCGTATATACATAAATTATCTCGACATATAATCAAATATAGACTTTTCGCGTGTGTATTAGTTTATCTGTGCGATGCGTTGGGATCAAACTGGACGGCGTGTACCAACTGCAAAATTTAATTTCAATGTAGAAGTTATGTGTGCACCTAATGAGCCTAATTTTCAAATTTTTAATTAGAATTAATAGAGCTAATTTTTAATATCAAGTCTAAACACGGCCATTGTCGGGAAGGTACGGTTCAGTAAACGCATGCGCAGATAGACAAATCTAATATTTCTCTCCTTTTACGGTCGACTTAAAAAATAGCAACCAAAGAAAAAAAACACAACAAATCTATACTGGCATCTTGTATTTTTATTCTTTCTTCGATTTTCTTTTATTATCACGTGCTTTGTAAACTGTAAGCATTTGGTTCTGTTGAATTTGGAAACACTTTTACACTATTGTTGTTGTTTAACGTACATATTTTAGAGAAGAATTTTTATTGCATTCTTGCATTGAAAAATCATATTCTATTGAAGATTGAAATATGAATAAATCAATATTAAATTTCGTTTTAATTTTGTCATACGTGGAATTTTTTTCAAAATTTTGATTTCGTTTTTTTTTTTTTTTTCTTAGATTGAATAAATAAACCTTTTGTTATGTGATTGTAGTTAAATCATTCGAATCGAAGCAAATAAGCATTCGAATCGTAAACAAAGCTAAAAACAAAGAGTTGTTTTAATAAATAGTTTTCAGTCCTTATAATGCTAAATCAAATTAGAGTTTGGTAATAGCAAACAGATCTATTATATCTTAAAATTAAAAAAAAAATAATAATAATTTAGGAATGAATCAATATGGAGCAGACTAATAAAGAGTTTTATAGTCTTTCGACTTTTCTTTGCTTTAAATTTTTTGAAGAAAAAACTGCATCGAGATTATTTACCATGAAACGACTCAATAGCAAATCCGAATAAAGTGTCTAAAAACAATTAGAACTAAATATCTCTACAAAGCATTGAGTTCGTATGGGTAAAACTCCTACACACACTTAAATATCTTAAAATCTGTCTATATTTTATAACACTAGTGCTTATTTAGGTATGTAGATTGTTTTATATAACAGATTAGATTGCTTTCTCGGGTTGGCAACAGTGAACTGAAAACCTTTCCAGGGTTTCACTTTTAGGGAACCGCTTGAATAGAACACCTAACTTACTGAGGTGAAAACCTGACAAAATGCGTCACAAGTTAAACTCCTTTATAGTAATTACATTCATTTTCAAAAGAATAAAAGCTGTTAGAAAAAAATGAGTATTTTTTAATTAAAGAAAATTCTTGAAAATTGATAGTATCGTCTAATAGACAATTAGGTTTTTAATTACGTCATTATGCCATTCTTTTCTATTTTTCTTCCTTTAAAAAATTTACCCGCAAACCATTTATCACACTTATAAAATCAAGGTAAATAAATAAATAAGCCTCTTCATTTATAGAAGGAATTAAAAAATCGCAAGCCTTTCTTCACAAAGAATGGAATCGTAAATTTCTTATTCAACGCGTTACAAAAATGTTTCAAAATTGAAATAAATCCCTGAAAAAATGTTAAAAATGTTCTAATGAAAACCATTGGTTAATATGATTTACGAAAAATATTTTTGCTCCAAAAGAAAAGTGCACCCGAACCATTGAGTTTCAAGAACGGCCTGATAATATCTAAAAGATTACTTGCTTTCACGTAAGCTTAGGACTAAATACACTGCCACATATCAAATAAACTTTTTTAAATGTATTTTAGATATTTTCTAAGTTTTTTGAAATTTTGCGATTGCCGGATATAGTCATTTACGCAAATAAGGTGTGTATTTTTCCTACTACAATGATAAATTGTTTTATATTTTCGACATGGCCATTTAATCTTATTTTATTTCCCCTAGTTTGCCATTCATATTTCACATTGAACGACAACTTTTAAATCGGCAAGATTTATCAACTACGCTGTTGGGTATGAATTTTCGAATTCTTACAGCCAGTCTCAAAAATTTACGCCAAGCACAAATTTATAGCCAAAAATATAAATAGTTCGAAAAAATTGTTTCAAATATGAAATAGGAGAAGCGAATTGACTACCTTTGAAAATTTATTTTATTGCTTTTATGTTTAAAAGAAAAAGAACTCAGATATAGTGTAGTACTAAAATAAAAAATAAGAAACTTCCCGACGAAGTGATATAGAAAAGCCGACTCTGATTTCTTACGCCTAGGCTTTCGAAACAAGCGCTTTTCTAAAATAGCCGATTTTCTCAACAATCTCTAAAGTTTCGTCGGCACTTTTCCCCCTTACCATGTCCTTTCCCCCCCCCCCCTTCCAAAAAGTTTCTAAAATCTTGCATTTCCCCCACAATTTCTATCTTGATGCGGGGGTCTGTTAGAGAAAATTTACGACCCGCAAAGGAAATAAATAAAAATTCCATCTTATCGTTTGGGATCTCAAATTTTCGAAATCCCCTATAATCAAACGCAAGCGGCCACCAACTTCAAATATGGAGGAAGAAAAAAATGGAAGAAAAAATTTGAAGAAAGCCACCCCCTTCATTCGCCGCGCCCTTCTTCAAAAAAGAAGCCCCTGACTTTATAGAATATTGAATAACGACAAGTGCTTTGTCGGACAGTGAAACGAAAAAAAAAAAAAAAAAAAAAAAAAAAATTCGATATATTCTAAGTTTTGAGTTTTCCTGAAAAATTTCATCTTGGCTTGGAAACCAATATCTCCTCTTTTCCTTAACCTGTCAGCTTTTATTTATTCTGTTATTTGCGGTTTAAATGGGAAAGTGAAGCCAAATTGTTACTTGTGAGAATTGGAAAGTTTAGGTTCGTAAAACTAGAAAGGGTAGAAAAAATTTCGAAGGAAAAAAAAATGTGAAAAAGGTTTATTTCTTCCCCTTGAAAAAAAGGTAAAAAGCGGAAATATTTTATCCGCTATTAAGAAATGTGTTAAATTATAGAAAAATTGTTTCAACGAAGTTGAGTGAAGTTAAGTAAAACAGTTATTTTGATTTTCAAAGAGTTTAAAGAAAAATGATGTCACGAAAAGCATTTTTTAATGTTATTAAAATAGCATTTATATGTTCTTTGTCTCAGCTTTAAAAGTAATAATGAAAATTAAAACATAAACAGTTTAATTATTTTATCAACATTTTAATCTTGAATAAATAAATAAAAATATTTATAAATTTTTATTATTATTATTATTATTATGTGTAAAGTTTGGTTTAACCCAAATTGGTGTAAATTGGTGGTGAAATAAATATTTTAGCACACGATTTGAAGGTAGAGAAGAAATGCTTGGGAGACAACTGACAATTTTCGATCAAATGTTGAACACTGTTTAGTTTTATACATTTCTTATTAGCAGGGTGATTTTTAAATATGAAGCATTTTTTTAACTGAAATAATTTAAAAAAAAAAAATAGAATTGATCATTGTTGATGATTAACATTGATTCTTATATATATCTAGTACGTTTTAATAGAGTTCCATCCATGAATTAGAATGTAGATCTGTGAGGATCATTAAACTGAAACATACGTTAGAAGACAACAGAGCAGGCAATTATACATACTTGAATTAATTTTTACTATCACTTGTAAACTTTTTAGGCTTAAGACATCATGGCTGAAATATTGTTTACAGACTTCATTTGTGCATGACAAACAGTTAATAAAGCTCCTCTAATTAACTTTAAAAATTTCGTAACAGACCGAGCAGCGTAAAAAAATGCTCACTTTTTGGATTTCCAAAAATTTTCAAAATTAATATTTAATCTCAAGATTGTTTTTTTTTAATGATTCCCACATACTGCAACATGAAAGAAATATAAAAAAAGTTTAGCATCATCTACTGAATAATTAAAAGAAAATTATAATCTTTAATAATGCACCGAACACTTTTTTTGGGTAGCACAAAGTAATTAATATGTTTTAACATTTTTAAAAATAATTCAAAAATCTCTTATGGATTTGTAAAAAACGAAGTTTTTAAAATACTTAAGTGTTTTACTGATTAAAAATCAGTAAAATATGAACAAATTACTTTAGTAATTTTGGTCAACCTATTTTCTAGGATTCACCTTTGTTAAACATTTATATAAAATAAAGCGATCACCAAATTCTTGTAATATTGAAAAAATTTACTCTTCATCGTATGTATTTTTGGAAATTACAAACAACTAAGCCAACAGTTTATTAAATTCCCAAACAAAACAAAAAAGTATTC
The DNA here is from genome assembly GCA_949128135.1 of Parasteatoda lunata. Taxonomy (NCBI): domain Eukaryota; kingdom Metazoa; phylum Arthropoda; class Arachnida; order Araneae; family Theridiidae; genus Parasteatoda; species Parasteatoda lunata. The sequence goes on from OX421970.1 coordinate 24,965,009, forward strand.
GTTGGTCGAACGTCAAAAATATCTGAAATTTGAAATCTACCTATCAAGCAAGTTGCAAATTTTACCGATCGGTACAGAGTAATATTTAATCGAAACTTTTTAAATGTAAATTTTTTTGTAATTTTTAATTGTAAGAGCGATTGAGTTTGTTTTTGCTTATATTTCGGCTTAAAAATAATTAGGTGCATAAAACTAGAAAAGGTAAAGGAAATTTAAAAAGGGGAAAAAATGTGAAAGACCTAAAAAATGACCAGCTCGTATTCAATCAAATCGTTTTTCATATGGGTTTGTTTGTCTTTTTACCCATTGGCAAGGCAAAATGGGTGTTGTTTTGGGTTGGACGTCATCACACTTATTGAGTTTGGAAATTAAGGAAATTTCAATGATTCTCTTAGATCTAAATAACTACAAATAAGTGCAAATTACTTTGTTTTTTTCCGAAATAATTTAAGTAGCATTATAAAATTGGTTTTTTCCTTTTTCCTGAGTCGTTTTACCGTTCTTCCACGTTTATTTTCCATAATTAATTTATTTTTAAATAATTATAAATTCGTTATTATATTATTACAGCCCCTTCACGTTTTTTTTCCCCATAATTCATTTTTAAATAATTATAAATTCGCTATTATATATTAATATTTAATGAAACCGTTGAATAAGTATCGAGGTTTATTATGAAATACTCAAATAATACTATTAATCTTCCAATAGTAAGAAAAGAACACCGATTAATTCTAGGTTTATTATAAAATACTCAAAAAATACTATTAATATTCCAATAGTAAGAAAAAAAAATACTGATAAATTCAAAGTCAAGAAGTGATTTAGATGTTGCAGCAAGTGCCACACTTGCTTTATTTATCTTACTTCGATTTGAAAGAAAAGTTCCAATTTTCGAAATGGCAGCAGCGGCTACGCCATTCTGATTTATGATTCGCTGCTGCTCTTCTGTCAGTTATCATGGCTGTTGAGAATGAAATGTCGATCAAGCTAGGTGGGGGGGGGGGGTATGGTATGAAAAAAAACATAGTTCAAATATAATACTGAATAACATCCACTTTGGTTCCCTCCCGAAGTCGAGGTGTGGGGGGGGGGGAGAGAGAAAAGTAATCTAGCTTTCTAACGGATTGGTCAGCCCGCATTCGAACATCTGTATATATCTCGCAGGTGAAATAGGACTGTGCGTCTGGGTTGGGCATTGAAATGAGTATAAGTTATTCGAATTGCGAGGATACAGTCTGGCTTACAATAGAGTAACTTTATTCGAAATGTCACTGAAAAATAAAAGGGATAGAAAAAAAAAGAAGTGGATTGATCTATAAAAACAACTAGAGGAAAATAAGTAATATATATTTTTACTCTTTTTATTTTTATTTATCATCAATTGCAACCTGTATTATTTAAAGGTTCAAAAAAGAAATAAAAAATAACCGAGTTCCAAGAAGAAGAAAAAAAAAAAAAATTTCTGATGTATATGCATAAAAAGAGATGTATCTATTTCCATTAAATAAAGAAAACTGGAATCGTATTTTTTCGTACGATAGATTGATTTTTTTCTGTAACTTATATAAAAAAATTTTTTTAAACTTTACTACTATTCTATTACAGTTTTTTTTTCTCCCTTTTAATCATCTTCAATTTTTATAAAAAAATGCAATTCTATAAAATGCCTAAAAAATTCTTTATAATTCAACAGTATACATCGATATACAAATATCCAAATACTTTCAATAAAAAATACGATATTCTTAAATTGAATTAAATTTTACTATACGATTTTATTCAATAATTTTCGTATAACATATAGTGATTTAGTTATTCCCAATTTTTGACTTTCAATTACATCTTTAATATTTTATTTTAATTATTACTTATTTATCTATCATTTTCTTTTTTCTTAAACATTCGAAAATTATATTTCATCAGCACATGTATATAAATACATCTCAATTTCCAATTAGGAAATAAAACGATATTCTTAAATTGAATCTATTTTTAGAAAAAGATTTTATTCAATAAATATTGCATTACTTACATAGTCTTACTTATGAAAGTCAAAATTTTCAATTATGAGCTGCATACATTTTATTTTATTCATTCCACGTTTTCTTATCATTTTGTTTTTAAACAGCGGAAAACCATCAAAGCACAGGATTTCATTAAAGAACATTAAAAAAATAAATAAAATTCAACAGTACATGTATCTCAATTTTCAATTAAGAACGAAAAAGATATTCTCAAATTGGATCTATTCTTACAATAAGATTTTATTCTATAACTATATTATATTACATCTATAAATTTACTTATAGGATCCCCAAATTTAAATTTTCAACTTTTATTTTATTTATTACTTGTTTAATTACCATTTTGGTCTTACTTAAACATTGCAAAACTAATAAGTAAAATTGTGATTCAAGAGCACATATTTATAGATAATATCTAAATTCCAACCTTAAGAAGAATCGAAAATATTAAATTGGATCTTTTCTTAATATAAGGTTTAACTTAAAATTGCAATACTTTATTAGTTCTAATATTTTCAAATGAAGTAATTAGAATTTGTTAATAATATAATTATCGTCAAAATTGAAAAAAAAATTACTTACTTATCGGTTATAATTATCGGTCAAAATTGAAAAAAAAAATCGAACAAAATTGAAAAAAAATAGTACAAAATTTAGTCAATTAGACAGTGTAAATATTAAGTAAGCACCTAAAAAGGAAAGTTGTTAATGATTTGGTTTTTTATTTTGTTAACTAGAAGGGAGGAATGGCATGAACACTTTTCACCTAAGACAATAAAATCGTCTTCATTTTATTTAAAAAATGTGAAATGAATGTAGAAATTAATGAGGAAAAAATTATTCGGAAAATTTTCCAATATGGAATAAAAGTTACATTGGGGAAAATAACAAGTAAGAAAAAATTTCAAAGTTTTATAAAATAAATTTTTTTATAACAGAAGTTTTTACAAAAGAAACTTTTTATAAAATGATTTTTTATAAAAGAAATTTTTATAAAATAATCATTTTTTATAAAATTAATATTTTAATCCAAATTTTGTTTTATGTAAAGCTGCATCTCTGATTTGTACCGGCATTATAAGCATTGGTTTTCGAAGATGCTCAATGATGGTAGGCTTGCGGCAGAAGAAACAGAGCGTATGGACAGATCGAGTGGAAGTATGTAGAACTCCGTTGCGGTGCTTCAATAGTTGCGAAATGGTGCATATGAAAGGAAATACTACCGTAACAGTATTTAGAATCTGAAGTAAGCCTTCCTGAAATATACTAACTCCCTCGTACTGCTCCAACCACCGAGTAAACCGGCGAACCTCGCCCTGCCGGTAGAAAGGTAGAGCCAGAGACAAACGGCCAAAGAGCGGGTCAGAGACTCACGGGCGAAAGGTAGGCCAAAGACAAACATAGCACTTGGTGGGCCAACAGGTTCAGGTCATTCCAATGGTTGCAGGCCTTATCCCTAGCTCGAGTAGCTTCGTTGGTGCTTGACGGAGCGAAGAACTTCTGGACACTTGAGGCCGCTTGAGTACCTTTTCCCATTCATCTTGAGCTTGATCTGTGTATTGCTTCGTTGAGGTTGTGGAATGCAACTGAACTATTCATGTGGATCATTGAGGTTCTGACTGTGTAATTATATGCAGTAGGGTGATAAGATTATATTGTGAAAGTATGAACTTTAGATAAGTAGATATAATGAAAATGAGGTTATGTATATGCTATTGATGTCGGGAATATGATGCATCACTGCAATAGACAAGTGTGTCGCCAACGATTACTTCAAAGGCGTATTCGAAATCTCCAATGACACCTGAGGCAAATATTCAACGAACGTCCGATCTCAAATGCAGTCAGCTTGACTGCGTCTGAGGAGGTTGCAACAGTCATTCAAAGCTGCCACGTTATCGGTCCTGACGGTTTTCTAGCCTCAAACGGGATCTGAAGGTCTGGGTGTCGAAATAGAAGTAGCAGCCTTATTTTACCAATGACTTAAATACCGAAGAGTCTCCCCCCTCACAATGCGGATCGATTATTCCCAAACTAGCTTTCAGATAAAGAAAAGTGGAGTTCGATCTCAATCAATAATATTCTTATCCAAAATAGTAATCAATATCTTAGACTGGCGTATCACAACAAAAGTACGCCTAAATGCTAGCCAGCGAGGGTTCCGAAAATGTCCACACTATTTGAGAATTTAATCCTGATATGAAGGGAGGCAAAGCGGAAATCACTGAAACTGGTGTGGTGCTAATTGTTTTCACAAATGTCTTTGACATGGTGAGCCACACCAAAATCTTTGCTGCATTCGAACGCTTTAACGTCTGCAGGGCGTATGGCGCTGTTCTTGCGAGTCTCTATTCTAAAAGTACTGCAAAGTTTTCCTTTGAGGAGTTTTTTCCCGAAGGTCCAGATACGGGGTGAAGCAAGGAGAGTCGATTTTCCCCCTGTTGTACAACTGTGCTATCAACGTGCTGATCCAGAGTCTCCGTGACAGTGGTCATGGAGTAATACTAAGATTATCACCGGGTAACTGGACTCCTGTCCTTGCCAACGCGTATGATCTCGGCCTACTAGGCACCAGCGCTAGTGAACTGAATTCTCTACTGACACTCGCAGACAACTTCTACAAAGATATCGGTATAAAGATAAACACCGGCAAGTGTGCGTCGTAGCTGACCCGCAGAAGGAAGGATCACACGACTGCAAAGCTATTCCTGGAAGGGAGAGAGATCGCTCAGATCGGTTCGGAAGATTTCTATAAGTACCTCGGGCGGGAGACCTCCATTTCCTTCCATACAGGATAGAATACACCCTAGTGCTAGTCGAAACCGTGGAGGAGTGGGTCAGGCGTATTGGCAGCTCTCAGGTTAGCCTGAGGTTCGACCAAAGAGTCGTAACTGCCCCACACACTCTGGGTTGAAACTATGAGTCTACACAGCTGAAAGATTTCGGCAGGGTTAAAGCTGTCAAAGGATTGCTGTAGACCACTAGATCGACTTCTAACGGGTTACTCTATTCCAGTTAGAAGGACGGCAAACTTTCTATCTCTTGCCTCAGGTGGATCTATGTGCAAACCGATGCCAGCACACGAGTTAACTTCTGCGGCTTGACCACCTGGTGGTGCAGTGAGTCACCGGTGCCACCTACCGGATTGTGGTGCGGGTGGCAATAGAAAACTGCTGGAACTCAACCGTTGGACCCAGCTCCTCGTCTAGGATAAAGAAATTATCCACTTCAGGAGGTCAAAGACAAGCACTAGCTGGCTCAAGAGACCCGAGGCTGGAAAATTAGTACATACGGAAACCTCGACCCATTCTGACTACGCTCCAACATGATGGTTCTGTAGTTGGTTCGACGATGATCGATTCTAAGTGGACTGTAAATCTGGTTTGGCGAGCTAGGCAAGTGTATTGTCCAAAAGACTGGTAAAGGTTCAATCCGGGACTCTAGAGGATGATCCCCTAATGCCTTCCCACAGACACTGATTCGCCTGCTCGTAAAAGTAGGGACAGGTCCCACTACCTGAGTGTTAGGAGTGCGGTGTTTCGACTAATTAACTCTGGCTTAAGTAAATGGGTTCTAATTATTCCGATTCTCAGTGGTAGTAGGAGTAGTAAAGTCGGCTTCGGCTGGCGGTGATTTTTCTCGGTTATTTTATCGCCGCTTCAGACCCATATGAAAACGGGCTATTCCAGTACCGCTAGTCCTCTCAGCATGGGTTCGATCCGTGTGTTGCGTGCAGTAATTGACTTCCTATAAGCAGACTAACAACCCTTTCGACTACCCACTGATCTACTTTGGCTTTCGTTTCTTTGCAGGACGAGTACCACGATGACTATATGATGCTGTGATGAAACATGGAATTTCTTGCTGATATATGTCTGAGTGATTCCAATTGCACTACTACAGCCTCGACAGACACTCCCACCTCACCTGGCCTGTATGGTCAGACGTTGAGAGAGTGTGGTAAGTCCCTTTAGCAAATGCCGCACGCTCTACTGCTATCGGGTTGTGCTTTCTAATATTGTATCAACATAGCCAAAGCAAGATATAGCGATACAATAAAGTGAGGAGCACTCAAAAAAAGAAATTTCTTTTTTTAAAATAGAATATATCACATTAAGTAATAAATATTACGTAAAAACAGAAAATAAAATGTAAAGAAAAAACAGAACAAAACATAAAACGAAATCTATAAAGCGAGTAGTGAATTCAAATAAATTTACATGAACGGTAAAATTTTCAAGCATGATTTAAAATATTTTCGTAATAAGATTGCCAGATTACAAATTCTGAAAACAGAAGCGCAAATTAAGGTAAAAACGTAGAAAGAGGATTATTGTTTTAAAGTGCGTTCTTACTGCAGTACTGAAGCGCGTTTGATTTGTTAGTTACCAAGGATTGGCCCGAAATTGGATGTGCGCAAGGAAATATTATAGTGGATAATTTAAAGAAGTTTACAGTTAATAAGGTTGATATTTAATTGTACAATATTAATGATTTCAGAAAAAATTTTATTTAAGAAAAAAAAGAGAATGAAATATGAATTGTCAGTTTTGCACTTATTTTTAGCTACGGATTTGCCCGAAATGGATTTGCACTATGCGCGGATGTAATCGTGTGTTAAATTCTATTTCCATAAAAATTAAAATAAATTTTGAGTGCTCCTCACACTATTGTATTGATATATTCTGCTTTGTCTATAGTGATACAATATTAGAAAGCACTCCTTTTTTGCGGATATGATGGTGTGAGCTGAGGAAAAAATTATATATCTTTTTCTCCGGATTTTTATAATTTTTTTTCCTTTTTTCATTATTCTGTAATTTTTCATGCTTTCTCTACATTTTGAACTTATTTTATGAGTTCTATATACTTGCAGCTTATGCGCAGTAAATAAAACTTATTGATTTAAAACTTATGTATATATATATATAAGTTTTGATAGGCCGGTTTATAAAACCTTCAAGTGGGCCACAGTTTACTCACGTACCTATCTTCTCTTCAAACCACTTCAGCTTACACGCTATGGCGATACTGCCGATTGAAATTCCCCACTAATTTATGGCAGGTCACCCGTAGACACCTAATGGAAAATCATTTCCCAAAGTCCCCCAGAGAATTCCGTAATGGGTGGTCCTTCTCCCCTCGAAAAAAAAAAAAAAAATGAAAGTGTTAATCAAGTTTTTCAAAGTTGTCCATTCAATGCCTGGAATATATTAATAATTCTGCTACACTCATAAACGAGGGCGATTTCGCTCTAGAATATATGGCCGATGACTTCTCCCTGGTAATGAAAGTTTCGCGTTATTCAGGCGAATTTAGTTGCGAAACCGAGCAATAAAAAGGGCTATTTAATATTGTACGAACTCTGTGGTTGTTGAATTCCTGAAAATGTGCGATCCCCGAGGAATAACACCGATTCCAGGAAATGATCCCGAAACATAATTCATTTCTGTTTGAAAGGTTTATGAATAATTCCGTGAAAAACAGAAACTGATTCCGGCGGTATATTGAAAGATTCAATTATGCGCAGTCAAACGATTTTCATTAAAAATTCTGTAATTATCTCCCGTGACCTATATTTAATATTACAGTTCGATGGCTGTAAAAATATATATTTTATATCTGTGACCTGATTTATTAAATTTGAAAATAAGAAATAATTGCCAAACACAAAATTATATTTACTGTTACTTTTGCTAGTATCAAAAAATTTATTTTTCGGTAAATATTAAACAATACGACACACACTCACTATACAATTAATATTTGTAATATTTATTCAATTCACAATATTATTTTAATATTTATTATTATTTATAGACTTCATTCATATAAGTTCACCAAATTCGCAATTTGAAATCCAATTCAGAAGACAAGGATACTTCTGAATCAGGCATTAGAGAAAATTTGGCCTCTGAAATCAACACAATTGTTATTGAAAATTGATATTTTGGAAAAAAATTATTTTAAACATTTAACACAATACACAATGACAAAGTTTACTGTTTGGTACATTTGCTAATTTTAAATTTTTGTTTCCTTTTTTATTTTCTTAATCACTGCTTAGCAATAAAGGTTCATAAACTTCAGCTTTACTTTTAAATCTAATTCAGAAAATAATTGCAATCCTGACTCAATTATTGAAACCTTACATGAAAAGTGTAGTAGAGCGAGTTGATGGTTAATTTTTGCCTGCAGAATTAACAAAACTAACCTTTAACCTCGTTACTGAAGGGTGAAATGTAAGAAAATGAATGCAGGAATTTTTAAGTCAAAGATCTTTTAAAGGAGCACCTTATACGTTTCATACAAGTTAATTTATTGCTTTTTGGAATTACAATTGTTTTATTTGCAATATAAATTAACTTTTAACTTTGTCTTCTTTTCCATAAAACATCATATGAATCTTCATTATTCCATTTTATTAATTCTAAAATCCGAATTCATGCTTTAAGAAATATCTTACAACTAAATAATATAAACGAATAAGAACACTGCTAAACCATTACATAATGGTTTTATAAAATCATTCATTATTAATGCATAATTCTTTTTTTATTTTAGTAATTGCTAATAAGCAGTAGGTGAATTTTTGGTAACATTGTTATTTATTTTCTTCCTTGTTTTATTTAGTCAATATATATTTTTACCGTCCCTAATATTTTCGAAAGATAAACCTCTTCTTTATATTTTTGTAAGCTGCGGAGGTACATGGGATAGAACACTCGCCATCCCAGTGAGGTAGTCTGGGTTCGAATTCCAGGGTTGACTGGTCGATACGAATTTGTCTCGCACCGATTAAAGTGCTAACGTAAATGAGGTAGACGGATCATGGATTAGAGTCCTTTTGCCATCAGCTTAACCAAAGGCGGTTTTCGTGGTTTTTCTCTCCATGTTACACAAATTTGGGTTAAGTCCATCAAAAAGTCCTCCCCGAAGGCAAACTTTCACCCAATCCAGGAGTTCCCTTGCCTTCTGGAGTGGGTTCTAAATTACAAGGCTACGGAGTTGAACATTGTTAGTCGTAAACTCACAAACTGGATCGACTGTTCAACACCGGTTATTAAGTAAAATAAAACCGAGAATACTATCAGAAATATTAAAGCTGCTTAATCTAATAGCCACTGTTAAGTTAAAATAAAATTAAAGAATTAAACAAGTTTTTTTTTACGAGATGCAGCATTTTTTCTCTCAACTTTTATTTTATCTTATTTTTGCCTTCTAGAAATGCCTAAAAATCCTTTCGTGTTTTCAAAAATTCTCAATATCGGAAAAGATATTAATGATCTTACAAGACATATCACAACATATTGTTTACTATGTGGGATTAAAATTTAAAAGAATTTTTTTTATAAGTAAAAAAATTTCTAAAATGAATTCTGAAATGTAGCACCTGCTTTATGTACCACAAGAATAATTAATAAAATGAATAAACTGTAAAAAATAAAGTGAATTTAAATTAATTTTCGTTTCTTTTTAAAAATGTACAAAATATTATCAGACGAAATTTTTATTAAAAAAAGTTTTTACAAGGATATCGTATTATTAACTAATTAAAACGTAGTTTGTATGTTTTTTAAAAATGTAACATTTAGAATTTCAATAGGAAATATTTTCTTTCATTTGCATATTTGCATTTCATGTGTGGACATTTTTTTGGCTATTGTAAGTTATGTGAAACATTTAAAAAGTTTAAACCATTTTTAAAAGTGGTTATCACAAAATACGTTTTTTTTTTTTTTCGTTTGTAAAATCATTTAAATAAATATTTTTCTTAATTTAGTTAAAATTCAAAATTGTGAACAATTTTGCGCATATAAAAAATTTGAATTCAAAAATAGTTTTTATTTTAGCAAAGTCTTTTTGAAAAATGATCTAATACTTCACTGTTAAGGTAATTTTAATGCTTCTGAAGCTTTTAACATTCCTCCTACGCTTTTCTTTATGAACAGAATATGAATCTACCAGAAAAGAAAACTTATCTCAATGGTTACGCTACGCAATGTTCTTCGCTTTCCGCCAAAAATGTCCGAGAGATACGCAGCACCTGACTGAGGAGATTCTGATGTTTGGAACGGAGAGAAATGGGGAAATATAAACGCGTTCCTGTTCTACTTCTATTCCAGCTCTATGATTGGAACTACTTTGCTTTCGTAGAATCAACACGATATACACTTGGTGACTGGTTTTGCTCATCTTGTCCGTAAAAGAGAACAAAAATTAATTCATACGAAAATGTAATCAAATGATTAATAAAATTAATTAATAAAAATTATTTTTTAAAAATAATATATGTTTGTTTATTTTTTTAAAAAGTATTATTAAAATATATTTTTGTTCTTTTACATAGCGTGTAAATGTACAGTAAAACTATGCATTAATATCCTTAACAAATCCTTACAAGTGTTGTGTTTAAAATGCAAAGTTTCAAACATTTCTTGACTTAACAGTCTGTAAAATACGTTGTTACTTTAGGACGTGTCGCATTTTATTCCACAACAAAAGTGCAAAATTGGAAATTGGAAAGCGATATCGAAAAACTGCCATTTGTAGAATCGTTTCTTTTTTTAAAAAAAAATCACGTGCGTGTTTTTCTTTCCTTTTTTTTTTTTTTTTTTTTTAAAAAAATCATTGAATTGTTCAGTTAAGGTTAAATAATTTTTTAGCGTACAGATTTCTTCATAATAATAGATTAGAATGTGAAGACCCATTTTAAAGTATGTCGTGTAGAAAAAATAAAGATACAGTTTTCCAATACTTTGAAAATAGGATACAAATTGTTGGTAAACTTAAATATCCAAAAACACGTTTTTCTTTTTCTTTTTTTTTAAATGAACTTAGTTTAAATTATACTATTGAAAAGATGAAAGAAAATCGAAGGTCGCTCTTAGCCGAAAACGACATAGCTTAAAATGTACGTAAAAGAAAAATAGACATAGCTAATAGAGATGAAATGGCTCGATTACTGAAAAAAGTTTTCAGGCTCGGGCGGGCTTGGACTCCTGATAAAATTTGCATAAACTATTTTACTACTTTTAAACAAACGTTTGGTACAGTTATATAAAAATTTAAAATTTATTAATTAACCCCTTAACAATGACATATTTCAGAAATATAGACCAAAAATGGAAATTTTTTTTGATTGTTTAATTTTGTTCTTTATATCATTATAAAAGTTAGAAAATGGTTTTTTATTACAAAAATAACGTTTTAAATGCAATAACTACTGAATTTATAATTTTTACACAGACATAAAAAGTAATGAATTACTCACACATCTTATTCAAGAGCAAATTTAAAAAAATTTTGAAGCTAAATATAATATAACTAAACTAAACTCAGTGGCGCGACAGCCTATAGAGGGCCAAGGCCTACTGTGCCCATCTCAGTTCTCTTGACTTTGGGCTCTGGGTTGCAGGAGCAGATGTTCAGGTTAGGTGGTCAGCCGAACGCGGAACCCCCAGTGTTTAGTTCCTAAGCATGCTTGGTACTCATTTATCGACCCACTGAAGGGATGAAAGGCTGAGTCAACCTTACCCGGCCCGAGGAGCGAAACCAGGTATATTATAACTAGTATAATATAATATAAAAAGCACAGCAATATAGTTTTCTATACATAACTTTTTGCAATAAAGCAGCTCACAACGTCCACATTTTCCTTTCCTCGGCAAGTCGTAATCGATGAGAAACTAGGACCACTAATGCCATCTATTAGGAAAATAGTGAATTAAGTATCCTAAAGTAGAAACGAACCTAGTTCGGGCTTCACAAAATAGAAACGTTAATTTTTCTCCTGCTCGAACTGGATTCGGGCGACACTGGCAAGGGTTTAATTGTGGTAACTAGGTTTTAAGGACTAATTTCCTTATTTAGGCAGCAAAGGTTAAAGACGCAAAATTTGACCTTTATACAGCGCTATAAGTAAACCCATGTATCTCAGGCTCGGATTAAAATTCTCTGAACTCGGACCTCCAAAAGCGAGCCAGAAGTCATCTCTAATAGCTAAGCGCGTTTGAAAAAAAAGGAACTGAACTCAAAGAAATCCGCGCTTTAGAAAACGGATGAAACATTTGGTTTCGTTTTTTAAACTATTGATAAATAATGATTTTTCGTATCTTAACTCATTCATTATATCATTAAAATGTCTCAACAAATAATCTACAAAGCACACGAGAAGAACGTTAACCAAATATAGAAGACTAATAAATAGAAGATTAATAAATAGAAGATTAATAAATAGAAGATTAATAAATAGAAGATTGATATAAAAATAAAGTAGCAAGTGATAACTCCAAAACACGAAATGTATCTTTCCAAAATATAATGAATACGAAATTGTTGCTAACCATATAAGATAAAAACAAAGAAAAAAATATATGTTTGAGATGAAGTATTTCAAAATTGCACAACTTAAATATACTATCTTTAAATTATCTCAACAATGTATTACGTAGGAGATACAATATATTATCTGTTGAGAAGATTTAGTGATGTGACATAAACATAATTAAGTTATCTCAACAAATTATGAATATTTCATATTATATAAGCCATCAGAATCTTATTAGCTTTTATAAATAAAGAAACTATTTATTTTTACATAAAATGTAAAATCTGTTTTCCAAAACAGCAATGAATTGAAGCTAAAAATATCATTAATCTCGCATAATCACGCTTATTATAATGTAAAAGAAAAATAACCTCAAGACCAAATTGTTCTACTTAGAACTTAAATACAACATCATTAAATTGATAGAAAAATGTATCATACTTGAAACAATATTTTTTATTAAATCACATTCCAATTAATTTGCAATGAATACGTAAATGTGTCCATATAAATTGCGAGCGATGAATCTCGGCAAGAAATGTATCATACAAAACAACAAAGATTTATTAATTTTTGAGACTATCGCAACGTAAATATCATCAAATTGTCTCAACAAATAATGAGTAGTGTCTTTTAAATTACATTAACAAGAAGCTAATAAAAATAAATAAATAGGAAGAATTTTCACTATAAATTGCGAGTGATGAACTCCTAACTTAAAACGTATCTTTCACAACAACAATGAATTGAAGATCGCAGCTAAAGATAACATCAGTCTCGCATAATTACATTAATTAAAAACAAAAGAAAAAACAACCTCGAAACCAATTATTTCGACTTTGCACTACTTAAACACTGCTTGATTATATCATCTCAAAACTGCATCATATATGAAACAATATTTATCGTTAAATCAGAAGTTTATTAGTCAACTAAAAAAGAATTAATCGAGTAAAATTTCTATATAAATTGCGATCGGTGACTCCAAAAATGAAATGTATCTTCCAAAACAACAATGAATTGGAAGATTGCAGCTAAAGATAACATTAATCTCTCATAATCACATTAATTAAAAACGAAAGAGAAAAATAAAGCCGGGACCAAATAGCTCGAAACACAATGCTATTCAGCAAGTGTTCTCTCTTCACTATTACAATCTAACTTTTGCGAAAAGCAAGTTGTATGAGTGGATAGAAAACTCGGTAATTTTCTTTTCCAAAAGACTGGAGGGGGTGGGAGGGAGGGAGCACGATGTAATGTGTCAAAAGTATCCAAACAACAACATCTAAGCATGAAACTTAGTTAGATTGTGGATGGGAAGTCATTAAGATTGCGGGCCTTCAATGAAACCCCCCCTCTCCCCATTCCTGCACCCCCAACTCACTTTTTAAGTCTCTCGCAGTTACAGAACTTCATTAAAAATTCAGGCCAAATAATGCATTGCATCAGAGTAAAGGGTAAATGAGATTTTTCCAACTACTCAGTTGCAATGTGGAGGGTGATATTGTTCGCTCAGTTTTGGTTCTTTTTAGAAATGTTCTGCTTTAGGGTTTTCATTATTTTCAGCACAAGTGGGATTTTATCCTCTAGTATTCTTCAGATATCGTAATCTGTACCCTAAAAAACTAAAAATGTAAAGAATGGTTAAATTGTATAGGAGGTCAATTTAATTACCTATTTCATACAATTAGAACTTAGTTTATATATTATATATATATATATATATATATATATATATATATATATATATATATATATATATATATATATATATATATATATATATATATATATATATATATATATAGCGAAAATTGGTTTTTTATTACCATATCATACTGGCTCCTAAAATGTTGGATCCGTGCTCCTAGAAATTTTAAACTTTTTCATACTTTTATATGTGTAGATAGATATTTAATATTTAGTCAAAAATGAGGTCATATCTATGAAAAATTGGGGTCTCAAATTAATGTGTAAGAAAAAATTATAATCATAATCAAATTGGACAAATCATTAGTGAGGTCAACCAGATTGAAATAATCAAAAACTATTTAATTTGTGGAAAGAAACTGAAAGGCAGTCGCTTACCGTAAGAGTCTGCTTTTCAGTTTTCCCTGACTTTTTAATTATTTCAATTCTACTATAGGGTTTTGGTTGACCTCAATAAGGATTCGGCATTTTCTGATAACAGCTTTTTTCTAATTTAAGTGACAAGTTTTCATCCTTTATATCCTGATATGGCTGTGATTACAGAATTTCCTTTAAAAGTGCAGTCATGATTTAAAATGATAAGTAAATAATGTTTTTTTGCACAACAGCATTATATTTTTATAGTCCAACAATAATATTTTTGTTTACCAATGAATTACAAAAACCATCATTCTCAAAACTATATAATATGAAAAAGTTTACTAAACCTAGGTTTTGAAGAATCAGTAGATATTCTGGTTGGAATATATTTGAAGCATAAAAAAATAAAATCATTTTTAAAACATTTACCCTCCCTCTTTTAGCGAAACTTGCGATCCTCTCTAAGACGAGTTGCGAGTAAAGTTGAGCGACAATATGTCGACAGTGATAGATTAGGTTCAACATTTGTTTCTCTATTATTCATGAGAACAGGGAAAACTAGGGAATAACGCATTAGTATGAAGGGAATATATTTATAGTCGGTAACGGAGAAACTTCCCTCTTTAAAACAGCTTTTCTCACAGAAAGTGTTCGCAACTGTAGAGGTGATGTAAACTGACTACATTAGTTGAGAAAATTTAGGTACTCTTTTGAAAGTTTAACTCGTTTTCACAAAGACTGTGTGTGAAAACTAAATAAACTGTTTCGAAGCTTTGGCGCAAACTAAGTTTTCTTCGCGGTGAAGTAGACCGCAGTTGTTAAACTCTTCTTTTATAGGACGTATTTTACGCATAGCTTCTTATTTATTTATTTTTTCCATGAAAAAGAAATACCATGGATTATAGGAAAAGCGTAAGAAAATGAAGGCCTCAATTTACTGGTTTTTAGTTACTTCTCAAGATAAAATATTAAATTACTTTAAAAATTTTGTCTGTCTCGAACAACATTGAAGAACTTAGAAACATAATTGGGTTTAAAACAATGTTTCTGCAGTTTTGAAACCCCACAGAAGATGAACAATTACACTGTATCAAAATATATGATAAGCTCTTTTTCGTGAAAGAACTTTTAAATAAAACTCGATAATTTTATCTTTATTAGGGGGCTAAGCCCCCTGTTCGCTACCGCATTTCTACCCCGATGATTGTTTCTTAATAATTGTTGTTTCTTGGTGGAAAGCAGTTTTTTTACTAAAGTTAAAGTTATTCACTTAATATACTAAAAAGAACCATGTTTGCTTGTGCCTCCACTTCCCAAGTCCAAATATTATTATCTATTAGTAGTATAAATATTTAAATCTCTTGGTGAGCAGAAATAATTTTTCTAAGTAATCAATTTTTAAAATAACATTTATATTGTTGTAATATTATACTATTCAAACAAATTTTATGAGTTCACAACCGTAATTTAATATTTTCGTATACCAAACGGACGGATGTATTAAGTAATATTCTTGCTTGCATCTCATTTTGCATGAAGCTGATCGTTAAGTTCTAAATCATTTAACAAATCTTTTTAACTGTCATTTATAACAGTATATTGATGTTATTTGCACAAAAGTAAAAAAATATAAAACAGTTAATAAGATTATTCCACCTTTCTAAATGACTTAATCTGAAAATGCAGCGTAGAATTAGATTATAATAATAATAATTAAAGAAAAAAACATTTCTCTTAGTTTTAAACTCTTGGATTAAAAGCGTAATAAAAGCAGTATAGGAAAATAACTTTAAATTATTGATACAAAAAAAATTATAAAAAATAATACCTTTAAGGATTTTATTAATTTTATACTGATGACAACCAAAGCAATATGGAAATGAATGAGGAAAAACTGGATCCTACCACATGATTTTCCGGCCAATAAAAATGCATGGACAACAAAGGAAAACTGCTACATTATCATTAGATTTATATATATAGTAATATACGAGAATAAAACCAAAAGATTGCATGGTTAGCTAGCTAACAATCCATGTACAACTAGAAATATTTTGTGAAAACTGTTGTCAATACCCTATTACCGACTCACCGAGATTTATTCCGCTCGGAAACGATTCCGCTCGGAAACTAGCTTTCATCGGATTGCCAATTTCGTAAAACCCACTTTTCCGTAACATGAGCATATCGGAATCCGGAATCGAAATCGCCATTCCGTACGATTCCGGTGAAATTGAAGTTTGTAGGCGGGACTAATTATGACCATAAGAAAATTACTATAATTCTAATTTATTAATCTGGCTACGATATGTTTGTTTTCTCTTTTTCTATGCGAGCTAAAATCGCATTAACTTCGATCTGAAAGCTTAAAAATTCATATATTTTCAACAATTTTGTGTGTTCTAAGCCAAGTTTTTTTTTTTTTTTTTTTTATTATATATATATATATATATAACCGTCGTTGAACAGCCGACCCAATTTCATGGGTTTACGACTACAAATGTTCAACTCCGTAGCCTTGTAATTTTAAACCAATCCAGAAGACAAGGAAACTCCTGGATCAGTACCCCCAGAGGTATTGATTTGTTATGGAAACATGGAGGACTTTGAGACTCGACAGATTTAACGTGCATCAGTCACCATTTACTACACGGGGAGTCTTCGGCCAGCGAGGATCGAACCCACGACCTCTTGCACATGGGCCCAGCGCCCTACCGACCAGGCTATCCCGGCCTTCTAAGCCAAGTTTGTGTTTATTTGAAGTATAGAGAGTAGTGGAGTAAAATTACAAGGTAGTATTTTCAAATGGCTTCACGTGCAAAAATTAATATTCGCCAGCAAACAATGGCTGTGGAATACCTTGAAAACAATCCAGATTTAAATAAAGGAACCCTTACCGACATATATATTAGCATTTTTTTATATTTAAATATATGATTTAACAGAAGGAGTTCAAAACTAAACCCTTCGAATTTTATTTACTTACTATTATTGTTTTAAAATCGTTATAATTAAAAATGCTTTATATGACACATTTTTTTAAAAGGTAGAAGTCATGCAACCGTAAATTTGTTAAATTTTCCTATGATAATTAAAAATAAAAATCTTTTTCATCAAGATAATTATTCGTAGCATTTACTATGAAGAAATCTGCCAAATCATTTCTTAACGCCCGCAAAAGACTATCTACCCAGCTAATGAATTGCCCTCAATCCCCTCAATTGCCCTAGCTACCCTGCTCTTCATTTTGTTTTGTTTTAACAAGGAAGAAAGATAAAATAACTCATAATTTATGCAAATATTTAAACATTGCTGCCTTTATGAATGTTTTTTTTAAATTTTTTATTTTATTATTATTTTTTTTTAAAGAAAACAATCCTATTTTGCGTTACATGTAAAGAGAAATCACAAAAATATCTTTCAGATTGCTTGACGTTCCAGCTTAATGTTCAGGAATCGCAATGAATTTTTTTTTTATATATAATGATTCATTTTTTAGCATCTTTGACAGACAGCCAATTATATTTGTGAATATAACGAGATGCTCATTATATTTTTTGTATTTATATTTTTAACTCATCCCAAAAATCAAAGCAGCTCGCACTTTAAGTATCAGTGAAAAAATTTTTTTTATAAAAGTTATAAAAATAATTAATTTTAACCATGATTAAGTTGAAATTAAAATTATCCAATTTTGCGTTACACGCAAAGAAAAACCACGAAAATGCTTTTCAGATTGCTTGGCGGTAATAGAATTTCTACTAAATGTTCATCATTATCTCAATGAAATTATTTTTTTATAAGCAATCATTTTTTATTATTAATCAGGCCTAGCCGTTGTGGCTCAGAAGATCTGGAGTCTCCTTGAGGTCAAGCTAACCGTGAGAGGTTTTCGCGGTTTTCCTCTCCGCGGAAATGAGGGTTAATTCCATCAAAAAGTCCTCAACGGAGGCAAATTTCACCCAATAGTTGATACAGGACTCTCCTTGTCTTCCACATTGGATTTAAAACTACAAGACTACGGAGTTGAACATCAGTAGTCGTAAACACAAAATTAAGTCGGCTGTTCGACGACAGTTATAAAATTATGAAATAGATAAGGTATCATCTTTCTGAATATAACTTCTTTTAACTCTACCCGTAAAACAAAATAAACCGCAATTTAAGTCTCGAAATACAATTAGTTTTATGAAAGTAATGAAAATACCCTATTTTAAATAAAATTAAATTAAAATTATCAAATTTTGCGTTACACGTTAAGAAAAACTACAAAAATGTTTTTCAGATTTCTTTTATTGTTAATAGGTTTTAACCGGTTGTAATGACAGAAAACAGCGCCATTTTGATCACTAAAATAAACAAACTCTTATCAGAATCTAGATTTCACTTACTCTTAAACCTGTCGGAATCGGATTCGTAATTATTTCGCATCGGAATTTAGTTCCGAGCGGTAAGCTGGAAGATCCGTGAAGCTAAAAAAATGACTTTAAAATAAATTAAAGAAAAAGAAATAGAGATGCTTAAGAAACCAATTTCTTAATATGCTTCGAATTTTATCACAAAATGCATCGAAAGATGGCACTACTGGTTGGAAAAATATAAAGCAATTTTTTTCATTGCCTGTCAGTCAATTCAAACTAAATATTTTCTTGGCAAATTTGATTACAAAAATTGTTTCCTCAAATAAAGAAATTTTATAATTAAATTTAGAACATCGTGAGAGTCAATTGTCTGTTTTCTTCAGATGAACACAGAAAATCTATTTTCTTCTATTTTTATTTAATTTTTTTAAACCGTTTTATCATTTTTGGGACATAAATAACAAACATAGTATAGCAAAATATTTCTAATGGTAGACGGATTATGGATAAGGGATTACGTATAGACTTTTTTTCTGTATTTTGCAGTTTATACTTTTTCGCACTGAGATAGATGACGAATTACTGTAGTTTTCAATGAAATTTCAGTTAATTAAAGTATAACCCCTCATTTTAATAATAGGTATATACTTATCATCGAATGAAATCAATCAATCTTAACAGCTTTTTTAAAATCGGGGTCATGAATCATTTTTGGGACACCTTGCTCTGGACCTGTGTTGAGCGCAATACTAACATTAACTGTCTTTAGTTATAAACGAATCATGGATGAGAAATCGCATATAAACGAGTTTGGACTCATTTTTTAATGCTCACGATTTACAGCTCGTTTCTGCATTGATCGGAATATTAAGACAAAATGTTTCCAGTTGTAGGTGGATCTTGGATAAGGGATCGAGTACAGACCGATCATGGATCATTTTTGATACATCCAGTTTACAGCGGTTACATTCGGTTTACAAACTTATTCTATTTGTTTCTTCCATCTAGTTCATGGCCGTCTTGTCTGTCTAATAACTCCTTTCCGTTGTTGTTGCAGTTCATTCACGTCGCACGAGAGTTGCTCAATGGGCTTATTGGCAACAGTTTGGGAAAAATCCCTGAGAAGATCTGCCGTCACAATTTTGATCCTCTTCAGAGGGGATGGCACCCCAGCTTCAGTAATCCGACGACCTGAGCGCGAAGTCGAGCTCTTTACGGTAGAGAAGTTTTACGAGGACCAATACCGCACATCCTCGGACCCTTCCCAGACTGATTCAAGTGGTCATCCACCTGCCCACTGACCGTAGGCAGTGATGCTCGACTTCGGTGTTCTTCTGGGAACTGTGTCTTAACGATCAGTTCACTGCGGGACACTTTTTTCCGAGTCCATTCATCGGATGAATACTTAGAATTCTTAACATACACCCAAACCACTGCATTCTTTTTATTCTTATAATTGTGAGAATGTCTAGTTCCTTTCATTTATTATAAATCTCTTATTTGTTCTGTTCCTCCAAGATCAAAAATCTCCAATAAAATTTTTTTTTACGTATTCTTAAAAAACAATAATCGCTTTAAATTTAAATCCATTTCCTAGATTCATATAGTCAGATATTTTGTAAAACACAACACCTTAATAACTTTTAATCTAATAATCATAAATATCACTTAATAATTGTATTATTATTTGTTCAAGGAGTTGACATTAATCTAGCGATATTTAAGTTTCGAAATAAGACATAAAAATGTAATTCTCTTAATGCACAAACTTTTTACATTATTGACCCTTAATAGATCAAGGAATAGCTCAAGGATCAAGGAATTGACCCTCAATAGATCAAGGAATATATATAACCGTCGTTGAAAGGCCGACCCTATTTTAGGTTAACGACTACAGATGCTCTACTCCGTAGCCTTGTAATTTTGAATCCAATCTAGAAGACAAGGGAACTCCTGGATTAAGTGCATTGGGAGAAATTTGTCTTAGTGGAGAACGTTTTGATGGAACTAACCCGCATTTGCGTTACATGAAGAGGAAAACCACGGATACTTCCTATAAGTAGTCTGATGGTTAAGGGACTCTAGCCCATGATCCATCTATCACTGAGGATATTTTATGTCAGCCCTGTTGTAGGTGCGAGCCGAACGCGGAATTCGTATCGACCAGCCATCGCTAGGATTCGAACCCGGTTCGCCTCATTGGAAGGGGAGCGCTCTACCCCTTGAGCCACCACGGCTCTACCCACACTATAAAATAATAGGTTCCAATAGTTTATACCATGAAATGAATCTACTAGATGACCTAATAGTTTATACAAGACAGTGGTAGAAAATATGAACCGTTCATGGAAATTTAATTTCTTTTTTCCGATTGTAGTTTTTCGCATTGAAATACATGGTGAATTGATATCAATTTCAACGGAATTTTAGTTAGTTTTAAAGTATAACCTTTCATTCATTATGATAGGTACATATTTATCATCAAATGAAATCAATCAATTGTAGCAGCCTCCTTAAAGCCCCGCGAAAAAAGAATTAATTTCCTTATTTTCAAATATCCGTTTGAAGAAGAAACTATTTTTCAAATGGATTGTTTTGCGTAATTACACAGGAATCACATTCATTTTCCATTTCACTCTAATCATTACTTCTGTGTTGAAGGGGGAGGAGGGAAATGTTCGAAATTACTTCGGAAGCCATTTTTCACTTTCAAAATTCCATTCTCTGGTGGTCCGACTCAGCAGGTTGTGCAAAGTTTCAGAAATGTGACGAACCCCCTCTGGATACAAGAGAAGGCGAAAAACGAAAATAATCGTCTTCTTTTGTCCTCGCTGACACCCTTTGCCCTCCTTCCCCCTATGGCACACCCCCATCTCTCCAGAGAAAAAGATTTGGATAAATAAAAAAAATGCATGATGTTGAAGGATTGAGGTTCGGAATATACGCGTTGCTTCGAATTCGAAAAGAAACCCATCTTTGCCAGTTTCTTAAACAGAACGGAATATTTTATTCAGAATTATTTTATCCGTATTTCATATTTATTCCCTTTTCTGGGAGCTTCTTGTTTTTGTCTGACACCATAAGTTAGGGCTGACAATGGTCTAGGATGGATAGATTGCATAGTTCTGCTGAAAGAAATACGTTTGTTTTTATTTCTTGGGCGTGTTTGCGCTTCATACATCATTTTCCGGAAAATGTTCTTGAAAGATTCGGGAGATTGGCCTTGAGCCACTTAGTTGTTGAAGATGCGATAGTTTCCTTTCGAATCTGTGTATAGATATTTTTTTTCAACAACGTGGAGTATACAACGAATAAATCAATCTTCGGCAAATGATAAATATTACTTGTTCATCCATTACATAGACCTTTTTTTTTCTTTATAAAACTAGGAAGCTCCGCCATCTGTTTGTTCCACTAACCCATTCCAGTAATTGCTTCTTTTTCATCATTCCCTCCCCCTTTAAATGTCTATATTCTCCATAAAAACAAAGATCATATTATTGATCACGAAATATGAAGTTATAGTAGTTTTATGTAGTCTTCGGGGGTTTTTAGCTACAAATTTCACAATTAACTATTCTCGAACTAATTATAGAATATTATTTTCCTTTTATTTCGTACTCCTAGCATATTTTTCTACATCCCATCTTAATTTAAAGCTTTTAATATCATAGCTATTATTACGATTAATATTATAATCATAATTGAAAATCCTCTGTGGATTAGGGGATAGAGAGCTCGCCTCCCAATGAGGAAACCGGGTTCGAATCCCAGCAGCAGCTGGCTGATAAAAATTTTCGCTCGGCTCGCACCGACCACGGCGCTGACGTAAAATATCCTCAGTGGTAAATGGATCATAGGTTATAGTTCCCTTGCTATCAGGCTAACCACGGGAGGTTTTCGTGGTTTTTCCCTATCATATAACGCAAATGTGGGTTAGTTCAATCAAAGTCCCCTTACGAAGGAAAATTTCTCCCAATCCTTGATCCACGAGTTCTCTTGTCTGCCGGATTGGGTTCAAAATTTCAAGTCTACGGAGTTGAACATCAATAGTCGTAAACTCAAAATTGAGTCGTTTTCGTGGTTTTCCTCTCCGTGTAACAAAAATGCGGACTAAATCCATCAAAAAATTCCTCCACAGAAGCTACATTGTCAAAATGCTTAATCCAGGAGTTTCCTTATCTTCTGGATTGAGTTCAAAATTACAAGGCTGGAACATTTACTCTGAGTTGAACACTGAAAATCGTAAACTCAGAGTTGGATCGGCTGCTTAACGTCGGGTATAAAATTTAAAAAAAAAAAAATATTATGATTAGGTCTTATTATAAACATTATAATTTTATTACAATTATTAATATTATTATTAGATATTTAGTTTTTAATTTTAGACTATCATAAAGATTTGATCCAATCCAATGCATCCAATTTATGTCCTAATTTACAGTAACTTAAAATTATTTACAACTATCAGGTAAATAAAAATGTCAATGGTGTGATTATTGTTCAAAATGACCCACCATACATTTAAACTGCTTTAATCTGCAAAACAGTTTTGCACAAAATGCATTCAAAACTATTCGTAAACCTAATTTAGTTTATCTTAAATGTACCGAGCCCTTCCCCCCCTTCCAATAAAATACTTATATTTCATAATCAGATTTTCCTGATATCCAATAGTTCGAGACCCTTACCTTAAATATGGTTAGCTCAAAATATAATTTAAAATATGAAATTTCACACAAAAACGTAGGTTCCCTGAATAAAAAAATTTTTGTGGACGAATTTGAATTTTTGACCTTTAAAGTGGGGGTAGTCCAATAGTTTCGATCTCTGAATATTAATTTAACTTTTTCGTTTAAAAAAAATCGTGGTTTTTAATTTTTTATTCTCAAAAACTATTCAACCGATTCTCTTCAAATTTTGGATTTTACTATTTAAAATTAGGTAGATTAAATTGATATAAAATTCTTGCATACCTTGAGATTTAAACGAACAATATCCTGTTTTTTGAATGAAAAAAATCCGGCGAAAAATATGTATGTTAATTCAGCGAAAGTACTTTTTCGTTAATGTTTTCATAACTCAGCATCGTCTGCACAAAATAATTAGTATGGCTCGACTTTCAGACTATTAGACATTGACTTTCGAGCCTAGTTCGTAAAAACCAATTATTAGATAAATATTTATTAAGGAGTTAGTTATCTTTCCTTTTGCGAATTGTAATCCAAATTGAGGTTTGACAAATCAAGTCAAAATATTATTACTAGCCAATCTTGATTTAGCATAAGACTTTTGATTACATTTAGTCTTAGTAAAAATTTTGATTTTCATTACATCGAATATTGATTAACAGTGTAATGCTAATTGCAGATAATCTTCATGACCTTTGTAATTTTTATTACAATTAATCTTGATTGCATTCCATTAATTCTAGTAATCAGTTCTTTTTCTTTCTTCTTTTTTTTTTTCAATTTTACTGCATACCGCTATAATTACAGTTTCGCATAAAATATTTTGCGCTGAAGGTTAAAAAATTCTTAGTCAAAATATAGAAACTACTAACTACAAGAAAAATAACAACTAACATAAGAATTTTAAGAATAATTTTTTAACTTTATTGTACCACTGATCATCAATATAATAATATCATCAACAAAAATCTTAAAATAGAGTATTCACGGTAGAATAAATTACCCAATGCTTAATGTTTTTCTTAAAGTTGCTACTGATATTTAAATTAGTATGAAAAAAAAATGAGACGTGCTTTGGAGATACACCGTTTAAAATTAAATTCAGAACTAAAATAGAAACTATTTTTTATTCTTATAACAAAAGAAAGATGTGTCATGGCATCAGTTTCCGAACTCACAATCTTCCAATCTTCAAAAGAAATACCTTAAAACGTGACAGTTGGAAGGGTTACCTCACATTAAAAACGATTATTCTTCCTGACAATCTTTCGCTCTAATCATTAAATAGGCTGCAAGAAATACCTGGCTAGTTTTTTTTTTTTTTTTTATCTATTTATTTTTATCGCAGAATAATTCTGAATGTTCTCGTTTGATGGATGTGCTATACCAATTGCATCAGCTTAAAGTCTTCATTAGTTTCGAACAGTTTTTTATTTATTTTTTTTTATTTTTCATCTTCCCTCCAGGCAAGTTTGATAGATGGCATCTAGCACGATTCGAAGAAAATCGTTTACCTTTTTCTGCCCTCCCCCATTCGACTTGAAGTTATCGTCTGAATGCTCTATTGTAAATACTAAAATTCTTTCGTCACTGTCTGTTACAAATGATCCGTTAACAGACCTTTCCTTTTATAGATTTCTTCCAAAATTAATTATACATCGAGTGAAGTTATCTACGCAAGAAAAAAATAGCAAACCACTTTTCTGCCAGATATCTTCTACAACAACTGAAATTTTTATCCAAAAATAATATTCGCGTGGAACACCTGCAGTAAAATCGTTTGATGTTTTTTAAATTGCTTTGTGGCGAAATACGCATTATTTATTTATCTAAAATTCTTTGAATCGAAAATTCGATCGCCTGCTCTTGCTATCATATTTTCCTTATTTGGTATATTTTCCAAAACTCGGCTTTTAATTTAATTTTCAATTTTTTCCTTCTAAAATGGAGAAATGTTAAGAGAAGTAATTAGATTTCGTTTTCAGGCCTCTGATATACAATAAATCGTTTTCAAATGTAAAGAAATTTTCCGAAAAATTAAAATTTCCGTAACATTTATTAGCAGTTTGGCTGCACTGTGTCAGATGCAGGTGCTATTTATAAATGAGATTTTAATGATAAATTTTCCCGTGTTTAAATAAATGAAAAATTTCCGTCAAGACACACTTTTCTAATTTTTTTCTTTCCAAAGCCCTTGATTTTGTAACCAACGAATGAATGTATACGTGTGTATATGTATTACTATGTATATGTAATAATAAAAATCAATTAACATTCGGACGTTTTTTTTTTTTTTTAAAAAAATACTTTTCAAATAAAATGATCATATATGCCATTTCAATTAGGTATTTATTTTCAAATATTTAGTTTCTTTCCCATTTATAATGATAAAAAAAGACTAAGTTTGAATAATTTATTTGTAATGTGAATATTTTACTATAGATAAATAAATAATTATGTGTATCTATGATGTGACATAATTTAAATAATATATTTAAAAAAACTTAATTATTATTATATTTATTAAAAGTAATCACATGCATATTAAAAATTAAATATTTAATTTTAATAAATGGTAATAAATAACTTTTAATTACAGTGAATGGGAATTTCAAGGAATCAAAATTGTTGAAAATCAATATTTATATATGACTTTTTAATAAAGAGAAAAATTATCATGATTTGTAGTTTAAGTATACATAGATTAAAACACATATTTTCAAAATTTATTTGTTATTACAAATTTACAAATTCTAAAGAGAGGCAAATTTATAAATAAGCGCAATAACAATTCAAAAGGTATTTCTTACAACTTTGTGGAAAAATGAAGTTCAAACGTTTCCTTTTGGTTTATTTTACGATACTGAGAATAAAAGAAATTTTTGTTTACTATCATTTAGATAATTTTAAGTTCTTTTGGAGAAAAGTAATAATTTTTTCTGGAAATTTTTTATAACGTCGGAGAAAAATTTATTTACGTATTTTAGTATAAGTGTGCTACATCATTAAATAAGGATATCTTATGATTTTGTTTATACAAATAAGCTTTAATTAAAAAGTATACACTATAATATTTCATTACAAGTCAAATTTGCTTTTTCTGAAAACTGTTGTTCCAACCATAAGAAAAGACAGTAATCATAAAAGTTGAATCAGTCTAGCGTTGTTAGGAAATGTTTTTAATTTATACACAAATTTAGTTTGTTTTGTGTTATTTTATGTTTTAATTTTTTTTTTTTTTAAAGATACGTTCAAAGCAGGACCTACAGCATACGAACCATGGCTCAGATGCGACCAGCCAGTTCTCAATTTGTGGCCCGCGAAGTCTTCATATAAATCGGAAAATAAATTTTTTATATTTTTTTTCCTGTTTGAGTTCAATCAAACATCAGGTTTGATGTTTATGCATCAGTTGATGAAATTGTTGAAACTTGGGGTTAAAGAAATGGTTGCACAAGGTAAAAATTGCAAAGGGATACCAATGATGACGACGAAACGGAACAACAACAATACGTGAAACCACAACCAAAAACATTTGTAGGTCTTGAAACCTTTAAAAGATTAATAATAAACTTTTTGTATTCAAGCAAACTAATAGAAAATAAACAGCTATCTATTACAAATGTCGGAAATGTACTGTTTAGACCGAGAACAAACAAGATTGTTAAAACAAAAATCCCCAAATATTTTAAATAAATAAATGTGTTTATTCATCTTTCTTTTGCATCGTAAATATTTTTACATTTAGTATTTTTTTCCCCTACATAATTTAAGATTATAAATTTTCTAATCTTTCTTCTTCATTAGTTTTCAAGTCTTTTGTTGATATTTTATGTTGACCAGCATTCATCGTTTCAAAAGTTCGCAATGAATGGTGACTTAAGAAACGATAAATCGAGGTTCCACTGTATTCATTATTGCGTATAATGGCATGCCCAATAATGAGTACATAGGTTTTTCAAGTTCAACCTTATTTGTTTCCGAGCTATTTTGACACTTTTTTTTCTCGGTTTTGAGAAACCCTTTTTTAACAATTATGTATTATTAGAAAGATTTATAATTATACACCAATAGATATGATAGATTTTTATAAAATTTTTTCTCTTTTTTTTAATATGCAGTATTTCTTATTAAATTTTTAAATGACATTAATATTTTGACTTTATGTATGCTAACATTATTCATTGCTTTCGTCAATATGCTATCTCCCGTGGTAAAATGGACATAATATGGCTTGTAACAGGATTAAAGTTGTGCAAACCATCATACAGAGAGTTTTAAGTCTAATATCTGACGCTCTTAAAATCCTACCACAATAACCAAGCGTTGCTGACGAATTTCAAGCCATTTGAAGTGCAATTGAGCTCCAGTCCATGAAACATAACATTGCGCGTTGTGATCTTGTTGATAGTTTGCATTTACTGCGAAGAAAAAAAACATAGGAACAAAAGGTATCACTTTAAACTTTGAGCAGATAATCGTATTTTAACGTATAAAAATTAATAAATAAAAAATATTTATGCACTGAGGGTTTATATATTTATATATTAACTGAATATTTATGTTATATACGACCTTAAGGACTAAGAATATTAAAATCAAGGGCGAATCAATTGAGAAAATTTTTCAGGATGACTCTCCCCTGTATTCGTGATTCCTGTTAAGATAAATTCTATTATTAACAGAGAAAAGAAAATTTTGACTGTCCAAACACTTTTTTGGATTTATTTTCCAATTAGTTTAAAAAGATAAATGGTTTAAAAGATTAAATATGTGTTTTACTCAACATGAAAATATACATATGAACAATAAAAATGGTGAGAAATTAAATAAACGTAATTCACTTGTACTATTATGTTCATTAAAACACGAGATCCTTAGGGAATGCACTTCATAAAACTAAAATAGAACAAACAATTACAAAGAATTTCATTCCTCCAATGGTATATACCTGCAAGTGACGTAGTGTGGGTATTTTGATCCTGATTGGTTGTTGAAACGTGGCATTTGTTTACTTTAGCAACTGTTCTTTCATTTCCGTTTCAAGTACACCAAATCCATCAAGTATCAATTCTTTTATACATTCTATATAAGTTACACATTTTATATTCTTTCACAATGGTTCTTTTACAAATATTTCAGTTCTCTAACTATATATTTCTTACTAAACACAAAGAGAGACACGAAGCCATGTAGAACATAGACAAACTAATTATGAATCGAAGTTGCCAGGTACACAGAACTAAAATATACCACGGTGACTATAAAATATATAAAAAAATAATAAATCTAAGTTAAATAAAGGATTTAACATTCTAACTTGCGTGGTGAAATTTTGCTCAAATTTAAAACGCTATTTTGCTTATAAGAGATCAACGAGCCATGGTGGCTTAGTGGATAGAGAATTCGCCTTCCGATGAGGTGAGCCGGGTTAGAATCCCAACGATGGCTGGTCGATACGAATTCCGCACCCTGTTCACACCGACCACAGTGCTGAAGTAAAATATCCTCAGTGGTAGATGGATCATGGGTAAGTGTCCCCTTGCCCCCTGCCTAACTGTGACAGGTTTTGTGGTTTACCTCATCATGCAGCGCAAATATGGGTTAGTTCCCCCAAAAGGTCCTACACGAAGGAAAATTTCTACCACCACTTGATCCAAGAGTTTCCTCGTCTTCTGGATTGGGTTCAAAATTATAAGGCTGCGGAGTTGAATATAAGTAGTCTTAAACCCAAAAATTGGGTCGGCTGTTCAACGATAATTATTAAATAAAAATGATCAGCTGGGGCTTCTTTAGCTGGGGCAGGTGATCTTCTTTAAGTACAAATATCCAATTAAAAATAATAAAAAGAAACGATAAACTCATCCAACTAGTAGTTAAGAGCCGATAAGCGTGGAGTAAAAGGACTAGAGTGTTACCATTTTAGTGAGCATCGATCAATAAATAAATTAAAAACGTGTCATTTATACTCTAACAGAAATGTTACAAGCACAGAGAATAAATAAAGGGTGGAAACTATATATATTTCTCCCCGCATTTCTCTCTAAAGTAGCTGAACAAATTTCATGTATCTTTTAAACATGTTTAAAAAAAAACTGAGTAAATTACTTTTTTTAAACTTATCCCGTATTTAATGATAAAATACTTTGTATTAAAAAAAAAGGTAGGAAAAAAAGGACTATAAAAACTTATCCGGGAATATAATTCTAGCGACATTTACTCGTGGAGATTCTTATACAGCAAGCGCTACTGAAATGAGATTTTGAAACTACGAAGTAATTAAAAAAAAATTAAACTATGCAATAACAGATGAGGATAATACTTCCTTTAAACTGAACCAAACTAAGCCTTATTATTTTGTGGGTTTCATTTTTTTGTGGCAACTCATTTTCGACAGTTATCGCCAAGTTAATAATGAATTGCGCCAAAAAAAGAATAAAACAAGAATATTGTTCCTTCAAAAACACGTCTCAGAATACACGTTTCGAACATTTTGCAGAAAAAGGAAGAAAAAAATTGCTTTTCTGATGAAATTCTAAAAACGAACTGCAATAAAAGATAATCCCCACCAGCAAGTAAGGTTGATGAAAATGGGATTTTATTTGATTTTTTTTTTTTTTTAAAAAAGAAATCTCTGTATTTTTCTAGCAAATTAAATAATGAGTTTGTAGTAGAAAGCCTGAAACTTCTAAAGTAATGATTTTTTTTTAAATCGAAATATTTTGTAATGAGAAAAGTTTTTGCTGTGACAGTACTTAGAACTGCTTAAGAGTTAATAATGTAAAGTTCGTTTTTTTATTCCTAGTTTTGTTACTGTAAAAGTAAAAAAAAAGCATTCTATAATAAAATAAATAAATACAATATAATAATATATTAGTTTTTACAATTTGTAAAATAAAAAGAATCTAAAATATTTTTGAAGATATTTTCCTCATTTCCTGTAAAATTTAGAAGCATATAAATATTTCCCAAAGCTGTATTTTGCGGGCTTTGACATCCTAAAAAAAAAACACTTTTTAGCAAATTATATGCGTTTTTTTTTTTATAAATCTTAGGTACAGTATTGTAGACCAGTAGTCAGTTTTTTTTTTCATGCTATAAAGAAAATGGCACAAAGGGCCAAGAAAAAAGCCACTATCTTGTGAAAATGGGGAAAAAGCGCTTGTAGTTTAATTTTTTTTTAAATTATTTAACTGTTGCATTGATGAGCATACGAAATTATGTTAAACTTCAAAACTATTTATTTGTGAACTGCTTTTTAAAGACTTTGTCGTCACATGCATTAAACGCTGTTTTGCGAATAACATGCAATTCTCATAACTGTAGCGAGTTTGCAAAAGTTCGTGGCTGTTAGATTAAATTTAGTCTATCTTAATACAGCGCCCTCGATGATGACGCTAGACTATATGGCTGTAAAAAAAATTAATATTAGTCAGAATTCCTTAAAAAAATTTATGCTGATAAAATTGAATTTGTTTTTTTAAATCTGGTAAATTTCTTGTCGAATTTTCAGGAGTTTAAATACAAGATATACTGCATAAAATCCTCCTCCCCCAGTTATTTTTAGAATTATATTCAAAATTTTGTTCTAATTTAATAAAAGATAAAAAGCAATATGTTTGACAAATTTTATAATTTAACCTGAATAAAACCAATTTAGAGTAATTTTAGAAAATAAAATTTTTCAAATTGCATATTTATAGACAAGATTAAATTAAAATAATTAAGTAATTTTTTTAAAACATTTTACTAGTAATTATTCCCTGATATTTTGCTCATTTAAAAATTGTTAACCCTAATATTTTTTTTTTTTTTTTTTTGAAAAAATTGGGACAATTTTTCTATTTTTAAACTTGTATCATTATTCAATATAATATTTATAGATAATAACTTTATTTGCTTCACAAATATAGAGATTAGAAATAACAGTTGACATGTTTCAAGAGTTCAAACAATAGACGTGAATGAGAAGAAACTTAAGCGGTTTGAAATTTAAAACGTCGTGAACAAAAAATGGGAAATAAAGGTTTGAATTTTTTTTTTTTTTTTTTTTTTTTTTTGAAAAGCTTAAGTAGCAGAGAAAGCGTAAATATAAATACGAAAAAACAAAACAGAAAAATCTCCGTGGCTGAGACGGTCAAATCAGGAACACGAGAGATATGCCCGGTATCAATAATACGAGAAATCATCAATTGCTGCACATTGTTGGAATCATGGGCATAAATTCAATTTCGATCATGCCAAAATTACTTCCACTGCAGATTTATCAGCTCATCTTGATACCCTAGAATCCTGTTTTATTTACATGAATGCTGATTCCCTTTTTAAAGACATTAGTTTCTTACCATATCTCCATTACCCGTGGAAATGCATTTTCCCCCTGATTTAAGACCTCTCAAACCACAGTTATTTTTATTGTTCTATTTTTACATGTTTATTTTTATTCTTTCTTGGCTAAATAGGTTATTCTAGTTTTGTCCCCCCCCCCCCCATTATTTTTACATTTTTTGTTGTCAACTTTAATTTTACATTTTATATCTCTTACGATTCTTCTCATTCACATCTGACAAGTCTTGAAAATGGCACCTAATTTTGAGAACTTAAATTATGCCGCCTGTTATTTCCAATCTGTATATTTTTGAAGCGAAAAAAGTTTTTTAATCAAGAATTATTATCAAGATTAAAATTTTAATCAAGTTTTTTAATCAAATAATTTACCGCTTCAGTTTCTTGGGATTATTAATTTAATTGTAAATAAATTTAAATAATCATTGTTAAAAATACATAATCGAATAATTTTGTAAAATAACTCGAATAATAGTAAGACAAAAAATTTTTTGAATTATTTGAAAGTCCAAACTACTCTAGTCCTTATAGTACTCCATGTTCAAGGTTTTTAAAAAACTCTCTATAATTTATCTCCCTATCATATAAATTTAAATTGTTGAAAGTTATTATTAAATTAAAAATCTATCCTTGCAAAATAGTTGCAATTTATTGCTTATTTTCATAGAAATAAATTTTAGAAGGTTAAGCTCCAAAAATTACTTAGTAGTGCAAAAATAAAAAAATTTTTAAAAATAAAAATGGCTTGCTTTAACTGAGCCATATAATTCTTTCATAGGAATTGTAGTATTAGTGGTAATACATGTTAATGGAAATACGAACAAACAAAAATATTTAATGTCATCAAAATCGGATCCATCTCGCTCCTTGGTCAAACCTCCCCTTTTACCATAGTTTAATCCTAGCTTTGCCAGAAGTGTGAGGCATTTAAGTTGTGGCTTTCTTTACTATTCTTGGCGAAAAGACATCGAAAAATACTTTACGGGAAGTCATCTCGCTAAATTGGTTAATTTTTTTTTAATGACATAGATTTTTTCTTTAATATTTAAGCTTTTTGTCAGTTTTTAAGTACAGACAATTCTTCTTAGCTTTGTGATATACATATCGTTTAAAAATAAAGTTTTGCTTCGTGTTTCTCACGAATTGTGGCTTTCTTTGGTGAAAGAGCATCGAAAAACATACATAATAAAACAAAAAATTTTACACTAGAAATACCTCAACATAATATTTCCTTCTTATTGTGATTAGAAAATTCTCGAAATTCTATCTTTCAGGATCACAGCTCTTACCTAAAAGAAAAAAAATAACTATTTTAACCAATTTAGTTATAAAAAAAAAACAATTACATATTACCGATAAAAAAAAAACACAGATTAAGACGTCAGCTTTTTTAACAAAATATTTAATGCAATTTCAGGCAGGAGTGTCCAAAACAAAAGATGGAACATGGTGAATATCTTTTGATTTACTGAAAGTTTTTTGCGTACTCAGAAGCATTTTTAATACAAGGAATCTATCTTAAGTATGGTTATTATTTAATTCCGAAACGAAATAAGCAAGTCAATGTTTAGAACATTGATTCTCAAACTTTTTTTTGTGGCGGCACACTTTTAACGATTGCGAAATTTGACGGCACAAAATGAAAAAAATTAGTTTAAAAGTTGTTTACTTACCTATAATACACTGTGTTAAATAGTTTGTGATAATAATTTTGAATGTGAAATAATATAATATGTACAACAAAAGCACGCGTATTAAGGGATTATTTCTTTCGACTAATTTTTTATTAGTTAGTAACAGATATTTTTTTTGCTAGTTTTGAATTGTTAGCTTGCTTTCTATACTTATTAACTGTTGTTTTTTTACATTGTTATTTTTTTGTGATTTCTTATTAACTATTTCTTTTGCTAATTATTAATTTTTCGTATACTTTTTTGTTAGATATCCTTTGTTAATTTGTTTTTATAACTATTAATTGCATAACTTACTTAAATGATTAGCTTTTATTTCCGTTTGAAAGTCAATATTTAGCTTGATTTTCCTTGTTAATTAATAACTTTAATAGTCAGTAAATTTCCTACTTATTTCAACATTTTTTTAAAATAGTATGTCAAAGACAATTTCAACACTTCCTTCTTATTTTAACTTATTTTAAGATTGTCAAAGACAAGACAATCTCCGACAAAATTCATCCATGTTCACGAGGTTAAAGAGTAGAAAAATTATAATAAGTATATATATTATATATATATATATATATATATATATATTATGTATATATATATATATATATATATATTATGTATATATATATATATATATTATATATATATATATATATATTATATATATATATATATATATTATATATATATATATATATATATATATTATATATATATATATATATATATATATATATATATATATATATATATATATATATATATATATATATATATATATTATATATATATATATATATATATATACTTTTCTTTAATTAAAACTTTACTCGTAATAATAAAAAAAAAGCATTATAATTTTTATTGTATCATTTCTAATATTTGGCGGCACAGCACAGTGGTTGAGAATCACTGGTTTAGAAGTATGATAAATTTTGTCATGCATCCGCGTAATATATATTACTCTGTAAAACGAAGATACAGCTGCAAGAAGTTTTCAAGAAATTCTAGGATGTTTCTTAAAAAATAATTAAAAAGATGTTTTATTTTATTACCTTCGTTTGGAAAAATATAAATAGTAAGTTTTTATTTCTCGAAACAGTATGGTGTACTAAATAGAAATAGAATCGCTAATAGAAACTTCTGCAATTTGCAAACTTTACTGAAAAAGACCTACGAGGCTGATATTTTGCTGTAAATACGAAAGCAATGTTATCAAAGTTTATGCAACAAATAAAAAGGAATGTGATTTGATTTTGGCGAGTAAAGTAATATCATTATTTTCTGTATTCTGGCATGTGCGTTTTAGAATACTATAAAGATTCGATCTAAGAGTATAAGGAATCAGTTTCAGCGATTGCATGATGTTGGGTGATATTCGATCCAAGATTCATTGCGTGTGACTAAATTGCGTAGAAACCGCGATATTATATCCATGCTTCCGTCTTTCTTCAGCAGCGGATCACGTGATTCTATAACTTTCAAAAGACTCAGATTTTCATCATACGGGTAACCAAATAATATCACATCTTTATAGAAAAGTTTTGATGTATTTATACCAAGAAAAAGAAATAAGTTTGTATTAGAATGTTTTTCTGCGAGGCTAATTCAGAGCTATGATATTACATAGATTCCAGTGATTCATGCAGAAGGTATTCACAATGAGAATGTATTTACCAAATGTTACGTTTTAAGCAGGGAGTAATTTAGAAAATACAGTACCCCCAAGAAAAGTAAATTACACCGAATAACGTACTTAGATTTCCAAATTTTCATTTTTAAATGTCTGTTTAGGATGTTATCTTCAAATATAAAAGCAAATTGTTTCCCCAACATCTCTGATGGTTGAGATTGCTTCAGCGATTTATATAAAGGTAACCCAAAAGTAGAGTAAACAAAAACAAGTCACGGGGGAAGTTTACGAACTTTAATTTCTTTCGGTGTACTCACTTTTGAGAGCAAGTATTACGGTTAAAATATTAAGGTTTGGTTAACTAAGTTTATCAACAGATAGCGCTTCTGACTGAAAAAAAAAAATTCAGTTTTCAAATTAACCACTTGCAACAAAGGGGAGAAGTTTGTAAAATATTAGTTATTATTGTCAGAACATAGAATGCCAACAAATGACTGGCAAAAATATTTTATTTGGAGTTATTTGACAAGGAGCAGAAAACATTGTTTCATACGTTTAAGTGGGAAGCGCGTACTGTTTAGGAACTTAGTAACTAATTATAAATACAATGAAATTTAATTAATTGAGTTTATTTGGCAAGCAGTATATTTCTATCTCTTTCCGTTTTCCTGCAATTTATTTTTTAAATGGCCGTTCCTTTTAAACTCCCAATTCTTAACTTTTAATGTTAACTTTTAAATATAACTTAATCTTGTGGCTATTTCGTTAATATATCCTCCATTTAAATTACATTACAACAATCTGATTTTCTGGGATTACAAAACAATTACTGAACTGAGTATTTCCCATTATACATAAAACAGATTTAATATTTATCTAAAATGCTACTTTATATGATACTTGGTACAATAATCATCCATTTCAAATACAATACTTTTTGAAGAAATACTTAATTGAGTATCACTAACGACTTTTAATGAAATTTGAAAGTTGGGGGGGGGGGCTGTTGAAATTTATGCAGAAATTGTTTTAATCTCTTTTGGAGGCAATCCATTCATCATGATAAGACTGGTGAAACGTTAACCTCATCAGCCTGGACTCATTAAGGTATCCGCGTTAAGTAAATATTCATGTTTGAAAATTGCCTTTTCCCTATCATAATACCTGCGCGCACAGATGTTGTTAGCAGCATTTGCACTAATTAAAGCGTTTAGGAAACTTAACGACATCATACTTTTGGCTTTCTCAACATGTTTCTCTCTCAGCAAACTATAAATAGATTTAGCCTCAAACCCAACATCCATGAGTTGAATTACTTTAAATTTTGTTCTCAAGAACAATGGGGATCAGGACAAAGGAAATATAAACCCTTTAGGAGTTTATGAGGCGACATTTTCCAAATTAATTACATTAAGTGCAGCGTTCGTAAATTGTTGGCTTACGAATCACTGTGTAAGATGCACTTTAGATTAACTATTAATTTGTAATAATAGTTTTGATGTTTAGCTTTCTTTAATATGTAGTAAGCCTTTGAGAACAAAATAAAATGCATTTGGCATACACTTATTGCTTATTAATTTCAACATAAGCCAGTTTTATTCAATTTTTCATCAAACTACTTGAGATATAAAATACTTGAATGCAATGATCACAAAGATGTTGCTTTTTGAATTGATATTTTAATCAAAAGTTGATCGTAAAAACATTGTTTACTAACGCTTGTTATACAATCCGTTTCGTTTATGACAAATCCATAACACCTGGGTACAACGAAATTATTTTACTTTAATACTATAAATTATTCTACAGGTAATTTAAAAATTATTCTACTTTACTATACATTGATTATTCCAACTGGTTACTTTGATATTAAAAGCAAATTCCTAATTAAAATCCTGTAGCTCAGAGCATAATTAAGATTTAATGAGGAATTTTCATATATCTGTTACCATTAAAGGGAAGAAGTCAGTCTTTTTTACAGTGTATTAATAATATTTCTCAATGTAAATAATAACTACTAAAATCCAACAGATGGCGCTCTGTGCAGTAATGTAAAAGGATTAATTGTATTCAATTTCCTCTATCGCACTATACCATGAACATCATTCCTTGTTATTAAATATACTTTGCTGCAGACGTTTGTAATGTTTAAAAGATCATCGTAATTTAATCACATTTTATCTAGGTAATGTACAGACTCTCTAGGATGATCCACCGAAGTGTCAAAAAATTGTATTCTAGGTAATATGCAAATTACCTAGATAATCTGCATATTAGCTACTCGGCGCTCATTAAAGCAAATATAAGATCTTTGCAGGAACAACCGCAACGCTTAGTACGCTTAAATTGACATAATGTTATTAGTTTTTTACCTATCTAAAAAATGTAGTTACTACAATCAATCAACAAACTAGTTTATGGAGTCAATCATCAAGCACTTTAAAAAATATTAAACAAGGAATCGAACAATTATGATTTCAAATAAGAAAATTAATATAATGCCATCGATATTTTCTTCGATATTTAAGAAATTAAGTCAAATAAATAAAAAATGCTATCAAAAATAGTTAAATAAATGCAGTCTAACAATCAAAAAATTGGTTGATAGCCAAGTTTTGAATGTTATGCTCAATATTTTTGTATTTTCAGCTAACCGGTACACGGATTCACAAATTGAATAATAAATAACACGTTTCATATTGTTAACAGTACTAATACAACAACAACATAGAATGGCGTCTGTTTTTAAGCTTAGGCGTGGGAAAAAAATCGGAATTAGTAATTTGGAAGTCTTATTACGTATATTAACCACTTCGCCACCTGTGTTTAGTTTTATACGGTTCTCCACCTAGACATGAAAATAACCGCGCCTCACACGGCGAGTCATCAAAGAAAAGTGGTGACTTAAATTAAATTAGCAATTGGTTCCTTTTTATCTTTTTTCGATTGTTCATTTTATGATTATTTCATGATGATTATTTTAATTTTTATTAAAACGTCCAATGTCTCATTTCAAAATTTTGATGCTTCAGAATCCATCAATTTGTGTGGAAAGAAAGCTCCTTAACAAATTAAATATTTTGAAATTGTAATGCATATATTAAATGCTTCTTGCCTCTACCACATATTTTTAAATAAAGTTCTTAAAAGTCAGTATGTTTAACCAAATTTTGTCACATATTTGTATTATTTCTATAGTTAAATTAACTTTTTATTGACGAATTAATGTATGATTTTTAAGTTTACAGAAAGTGCGGCTATTAAATGAGAAGGACCTATGAATATCGGACATCGACTCATTAGGTTTGAGGAAAAGTGGCAATGATATTATTAAAATCAGGCTACTAACTGAAAATTTAAATTTTCAGGTCTATCTTCATCTATGCACGAAAAACACTCACGTTTAAAATTCGGAGTCTGTTTAGATTTGGAACAAATACAGGTAAATAGCTCGGAAAACAGCAATAGTCATAACAAAATAAAAAGATCACGTATTGTTAGTAGCCGAGGGTAAATAAATAATTTAAAAAATCTTTGTAAGTAAAAAAATTAATTAAATTTAACTTTTTTAATTATTTTATTTTCTTACATTATGGCTTGAATTTTTGATAATTTGACCTACTGGGTCTTAGCGAGCACCCCCCCCCCCTCTGATTTTAAGAGCGAATTGCTTGCTTCTCGGTCCCTCCGAACTCGTTATAAGTCAGTTCACTGCAAAAATGCTTTATCAAACTCACAGACAATAAAAATGCAATCACATCATTTATTTAAACATTTTCTAAAAGCGAAAGTAATTTAAG
Source organism: Parasteatoda lunata (assembly GCA_949128135.1). Classification (NCBI taxonomy): domain Eukaryota; kingdom Metazoa; phylum Arthropoda; class Arachnida; order Araneae; family Theridiidae; genus Parasteatoda; species Parasteatoda lunata. The sequence continues at coordinate 25,003,952 of OX421970.1, forward strand.
AACAGAAAGAAATGCTTAATAGCTCGTTCATCTGACTGAAGATCTTTGACATAAAAATAAAGCTGTTAAAAGTCTTACACAGACCACCCTTTTATTTTTATGCTTCTGCATTTCGAAAGTGCAAAACGAAATAGAACGATGTTGCTAAAAATGCAAAAGCGTGTGAAAAACGAAGTTGGCCATCATCTGGCCCCACTTGTGCCTTCTTTCGCGTGATTAAGATCATCAAAAGAACAGAAGAATAAGGTTCAGAAATAAGCCTGGAAAAAAATGGCTCCGAGGGTTAAAATATTTATGCAAAGAATGAATTTTGTGTAATATTTCTTTTTTCCAAGTAATGGTTGCCTTTATTTTTGAAATAAAACAAAACTTGTTCGTGATTTTATCACGCAGATCGTAATTAATAAAATAAGAAGAAAGAAAAAATAACGAACTTGATTCATTCGTTAATTGTTAAAAAGTTAAAAGGTTTGATAAAGATCAGTAGGTAAATTCGTAGAAAAAATTGTTCAGATATTGCGTAGGTATAATAAGTTTAAAAACGCATAACTATATTATAAACCCCAACTATATTATAACTTTTTTCCCTGTACAACTCTTTTGAGCAAGTCGATCATTTTAATGTCTCATAAGAGACTTTAATATTTTAACTAATAGATATTTTGTAGTGTTTCATATATTCAGAAAATAATATGGTGTTACAAAATGTATAAAAGTTGCCTAAATGTAAAGTGGCCAAGTGTGATAGCGTCAGAAATATAGTCTCTGTAACAATGTAATTAATCGTAATTAATCAGAATTTTTAAAGAAGGTAGGAATAGTACATTTCAGACTATCTGTAACTGACTAAAAAATTCACGTGCGAGAATTTAAAGTAAATGTAAAGTCAATCTAACAAACATGTGTAGAGCAACGTGGAATCGTACGATTTTTAGCGACAGAAAATGATTACACTATTCGTTTACATATCTCAAAGTGCTGCAGATAGACTTCGATTACTACTCATGATTTCATCAGCATCAGCAATGAACTCATTTTAGGTAATGGTGTTTGATTTGCGTAAATCTATGCAAATCCTATATTGGTTCACGCATAAACCGTTTACGGGAACTTTGACACCACTTTTTGACCGTCGTTTGTCCAAAATAGTGCTTGCAATAAAAAGCAATCATTCAACGAGAAACGTCCGATTTTATTAATTTTTTCTGATAGACGTAATACTACTATGCGTTGTTTTATTCGAAACATACCCATCTTAATACAACTCAGCATTAGAGCGTTGTTCCATTCTAGACGCATCCATCTTAGCAGTTAATGCGCTGTCCTCTTCTAGACGCATTAACTCTTTTTAAATCTTTGCACTCACTTTAATTACTTTATACGTATGGTGGTCAAAAAAGAAGAAAAAAAAACGGACCACCCGCTTTTGATCTCATGATCGGATCTTCACGTTCTCTAATTAATAAGAGCAGACGATATTTAAAGTTACGAAATCAGATACGACACAAAAACCGTGCTTTCTCTGAATAAACATACCTTTCTTTCTTTTAATTTTTTTTGTTGACGGATTTGGATAACTGACTCTCAAAATGTAGGGGGTAACAGCAATCCGGGAAATATGGTCCCAATAATTTGATCAGGAGAGCTCTCCAGAGTTTGTACCCCGTAATGTTAATGTATTTCGCTATATATTGAGAACTTTTCAAGCAAATTGAAGATTTTTTGCATACAATTTTAAAATTCGTTTATGGAAAGATAATCCCATGCAAAAAATAACTTTTAGTAAATATTTATTATTTTACTTAATAATGGTTGGCATTTTAAAGAATATAAATTTGCATCGCAAAATACAAAATTTGAGTACTATCGTTTAAATTTTTTCTGAGAAATGGAATTTTAAAAAAGTCAAATATTTAAAATTCGGTTTCTGAGCAGCTATTCGACCGATTTTATTCAAATTTTTTATTTTACCTTGTAAAATTATATTCCTTAAAATTATATGTATAAAAAATTGCATATCTTTGCAATTGAAAATTTTTCGACCATTATTAAATGAAATAATAAAAAATAATAAATATTTACTAAAAGTTATTTTTTCCATTGTATCATCTTTGGATAAACGAATTTTATAATTGTGCACAAAAAGTTTCAATTCGCTTAAAACGTTTTTGAGATACAGCAAAATACGTGAAAAGTAAAATTAACATTAAGGTGTATAATTTTTGAACCGCTCTCCCGACCAAACTATTGGAGCCATATTTCCTAAATCTAGATTTTGGTTACCAGAAATCCGAATCAGTCATAGCAATGGTAGGTTTATTCGGAAAAAGTATGTATTTCGTTATTAAAATATCGTCTGCACTTACTAATTCGTATATTTGAGGTTATCCCATCGAACCATTAAGATTGCATCCTAGAACTTAAAGATTCGATCATTAGATCAAAAGTTATTCTGGGAGTTCCGTTTTTTTTGGGGGGGGAGGCACTGTGCATACCCCTTTAGATGCAAACTTCTCTTTTGTTAATTTACACTTTTGAAGGTTTATGCAGTTATATTTACTATTTTTCTGACGCTATCACGCGACGTGAACGTAATTCGTGATATTTGGTAAATAGCAGTAAAAAAATGTGATCTGTTTTATCGTAAATTTACAGTCGTGTACAAGTAATAAAATACAGGGAAAGTCAAAAGTCGAACGCAAACGTTCCATTATTCAGCAATCGAGAATTGAATTCCTAATCGATGAATGGCAATGCTAAAATTAATAATTTATTCTTGCGATAAATGGCAATCTTGTTCAGTAATGTGTTTTAATCGGTATCAACAATCTTGCTCTAAGATTTTAAGCGACACCAAGGGCATATTGTAGTGTTATTTTTGCTCTTAAGTCCCATTTTCTTAAGTCCACCTCTTAAGTCACATTCTCACCTCACTGTACAGTTTTAAAACATATATTTTCCTGAAAAAGTAGTATCTAATTACTCAACGATGACTCCGTAAATTCACCGTTTGAAGTGGAGGAATAACTAGCTAACAAGAAAACAACTGGCAGGCTCTCCATTTTGGACGATAAAAAACTGAGAGCAATTTACTACTATCTAGGATACTTTACCTAAATTCTTAAGCTTGTATTTATATTGACCTCGACTTCAAACTCTTTTTTTTTAGAATGGTACTACTAAGTTTTTATTTATATAATTTGATATTAATAGTGTTTAATTTGCTAGAATTGATATTTTAAATAACTACAAGTACGAAAATGACAACTTGATTTCAAATAGATCTTGATGTGAATTAAACTAATATATTTAAACAAGAGATGTTCTTTTAAAAATCAGGACTTTCTTTTCAGGAATGTAAAAAAAATGAAAGTGATCAAAACAAATAATGAATAGCGCATCGGAGCAAGTATTAAAAAAAGTTCACTAAATTAATTTACTCTAAGTGCTTAAATATTTGATAGCGTTCTGTTCACTAACTTGTCCATACATGTTTGGCAATCATTAGGCTGAGTTCAGAAACAATTAATCATTCCATTTGTAGTGGACACGCTGCATCGACTGTAACGGTTTTAAAAGATTAATTTGCCAGACGATTTCATTCTTCCGGACGGGAGAGGGAATATTTTTTTTACCTAATAATTTCTTTTATTTACCCTTCGTTGTCTTTTTATTCATTTGCTTGTTTCCTCTCTAAAATAAATCATTCAAAATCCAGAGTTGAATCGAATAAAAAAAGGAAAACCAATTTGTTTCATTATAAATCGTGTCTTTTGAGAGCTATCTTTTTTTTTGTTGATGAAATTCCGAAAACAGAACATTTGAGGGAGAAAAAAATCAGTCCTTTTGTGTCAACAAAACTTGTATCTTGATGGAATTATCTATGTTTTGTTTATTTGAAAATTTAATTTATGTTTATTCCTTTTTCTATCTTCCCATGCTTTTACAAAATAACTAAATAAAATGCTTTGTTCGCAAATAAGATAAATTTTTAAAAGGAAAATTTTACAAGGACGCTACACTAAACATATTATTGCTCGAAAACTCGATGTATTACAGTAGTATCGAAGTACAGTTTAACATAGTACTTTTGTAAATATTGATTTTAAATATATATTTATTTATTAATATTATATTATTTATTAAGTTATGTTTTTATACTGAGAAAAATATAAATAAACATATAAAAATTCTAAATTAAAGAAGAATGTATGTAATGTAAAACTGTTTTAAGAATTATTTTTAAGCTAAAATAATTGTCGTAATAATTTCAACTTTTAACCACGAGACAGATCATTAGTATAAACATTAAAAATGAAACTATGAGGTAATTAATTTTTTTAATTTCATATTTTTTTCGAAACATAAAAAAAAAAGATATTTTCAAGATGACAACCAGTAAATATGAATATGATACATCAAAATAATGAATTTGGAAGACTGAAAACAACTCTAATGATAAAACACATGTTTAAGTAGTTTAAACTTCAATGATAAAAATCACCGTGACTTCCATATTAAAAATCGAGACGCTTCTTTAAATTCGGCTGCTATCAAGTGAAGATTCGTCAAGCTTGTTAAGAAGTTCCAGTAAAGCAAAGTAATCTTGTCGCCAACCTGCTTGTTTAATAAAAGATGTTGCCAATAAAGGCATATACCATCTTGTATATTATTAAATTGTATATTATTAATTTTTTAATTCATAATATAAAAAGATTTTTTACTATTTTAACCATAAAAATTAATGGCGAAAAGTTAAGGGTCGTGGATAATAAAAAAAATTAATTAAAATATTTTAATTTACATCGACTTTATTAGCTATATGGCTTGTTTTTTGAAAAACTAAAAAACTGACCTTCACATATTTCGAATTACGATATGTTTGTATTTAATAATCAGCACATTTCAAAATATTAAAAAATAATAATTCATTAAAATATTACGCTGAAATTGTTATTAATATACAATCCGCAAGTAAGCATACATCTAAACTGCTTAAACTCAAAGCAAATATCAAAATTCATATTATGAATTATGATTAAAAAAACAGTCTTTAAATATACCGATGATGCTTAAAGGTTGTAAGTTTAAACGATGTTTTAACTTTGAAGAGCTATTAATATAGAAATGAAAATTAATGATTTACTCCTTTGGCTTCTTAAAAATCGTGCCAATGCAGCAAAAATGTTTTTTTTCTTTGCTGTAATGAGCACGACAGCTGTATCACGATTAACCTATTGAAACGGAGCCCGTAATCTGGAAACAGTCAAAGAACGATAAATTGATCTTTCAGCAGGTTATGGCATCATAAACATGCCATAGATATGATATTTTGTTTTCTGCAGCTGAAGGCGGTCTTTAATGTCAGCATCCATATGACATTACCGATCGAAAATATGAAAAGTGCTTTGCTTTTGGTCTTTAAACAAACTATTCAGACACATTTATTAAAGTTGAAATGTATCTTTAGTTAAACACAGTCGTGAACATATAAATTTTTATTTTAAATTTAAAATACTCTTAGTATTTCGAAGTACGTTTAAGTTGAGAGTCTGATATTAGAAAAATATTCAGTTACCAAATTTTTAATAAATGAGCATATGTTTCAATATTAAAAATAAAAACGAGTTAGTATTAAGAATATCAGTGTTATTTGTTTAAATTATAAGAATTAAGGAAAGAACTAACGGAATAAAATTAAGACTATTTTTAAGTATACGTTTAGAATAAATAGTAATTAGAATTCTTTTGAGTATTACAAATATTCAAATATTAACGGTTGAATATTACAAATATTCAACCGTTAGAATATTTATTTAGTTATTGCTGCTTAGAATAAAATGCATAAAAATAATCAGATTATAAAAGGAGTAAGTATTTTACTTTGTATTTTTATTAAAGATTTAAAGTAGACTGCATGGGCGTAAAAATAATACAAATTGCATCAAAATTATACTAGTTATAATGCTAGTTATCTATATTTATATTTAACTTTAACTAGAATAAAATGTTAAAGAGAATACTTTAATATGATAATAAGTATTCGTTAGAAATTATTTGTGGTCTCATTTTCTTAGAATAAAAAAACTAATTTAAGATAAAAATATTCCTCGATTAAATTTCAAATTACAATAATCTATATTTTTTGTTATAGATTATTTCATTTCTAAGCTATTGTTAAACTTTAAAATTTTATTACTTTTTTCCCTTCAATATATTGAACTTTTAACTGATAACATTTCAAATATGCACAGAGAGGTTACTTTTCTGGCTTGGAACTTCAGTTTTATTGGAAAAATTAAAACTGTAATTTGTAATAGTTGTTCTTCATAAAGATTGTATGTATTCTTTTCATAGAAGTGATATAAACGAAAACAAATAAATTTTAATTTAATTTATTGACAAGATTTTAATATATTCATACAATTTTATTTTATTTTATAAATGGCGTTGAACAGCCTAACCAATTCTGATTTTACGACTACGAATGTTCAACTCCGTATCCTTGTAATTTTAAACCCAATTTCTTTAAAGTTATTTTACAAAATTGTTATTTTACAAAAATCGTTATTAACACTCTACAATTTTATTTAATTATCAACTGAATACTTAAATATCGTTTCACAAACAATTACTAACTGTGCAAAGCAAGAATGCCAATACAACTGTCTAAAACAGCGAGTTGAGTAATGCTTTCAAATAAGCAAAACGACAGAAATAATTTACAAATAATTATTCAAGATTTCATAGTTCCAAACCTTTACATTCATAGTTGTATTTCGCACTCGTTTCATTACTTGTTTGAAGTGTGTGCTTTCTTATAATGTTTATTGCTTGACTTACAATGCATTTAAATGTTTGCATTATAATAAAGCTTTGAAAGCATTAAACTTAAGATTAACTATTGTTAAAACGACTTCGACCGGAGTTAAATAATTTACACCAAATCGAAAATAAAATCTCAACAATAAGGATTTCCTAATGATCATTACTTCAAAACTACCTCACAGATTCTGTTTCTGCTTTATTAAAATTGCGCCTATTTCTTTTAGAAAGTTCATTCTGAATCCCGGGGAACAGATAAATTATTGCATGAAACGAAGGATAATTTCGATTTAAAAGGCTTGCCTTATTTTAGGAATGAATATTTTCTCTTTTCATTAAAATATGTTTGTTTTTTTTCTGCTTTTTCAATAAGAAATATGTGATGATTAGCTTTTAAAATTTAGAAAATACAGTTCTATATATTTTACTAAAATTCTTCTAAAGTATTTTTAAAAGAATAATTACTAAAAAAAAATTTTATGAAAATCTTTTGAAAATTCCTAAACTTTTGCATCAAATTTATAAGTATTGTTGTATCCGATTTAATATTGATTTATTTGATATTTTCATATTTTTTGATCTTAGTAATATCCTATTAGGATTGATTACAGAGAATATCAGCGTAAGGAATACCAGATAAAGTCCTTAAAGAAAATGTAGAAAAAAGCATTAGTTTAAAAAGTTGTCCACTTAATATTTTCTGGATATTAAAAAAATATTTTAATACAAATAATTTTCTTTTTCTGTTTTTGAAAAATTAATATTTTAAGTAATAATCTCATTGTGACTTTCATTTCGTTCTTGGCCTAAAGAACTTTTGGCGTGCTATATAAAGTTGTGGTATTACATATGTTCTAAGCTACTTAAATAATTCGGTGCAATGTAAACAATCGCCGTCATTTTACAATAAGCAAGGCTAATTTGAAAAGTCTCCAGTATTTTATAATCAATAAGTCCATATACCTATAGGCTAATGAAAATTAATTTATTATTTAACCTTATTTACTTCAGGTAGTAGCAATAAGCCTTGAATAGTGACCTGCTAACCTCATTAAAGATTTATTGCATCAAGCAAGGGCGGTGTAGGCGGGGGGGGGCGGTAAGTACATGTCCCCTTCAATAATTAGAAATCTCTAAGAGCCTTCATCAATATTTCAAACCAATAAATAAAATAATTTTCGCGAATTATCATCGATTTAAATTCCTGAAAGTTAAAAAAAAGAAAGAGATAAAAATAATTTCCCTTTTGGTAGGCATTTACCACATTTTAGAATTTTGTTTTCTTCTTATGTTTGAAATTTAGACAGTGTAATTTAATTTTGTCCTTCTCAAAAAATGTGGTCACTCCGAAGCCCATGCCAACGAGCCTAAGCGAATTCAGTCACGTGGGCTAATTCCGTGCACATTTCGTAAATAGTCTGAAAGTTGATTTCAATAATCATAAAACATTTAGGCATGTTTAAATATCGAAGACTTTTCCATTTAGCCTGCTGCACTGAAAAATGCCTTTACAAAGAGTAGGATTTTTCAATTAGCCTACAACAAATACAGTGAGTGCTTTAAGAAAGTGCAATTTTTCAATTAGCCTACAACATCTACTACGCCTTTAGTTTAAGAACAAAAACAACGCTTTAGTAAAAAAAATAATTTTTCAATTTGCCTAAAGCAAATGAAACGTATTTGTTAATAATTTTATACTTCGCCTGAAAATGATGGGAAAAAAAGTCTAGCTATTTTATAGAATATTGTCGTTACACGCTGTTTCTGTAACAAACTTATTAAAAAATGTCTCTAATTTTTTGTAACGAAGTTACACGTAAAGCAAAATGTAAACGCAGTAATTAATTTGTGGTTGGTCGTTTAATTTTATAATGAATTATTAAAATTGATATTTTGAATTTAATTATCCATTACGAATTTATTTACCGCATAATTTTATTTTATTTAACGTTTAAAAATTAATAAAGAAATGAATACTTTTTAATTTTCGGATTTAACTGTAAACCATGTATGTAGATATATCTTGTATTCATAAAAATGATAAAATGACGTCTTTAAAGTAATTGGATTGTTAATCGATTCATTCTGTCGTAATGACATTGTAGAATTAACATTAACTGGCTACATTTTCACAAATTAGGAAATGAAGCGCAACATTTTATCTCACCAAGAAAGTATCCAATCATTAAGGAGTAAGGTTTCTAGTTAGTTTTTATTTCTGTAGGAGGTAACAAAATTAAAGAGCTTGTAACCAATCACAAAGTGGAACACTCGCTCTGTTGCTTTCATTACTTTACGTTCGTATTCCTGTGTCTTCCTTGGCGATAAAAACGACACTAAAAGGCGTCACAAAACGTTCTCTGGAAACAAAATAGAAACGTTTTATGTGCTTCAGTGTTTGCAGAAAGGAAAGTCTTAAGAACAGCAAACTAAATCAATGATTCGGTATTTCTTTGTTGCGCCAAGAAGAATAAAGGAATTCTGAAAAGGATTCAGTTTTATCAGTAACAGCGCCATTTTCTATGGCGACCGGAGAAAAGTAAAAAAAAAAAAAAAAATGACAGAGAAAGTTTTTCAAGCCTTTTTTTCCGCCTTTTCTTTCTTTCGACAGTTTATTTAACATGGTAAGAAAAATTTTGTGTTACTTAACACGTTAAAAGTGAGAAAAAAATGCAAGTGGAACTTTTTTTTCTAGTAAAGTTTTTTGCTGTTGCCATTTTTTTCCTCGCTTCTTTGTGATGAAACGAGAAAGTAAAAAAAAAAAAAAAAAAAAAAAATGGAATTATCTTTGTAAATAAATGTTTGCTTAAGAATTACTGTTCTTTTGATTCCCACCTCAACAAGAATTTGATGATTAAGTAATAAACTAAGCGGAATGATGATTCTTTTTAGAATGTGAAAAAGAAAAAGTACGAGATTTACTTAGAATTAGGAAGAGATTTGGAGAATTGGGATATGACAGTTCAAAAAAAAAAAAAATAATAACTTCAAGCTCAATAGAAATAATTTATAACATTTGAAGCTCGTGATTAAGACATCAGGAATTGTTTTTCACTTTAAATTTATGATTAAAATATGACGACAAAATTAAAAACAGTGCAATTAAAAACATAAGCAAAATTGAAGAAAAAAAGATTTCTATCATTAGAAGTTTAAAGAAAAACATTGAAAATCTTACTTTTTTTAAAAATAAATTTGGTTAACTTTAATTTAAGTTTAAAATTCAGCTCGTGGAATTAAACTTAGTAATTACTTAATTTTACTTGAAATTAAAATTCATTGAAAGACTAAATTAACGTTTTTTTGCTAGAATTATATATGTACCTAAAAGATCAACGAAAGAAACTAATATATATATTTATTTGAGAAAAAAAAAGATTTTATGGCAGAGTTTCTGTTTATTCAAAGAGATACTATTTCAGATTTTGTTGAATAAAGTATGTTTCTGTATGTATGTTTGCAACTACTATTAGTTACTTCTCTTCATGAATAATGTGAGTTACCATACCTAATGAGAGTTACCTTTTATTACTTTTGTTATTAGACACCTGAAGTACCTTTGATAACTACTAATTATTATAGTTACTTATTGCAATATTTTTTAATTAGACACACCTATTTCATACTTTTGATTACTACTTTTAATGAGATATCTACTCTGAGTTGTCTTCAATTTTAAGACATCAATTTATTATTAAAAGATATGTAAACTAATCATATAAGGATTTTTTTTTTAATTTTTTTTTTATTGTACGGAAAGTATTATTTTTTGACAACCTCCCTTGTTAGCACTATTTTTTCGGAGTTCAAAGAAGGAAAATAAGATATTTTACCTCGATATGATCAATATTTTTATGAAATGTAAATATGAATTCTTAGAAAGAAAAAAAAGAAAAAAAAAACGAGCTTAAAATTCTAAAAGGAAAGTTAAGTATCCGAAAGTGGTAACAATTAAATAAAATTAAGAGCCGAAAAGCTTTAAAAAATTGTGTTTTTAAGTACTCGTAGAAAAGTATTTTTTTAATCACCGTAAGGAAATTGCTAGAATGTGTATTTATTATCCAAACCAGTTTTATTAAAAATTCAAAACTAAAGAAATAAGTAATTTAAACTTTATTTATTAAATATGTACAACAATTTAATTCATTTTTTTTTAAATGAAAAAAAACCCTTCTGTTTCTAACAAGTCACTATGAAGGAACAACACAATAAAATAACTACTTTATTATAGTTATACACTTATACTCAATCAATATATGTTTATATAATAACATTAAACCTTTAAGAATTAAAACGAAAAAATGTTCCTTTCCGATTCTGTAAGCTGACTAATCAGCCATTTTCCGCTTCCCTTGCAAGTCAGAACAGATTAGAAAGCCGCTCATTTTTTACGAAGATAGCTTGTTCGACTACCTTAACTGCCACGAAAACTTAAGCTGCAGCGGACATCTCCCAGAGAGAAGACTAAAAATCGATTCTGACACTAATCCTAACATAATTGAGGATGAAATTGAATTACATAAAATGAGATAGGGGCTCCGAAGACACTCCCCTCAATACACTGTTTAGACATGGTTCGAAAGCAGGGGAGGTTTAATTGATAAAAATTAAGCTCCCTCCGACTTCCAAAAGCTCTAGTCTTTTAAGCAGCTTTACGTTTAACCTCTGCTCCTGAAATAACGAGAGAAGTTTTAATAACTCAGCACCCTGATACATCTTATCATTTGTGTTAACGATGAAGGTTATTTAAGAACATACGCACACTCACTTCTAAGAAAAGTTTGAAATCCATTGCTTTCATTGATAGTTTCGAAAGAATTTATTGCTCGTCTTAAATTTTCTACTTATGTTGTTATTCTGAATGTTACAGCGTTGTCTAATATTCTATAATAATCTAATATTCTATATTAACCATACTTAAATATCTTATATGATGTTAATATAATATTTTATTAATAAACCTAAAAAAAAAAATCCGCAATTCTTTAAAAGCTTTCCCCTACAAAATGGTAAATGTATTTTCGTTTTGATTTTTTCCCACTATAAGCTGCTCCTTAACTTTAAACTATATTCAGCTTCTATCTTCCTATTCAGCTTCTATCAGTATCTTAACTTCCAGCGTTGATGAAAATGGGATACATTCATATGATGTAGTGTGATCTCGATCCTGATTGATTGTTGAAACGCGGCATTTCTTAGCAAAAGTTATTTCCATTCTATAAAGTTATTCCATCCAAACGTTATTTCCAAGCCAAGTCTGTCAAGTATAAGTTCTGTAAGTAGTACATTCTATAATTCTTTCACAAAGATTTCAATTCTTTTACTATATATTTCTGACTTAACACAAAGGCAGACATGAAGCCATGTACAACATAAACAAACTAATTAGAACATCATAGAAGAAAGAACATAACTAATAAGATTGACGTTGTCAGATACACAAAACAAAAATATATCACGGTTACCATAAAATACATAAACAAATATTAAGTCTAAGTAAAAGACGTAGACGAGAAAGATTTATGTTTTAACAAATTCTATGAGTGATACGACGTTGTATTTAATGAACTTCATGTTAATGAACAGTCTAACTTATGTGGAGAAGCTTAGTTCGACTTTAACACGTAATCTTGTTTATGAACAATCATCTGTCGCTGAGGGCATAGGTCACGTGTCTGTGTATCTGTGAAAGTCTTCTTCTCCAGTTGCAAGTACCCAATTGCAACGTTTATTTCGTCATGATCAATGTGTCGTGTCTATTTTCACTTTTATGTATGCTGCAATCAAAAAAAGATTACTGATTGAAATTCGGAATATGTTTGGTTTAGATAAATAAGAAAAACATGCTATCCCATCACGAGTCGGAGTGTACAAAGTGAGAGGAAAGTGAGCCGGTAGAGTTTATTTCAGCAATTCAGGGGAAGAAGGTAAAAATAAAGTCAAAGCTAAAGAGAAACAGAGAATCAGGGGAGATAGAATACTGACATTTTATTTGGTTTTTTGTAAAAAAAAAAAAAAAAAAAAAAAATGAACAAAAAAATCTCACTTATTTAAGGAGCTTTCTATCTTAGTGAACCAAAGAATCGGAATGGTATGTCTGGTTGTAATTTTCGCTAAAATAAAGGTCCTCATGTTTCTCGAGCTTAAAATTTCCTCACCCTCGAAAAAGTGAACTCTTCCGGTAAGCTTTCGAGTCAACCGGTAACTAGTCGTTGCTGAGTAATATTTTAATTTTATAACTTTTGCAAAGAGTTTTGAATGTTAAAAGCAAAATAATAGGGTTAATTAGGGACAATTATATTCAAAATAAATATAATCGTAAATTTTAAGCATTATTTTTTAATTATATTGATAAGAAAAACTGATTTACTCATAATTTTTTTTAATGTCGCATAGAAAATTCAGTTAAATTGATCAAACCAAAAACTACTCGATACAACATTAACAGTACGAAAAAAACTCAAAATAATCTATAGATTTTTTTTTAAAGTTTCAGATATAAGTTCTGCGTTCTGCATCCTCTTAGGTTATAAATTAACTGATAAAATTGGAATTTTCTTTAAGGATATTCACAAAATCATGAGTTTCATTAAAAAGAAGATACCATATTTAATGGCCAACCACTCCTTGTATTATATACATCCAACACAACATTTCAGCTGTCGAGTGATAATAATCTGCATACATTAACTACCAACAAAGATAAGATGTAGCTGATTTTAGTTTTGTTTACACTATAACACAGAGATGAATTACATTGTCGATAGAAATATGATAAAATAGTGTTGACCCAAAAGATCTAAATTTCTGTATTATTTTTCTTTCAAGATTTTTTGAGCTCTCATGAAAACTTTTTAAACATGAAGAGAAAGATAACATTTTATGGCAAATTGCTTTTAGAGTTCTTTCATTGCAGACATGTCTCCTTAGATAGCATATATTCTATTTATCCATTTCTTTTAATTAGATAATATATTATTCTTATTATTTATTTCATTATTCTAATTCGACAATGTATTTAAGCAATTAATTTTTCAATCCTATTAATTAGATAATTTATTCCTAATATTTAATTTTGTTTCTATTTAGATACTGATAACGTTATACTGACACTTTTTATTCTATTCTTTTAATTAGATAACGAATTATTATAAATTTTATCCTATTCCTCTAGGCAAAAAATGTGTTTTTCTAATTATTAACTCTATTCTTCGAATTGGATAACATATAGTTATAATTTATTTTTTTTTTGATTTTCTAACGTGCAATTCTAACTCTCTTTGTTAGAAAAAATATTATTTTAATTATTTATTATAATTTTGAAATTTTGTAACATGTTATTCTAATCATTTATTCTATTTTTCTTATTAGATAGCGTATTAATCTATCTATTTATTCTCTCCTTCTAATTAAATGGAGTATTATCATTATTTATGCTATTCTTAGAATTGCATAACATATATGTTATTATTCAAATCACCTAATTAGTTAATGTATTTCTCTTATTCTTCATTTCATTCTACAAATTTGATAACTTGTTACTTATTATATTCTTCCAATTAGATAATGTATTGTTCTAATTCCGTATTATATTTTTAATTAAATAACGTGTTATCTAATTGAATAAAGTGCTATTTTAATTTTTTTTTTCTAATTATTGAGTTAGATAGTATTTAACTATTCATTTATTCTCCTAATTAGGAAACACGCTATTTAATAAAACAAAAAAGATCCAAACTCCAAATTTAATAAGAACGTCTGATATTCACATTCTATCAATTTAAGTTATAATTTTAGAAAATAAAGATATGCTTCACTTGATATTTAAATTTTAAGGTATTTTTTTTATATTGTTAAATGAATTACAACTACGTAGTCAATCACGAGTATGTTATGTTATTTCATTTTATGTATCGTTGACTAAACTTAAAAATTAATAATATACAGTATACTGGTTTGCTACAAAATAGGTTTCCTTTTGCGATACGATATATTTATTTCAAGGCAATGCATTACAAAACAAAGTGTTTTCTTAGACGGAAATAGTGTGTTTGATAAATAGAAATTTTATGAAAATTTAAAACAAAAATGACTATTGTAACATTCAAAATGTAACTTTCAATCTCAGGATTTCTTTAAGAAATCCAAGTTTATTTTGAAAGCTTTTTCGGCATATAAAATTGTGTCTCTAAACCAATACTTTTAAAAGTCATACGAAATCCTAAAAGTTATTCATAACTGTTACGACAGGCTTTGTCCACTCCTGGACAGTGCTTTTTAAGGAAATGTAAATTGTGGAAATTGACAATTTATAAAAAATTCTGCAATTTATTATTTTTTTTAATTAAAAATTGTCTGAAAATTATTCCGTATTCTGTTTGTGTTCATAATATGGAAAAATTAAAATATTATTCATATCAATTGTAAATATTATTTGAATAGGTTGTCAATATTATTTGTATCAATTTTCAACATTATCTGTAGCAATTGTCAATAAAACATTTTATCAGTTAAAAATATTATTTGATTAGGCTGTCAATATTGTTTGTACCCATTGTCAATATTATTTGTACCAATTATCAATATTATTTGCACCAGTTTTTAATATTATTTGCATTATTTGTCATCATTATTTGCATCAGTTTACAATGTCATTTTTCTTTATTGTCAATATTATTTATATCAACTGGTTAATACGAGAGTCATTTTTTTGAAACTAAAAATCGGATCAAAAGAAAGTTTATTTATGAGCGTAAATTTTATCACAAACTGAAATATGAACTTTTATTAAATTTTCAACATAGTCACCAGTAATACTGAAACATTTGTTAAGTCAGGGCATCAGCTTTTAGATCTCATCATTAAAGAACTATACCACCTGACCGTTAAACATTCTTTCAGCGCATCATCCTTTTTCCTAAAGTTCTACACCAAAAAAATTCTTAAAGGTTCGGAAACAGGTGAAAGTCTGATGGTGCTAAGTCAGAGCTGTATGGTTGATGCTTCAGTACTTCTCATTCATAACAGTAGGCCTCCCAGATTGTTTTTCATAATGAACATTTATTCTTCCTACATTAAAAAGCCTACGCCATTTACGCTCTTGTCCATTACTCATTACACCTTCACCATAAACTTCAACAAACAGAAGGTGAATTTCAACTGGACCAACTTTTTATTCTGTGTTTAAAACCAAATAATTGGACGCATCTCACATTCGGTTAGATTGCTGTATGACATGGTGACAAACGAAGCAGTATAACCATAAAACCAACCCCGACGGAGACTTGAAATGTAATGGCGGTGTAGTCATAGACACAGACTTTCCAAGATTTGCCGGTCTTGAACTGACGTCACTTGACAGGATTCGCGGGCAAGATGCGCAATCGGTACTTGTTTTAAAAATGATCCTGCGTAATCAATGATAGGAAATTAATTTTATGGTTCAACTTCACACTATATTAAGATTGCAGCAATTTGAAATGATGTTACTGTTCAGCAAGTTCCAAATTTTCTAACAGTGAATGCGATTAGAAAAAAAAACTATCTTCAAAGATGAAAAATAAGTGTAAATTCCAATAAATAAATAAAATGAAAATAAACTAGTACTTATTTTAAACTAAATACTTAAAGCATGAATTTTTAAATTATTTAAAATTATAGCAATTTATGTACGTAAATAGGGATAGCAATGAGAGTAAAAATTCAGTCATTAGTAGATGACGTAACTACAATAACAAATGTAAGAATTTTCATACACTGTTAATGAGTTTTAATTTTGTTACGGAATTTAAGTCCAAACAAGACTCTGATAAACATTGTTTAACAAAGACAAATGTACTAATGGTATTAAAGACGTTTCTTTCTTTGTTTCCCAGAACAAAACCCAATCTTAAATTAAGAAATACAAATTCCAGTTGTTATTAATGAAGAAACTATCCTAGCTTCTCAGTCGTTTCTTAAAAAAAAATAAAAAATCCGAAGGGAATTTTAAAAAAATAAAAATAAATTTGTACTATATATTTATCTCATCATCATTTTTTTCCAGTGACACTCACTGATGTATATGAACGAGAAACATTCTGGTAATCACATCTCCTTTGTATCATCATCATGAATCATCATATATGTTTTATTCTTACTTTAAAAAAAAAAGAAAAGAAAACCCCTCATCTTTATTTATCTTTGTTCATCGTCTTGATCTTCATCTTCCTGGGGATGCTGTTGAGCATTCCTTTGACTCTGCGAGTGTTACTTATTCAAATGAGGCCCGATTTTCTGCATAAAGATATCATTTGTCTCACCCTCTAATTGTTATGTGTCTCTCCATTAGAACGCGAGTGAAAGGATTACCTTTCTCTTGCATGGATTGCTATTAAAAAAAAATCCTTCTCTTGCTTTTCTTTTCTATTTTCGAAACAAACTTTTATCTGTATCTTGAAATGAAATTATAATTTGTCAAAAGATACTACTGAAGATTGTCACAGATGTTAAATCATTACGGCAAACCAGGTTTACACTGCCCTATTTTACTTTTCTGGTGAAAAATCCGAGTATTGCACAAAAATAATTTTTAAATTATATATTTTTCATTATATAATTCAACAACCAGAATTAGAATGTTGATAAACTAAAATTTCAAAAAAAAAAAAAAAAAAAAAAAAAAAAAAAAAAAACAATTTAAACAAGAAAATGCCTTTAAAAATGCAAATAATACCTAAAAACTTCAAAATTTACCTTAAAATAAATGACATTAAAAAATTTCAAAAACGTGTTTTACAATAGTTTTTCTTGTAAAAAAAAATTAACTGTAACTTGTGCTTGTAAATATAGCAAAAGATAACAATAGTTGGAATAAATATGTAATGTATAAATAAAATAAAATGTAAACAAATATTTCATTAAAAGTAAAATATGAATTTATCAATTATAAGTTTTAATCTTGAAAACATCAAAATTGCATTGTATTATTAAATGTTTTTCTAATATTTTTCAAATTTAAAAATCTTATCTTTAAAAACTCTCTTTAACTCAAATGCTCGTTAAGGGGAGATATTTAAAATAACATGATTCAATGAGAGTTTTATATTATTTTAAGAAGAAAAAACTAATTCGCAAGAAGGGTGCTTAAAATAAAAACTCATAAAAATGATTAAAAATTAAACCAAATATAAAAAATGAAAAAAAAAAGCATGAATAATGCTCTGTAAGGGGAAAAAAGTAACCAAATAAGCAAAAAATCAAAACAAAAAATCAAATAAATATACGCATTTATCATAGACACTGTACAAAACTCTAGTGTCACGATTGCCCATGGAGAGTCAAGGCCTACTAGGCCCATTCTAGTTCCCTCTTATGTGCAACAGTAGATATTCCTGTTGAGTTACTCCCGAAGCATGCTTCGTGTTCTTTTAATCGACCTATGAAGGTATAATAGGCTGAGTCAACTTTTCCCTGTCCGAGGATAGAACCCCGGATCTGTGGCATGGAAGCTCTTCTCTGCTACTGGGCATCAACCCTGCTAATAACGACGATTGAAAGTATTTGGAATTGTTGCGTATTCAAATCTTTACCTATTTTAAACTTTGTAATTTTAAATGTGAAAAATATGTACTTTTAATTGATAAAAACAGGTATTAGGCAGATGAAGAGGACATCAATGTTTATTTAACCATTATTATCAAAGAACAATCAAGCAACACAAACTCGAAGTACATTCTATAATAAGCATTCAAACTTAAAATTTTACAAAATGAATAAGAATTCTTTTATGAAAAGAAAAAACAATATTTACTGAATTATGTATTTTTAAAATATAAAGAGGTTTAAGCAGATGCTGTGTTTTTTGTTCGCTATATTGTAGTGAAATGTAAATTAGAAATAATCAAAAGTTTATTTCTAATTAGCTTAATTTCTAATCAGAATGAAGTAATTCGTGGTTTTAAATAAAATATTCCAAAATAACAGAAATTAAATTAATAATTGAAATCTGTAAATCTTCAGGAGGGAAATTTCAATTCGTTAATATTTACTTCCAAAAGAAAATTTTTTTAAACTCTAAGTTTCAACAAAACATTTTGTAGAAATTCAATTAAAGTTGAGAATAGTTAAAATCGAATTAAAACTATTCTAAATAAATTTCTTTGGTAATTAGTGGTTTATTTCTATTTTTTATTAGCAAAAAATGCAAATGAATCATTTACAAGTAAGTATCAAATTAGAAATGAACAGATTGCAATAAAATTTAAATTTACATTTTTTATTAAGATTCGGGACCACAACATATCTATTTTCAACCAATTGCCTTTCTTAAAAAAGTACTTATAAAGTAATGGAACAATTTTTGTTAAGTTTAAATCCAGACAAAAATCGGTATAAAAGGCAATGAAACGTAAGAGACTAAAGAAAAATAAAAATAAATTTAAATCCATTTTTTGCTTGGAAACTAAAAAGAGTATTTGGAATATGGTATTTTCTTCTTAACTTCTCTAAATCGTTTTTCTTTTCTTTTATTTATTTTCCCTTCTCTTTTCCACTGTTTGCTGACCGTCACACGTTTTCTTTTGTTGACTTTTCTGAAGTTATTTTTGCATTTTTGGACGTAAATTTCCTTAACTTTTTTTTACCTTAAGGAAATAAAAATGTCAATATTTTTCTTAGCTGAATATTCGCTTAAAGCTGAAATGCTGAACTTTTAAGCAAATGGACTTTGAAAAGAAAAGAAACGCCTTTTCTAATATTTGTCACAAGGAGTTTAGAAACTCACTTCTTTACTCAAATAACAAATTAACTTCTCGCTTTTCAGTGAAATTGCGCTTTAAAAAAGGAAACCTAACTATTATGAAGATAGATTTTTTGGAGTAAAATTTAAACTTGGAACTCAGTTTTGATCTGAAGCTTATTTTGAAAAATGTGATCTTTTGGTAAATACCAAATAATAACAAATGTAGAAGCACTTTGTGAAAACTGTAATTCCAATTTTAAAGGCAAGTTGTGTTTTTTTTACTCTTGGTGTCACTGGGGTTAAGCAAGGTTAAATTAGGATCTTACGTTTGTGTGGTTTTTATTAAAACCGTTGCATGTTTACAATAAGTGTGTTCCTCTTATTTTAAAATTATGAACAGTTTTAAAGAAATGCGTAGTTTGGTACGTGTCATTTTAAACTATAATAACACTTAAAAAAAACATGTATCTATGTTTCTTTTATTTTTGACTATTCTACTAGTTAATAAAATGAATTTTGTGTGTCTTTTTCTTGATTGAGTTGCATATTCGTGAAATATTTGGTATTTGTCTGTTTTTGTCCAGTGTACCAACTTAGGGAGCTTGTATTTGTTTACCACTTGTTTGTAATTTCTTAAAAAAAAATGGTTACAAAAACTCTTTCGAAAATCATAACATTACTCATTAACAAATTATTTCTTTATTTTCAGCATCGGAATTTTATGGGAAAAATATTATACTGAGACATAATATGTTAAACTTCTTTATTATTACTGATTCTTTTATTTTTTTTTTAAAGAAATTAATCATTACAAATTTATAGATACGAGGAATGCTATTTATATTTCTGGCCTTGGCAACAGTAAGTGTTGCTAGGCGACCGCAGACGATTTTAATCGAAAGTTTGATATTTTTAAACATAAATTCAGCAGACGATTTACCATTATAGCTTCATTTGTGTTGTTGACAGTAAATTGAAAAGTTCTTCTCTTTCAAAAAATGGAATTGAATCGTGAACATTTTCGTGTCATTATTTTTCATAACTTTCGAAGTGGATTGTCAAGACAAGAGTGCTTCGATGAACTTAATTCTTTATTCAGCGATAAAGCGCCATCCTACAGCACTGTAAAAAATTGGTATAACGAATTTAATCGTGGTCGATGTTTGATCCAGGACGAATCCCGTGCAGGTCGTCCAAAATCCGTTGTTGTGCCAGAAAAGATCGATGCTGTGCGTGAACTGATAAAGCAAGATCGTCATGTGACATACCGTGAGATAGAGGCGTCTTTGGACATTAGTATGACTAGTATCAATAAAATATTGCATGAACATTTAAGCGTAAAAAATTTTTTTTCGCGTTGGATCCCGCATAATCTGACAAATGCTCAAAAAAAGGCTCGTGTCGATTGGTGCAAGGAAATGTTGGAAAAATACGTTCAAGGTACATCAAAGGCTGTGTATAACATCTACACAGGTGACGAATCGTGGATCTATGCATATGAGCCAGAAACAAAACAGCAATCAACTGTATGGGTCTTCCAAGACGAGGCAAAACCAACAAAAGTTGTTCGAGGAAGAAGCACATCGAAACAAAATGATTGCCTGTTTCTTCGTCATTAACGGTCATGTGGCAAGAGTGGCGTTAGAGCAACGCAGGACGGTCAATTCTGAATGGTACACGACCATTTGTTTGCCAGAAGTCATCGGAGGAATTCGAAAAAAGCAGAAGAACAGACGAATCATTCTTCATCATGACAATGCGAGCTCTCACACATCGACTCAAACAAAGGCATTTCTGACGGAGCGAAAGATCGAACTGATGGGTCATCCACCGCACAGCCCTGATTTGGCACCCAATGACTTCTTCGTATTCCCACACATCAAAAATAAATTACGTGGACAACGATTTTCGACCCCCGAAGAAGCGGTTGTGCATTCAAAACGCATGTTTTGGAGTTACCTCAATCGGACTGGAAAAAGTGCTTTGAAAATTGGTTCAAACGCATGCAAAAGTGTATTGATCATCATGGAGAATATTTTGAAAAACAATAAAACCAATTTCGATCCTACATATTTGTTTTTTCATTATTAGGCCAGAAATATAAATAGCAACCCTCGTAACAGTGAAGAGGCAAATAATTTTTCATTTATTAGTTTTGACTTATTTTTTGTTTTGAAGGTAAATTAGCAAACATACTACAAATAAATAAAAGTAAATTGTTAAAACACGATAATTTAATTATTTGTTTTTAAATATAAGTTTTGAAACGATGAACAATAAATTGTCTATTTTCTCAAACAGTTTCCGATGATACTATTAAAATTAGGTATACAAAACGTTTTAAATTTATTTGTTTCGTAAAAATATAAAAATGCAAAACGCCATTTTAATTTATTCCATAAAACATAATAATTTTCATATTTTCATAAGTTAATTATTTTAAATAAAAATACATTTCATTATTTGCTTTTAAATGCAATTCATAAAAATAAAGAAATCGGCCTTAAATATTAATTTAATCTTTTAATTACATCTAGTTCTCGTTTTCAACAACATTTTCACATACTCAACGTGATAATTCTGATGGAAAGTATATTCGTTCAGGGTGCGTAGCCAAATTTTTGAATAAAAAATAAGCACCTCTTAAGAACTTTTCAAGCATTCAAAAAATATATAAGGAGATATTTCTGTATCATGATCTATCACGCCATCTACAATCGCCAAGGTACCAAATAGATTTTAAACTTGCAAAATTTAAAAATAAAAATTTTAAAAAAAGACATGTAGATGTTTGCCTTGCCTGGGGGTGGATACAATTCGAGTTAGTCCCTTTCTGTTTTTTTATTTTTATTTATTTATTTATTTATTTATTATTTTTTTTAAAGTTTTTCGTGGGTTGTTGCCTGGAAGTTGCCAAGACTTAGCGATTATTCTGCCACATATTACGATACGGAAATCTCAAGAAATATAATGTAGGATGTGCGCACTAATAAAATTTTTTCTTATGGTTGAATGATTTATGAAAACATTGAACAGAATAGTGTGAAAATAATGATTTTGGCTAATTTGTGACAAAAGCCGATATAAAAATCTCATTTTGGAAAAGGGAACATAAAGGACTTATCAAAAACATCCAATGAAAAAAAGCACTTTTAAAAAACGAAAATCAAAAATAAGCGTATTTAAGTACTCTTTAAAAACGCTATGCACCCTGTTCATTTAAAAAAAAACTTTTTTTATATTAGTCGCGGAAAAAAATGTTGGTTTTCTGACCTTCAAAATATATCAGGTAGCTGCAATCTGGGAAATATGGTCCAAACAGTATGGTCAGGAAAGCGGTTCAAAGTTTAAAGCCCCTAAAGTTAATTTTACTTTTTGGGTATTTCTCCCTATAGTTGGAAGTTTTTTAGCGAATTGAAAAATGTTTTGCACACTATTATGAAATGCGTTTATCCAAAAATAATTCCATGACAAAATAATGTTAATAATTATTTATTATTTATAATAATAGTTGAAAAATTTTGTATCGCAAGGCATACAAATTTTTACAACATAATTTATATGGCAAAATGCAAAACTTGAAAGAAATCGGTGGAATAGTTCAAATTTAAAATAAAGTAGTATATTTAAATTTTAAAAATAGATTTAAAGTTATTTAGAGTGTTCCGTTTTATTTATTTATTATTTTTGCACACTCTTTAAATACTTTAAAAGTAAATTATAAAAGTTTTCAGTTTTATTTCTTACTTTCAACAACAATTTCGTATATTTATCAGTATTAATTTTAATAGAAATTAAATTTGTTTAAAGAAAGTTTACTGTATTTCTCCTGCAAAGCACACGACGCAGTTTCTTTCAAAATAAGGTAAAAAATAAAAATGAAATTAACTGTTTTAAATTAATACGATATGATTTTTTCTGATTTTTAAAAAAAATTTACGAACGGAAAACAACAATGCATAAAAAAATAGATGTTTTATGTTTCGAAAATATCATTTTTATTAAATCTCTCCAGTTATATAAGAACATGTGTTATAAATAAGAGTAAATATAATTATAAAAGTAATGCTTCTGAGTTGTGCGAAAAAAGTAAAATTAATACAATAACTGCTATAATACACTTAAGGAATTGAATTTTCCTTTTTTTATTTAAGAAACCAGAGATTCCTTTCTGGAGAGATGCCAAATATGTTACTTAACAACAATAGAGTTTAAATATTAGCAACTACATAAGGCATAATTTCCTATTATAAAAACAATTTCAAGGTAATGAAATAAAATGGAAAATTAACTTTATTTTCATTTACAGAGTTAAAAAAAACATTAAAAAATGTACAAATTAAATATAATTAAGAAAATAACATAATTTTAAAATAATTATTATATTTTTTTTAATTTGAATTTTAATCTTTTCTTTTTCAATTGAATTTTGATTTTTTGTTCAAATTTGAATTTTGATCTTTTTCTTTTCATTGTTCTCTGAACCAAATTATTTTACAATGAAATCACTAAGATGAATTTTTAAAATAGTGTATTAATAAAAAAAATTAGCCCTAAAAATATTATTTTTTATTATTATTACTTTATATATTTGTTTATTTTTTCTTATTGTCTTTCCAATTCTCATATCTTTGGCGTCCAACAAAACAATTAGTATTACTGTTTAATTATTTCCTCCGAGTTGAAAAGTGGATTTACGGCAAATATCAATATTAAACTTCGCTGCCTTGCAGTATTAAACCCTATTAAGAAGACAAGGAAACCCCTGCATCAAGCATTAGGTTTAATATAATTAAGTGGAAGACTTTTTGAATGAAACTAACCCGCAGTTGCATTACATTGAAAGTAAAATCTGCTAGTTTACCACGCGGTAATCCATACCACTAGGGATGGTTTAGTGTGGTCTATGCGAACCATATGCAAACTGACTTGCCTTTACTTGGATTTGGTCCTGGTTCACAAGAATAAGTATTTCTGTTATTCTCCTTCAATTTCGTTTTGCAAAAGCCGATGTCTTAGGTAGGTGTATCACGATGAGAGTACACCTGGATGCTAGCCAGCGAAGATTCAGTAAATGAACAGGCATTTCTGAGAATTTAACCTTGCTTAAGTGTGCTATGCGGGAAGGCAATGCAGAAACAACAGGTGTGGTGCAGCTTGATTTCCCTAAGACTTTTGACATAGTTAAGAACACACACTTCTCCGCCGTACTCGAAATGTCGAAATGTCTGCAGCGCGTTTGTCGCTGTTCTTGCGAATCTCTATTCGAAAAACACAACACAACTTTCCATCGGGGGGAGAACTCTCTTCAAATATAAGGTTCAAATGCGAGGAGAAACAAGGAGGCCCAATTGTCCCCTCTTGTAAGAAATGTTATAGACGTATAAAGACTCAGCAATACTAGTCTTGTGGTAATACTTTGAAAAACCCCTGGGAAACCAGATTCCTGTCCTTGGCTATATGTATGATCTCGTCTTGCTAGGCAGGAGCGTTGACGGACTGAATTCTCTTCTCACAATCGTGGACGACTTCTGCGAAGAATTCGGGAAAGTGTGCTTCGGTGCTTCTTCGCAGAAGAAAGGACCACACATTGGAAGACACGACCGTAAAACTGTTCTTTAAAGAGAAAGCG
Organism: Parasteatoda lunata; assembly: GCA_949128135.1. Classification (NCBI taxonomy): domain Eukaryota; kingdom Metazoa; phylum Arthropoda; class Arachnida; order Araneae; family Theridiidae; genus Parasteatoda; species Parasteatoda lunata. Next base: position 25,029,130 of record OX421970.1, read on the forward strand.
ATCCCAAAGATTGCACCTGAAGATTTATATAAATATTTCGGTGTATATAAATATCATATATAAATATCATTTCTCTTCCTTACAGAATTGAGTCCAATCTTGTCGAGACCCTGGAGGAGTGACAACTCTGCCTTAGCAACTCTGCCTTAAGCTCGACCAAAGGGTCGAGTTTCTGACTGGCTTAGTACTGCCACTTCTACTTCACACGCTCCGGATAAAACTCATAGTTTGAAATTGCTGAAATTCTCGACAGGATCATTTGATGAACGGTCAACGAATGTTTAAGCTCCCTGTCTCGACTTTCAACAGGGATTTCGTATTAAACTTGGGTGATAGCAAACTCGCCTGAGGATGATCTAAACGCAGGCCGACGCCCACACATGAGCAAACCTTCTTAGTTCAGACAACCCTGCAGTGCCGGGAGTCACTAGAGCTACTCTGCGGGATCTTGTTCTGCAGCTGGCAACTGAAATCAACAGGAATTCAACCGCTGGGCCCAGCTCCTCATCCAGACAGAAGGTATCAGCTAGGCCGATATGGTTGAAAGGCGGTCCTTGGGTCAGCCCTCGGGTGTTTAAGCCAGCAACAGCTCGCTTAAACGACATAAGGACTGAAAAGTAAGTACGTGGCTTCGAGCAATGATATTGCAAGCGGAAGTATATCCTACCGGTTATGTCCTGCCTAAATCTGATGCAAAGAGGCACATATCGTACCGACTTCACCGATTCCCTTACGAGATTTTACCCCACCTACTCGCGAGCCTGTCCTAATCTCCATAATTGTGAAAACAGTCTTCCTGTATCCGTGTGGAGTACGACCGGCAGGACCGTAAAGAATACTCTATTTGGCACCAGAATAGATGTTCTGATTGACCAGATTTAGTTCTGCATGGGACTGGAGTGGTTATAGTTATAGATGTGATGATTCGCTACGAGATCTGCGATCCAGATGTGTTTTCGAACACGTGCTAGGAGAAAGTATAAAAGAATCAGTCTACAGCTGATGTTGCAATACTTTCGGAAGACCTGAATGAGGGTGAATCCTGTCACGGTTCCGTCTTCGGTTGCCGAGGTGCCTGCCGATCAATGTTTGGGTTCTTGAGGAAGCTAAGTGGGCCTTACTTGAATCCCTCTATATGCTTCGATTTCTAAAATATCGACCAGAATGGTTAAATGATAACGTCTAGTACGGGCTCCATCCAATGCTACTGGGTGGCCTACACTAGATACTCATACGACGATAAAAGCGAGTGCTGCTGACACCCGGCATTACCATGTGATGTCTCAGCGTCGAGGTTGCGGTGCAAAGGGGTCATCCCTCCTAATCCTGGTTTCCACGACCATCGAGATTAAATAACACTCTGCTATGCCTGATGTTGGTAGTCCAAAAATGTTATTCATTCAAATCGGATTGGGTGGAAATTCCCAATAGATTGCTACCGCAGAAGACCTCAACCAGTCCTGACTATGTTCCGTCTTGGTCCTGCAGATAGTTTGAGTAGTAGTCAATAATACTCAAGAGTACGTATGGTCCATAGGACTAATTTAGTCTACAGAAAATTAGCCCGCAATCTACGGGGTTGGTTCTGAGATTGACTGTAAGACTGGTGATGGTGTATAGAAAATTTGGCTGGGAACCTACGAGGTAGGTGTTCTGCTCGAGTGAGGAGAGCGTCGCTGCAATGATGGTTCACTGTCAAACACAGTACCTACAGGGTAGGTACCGTGTTTGGCCGTGGGCCAGGATGTACTGTGATGTCTTCCATTGTCCTATCGACTCTCATGCATCAAAGATACATGAGAATGCAGCAAAAAAATTGAAATGAACATAACAACGTAATTACGAAAGGACAAAACAGTAATTAACCTCAAATCAATAACTACATCAAGACTGGAAAATTAAAAAAAATATGTATGACTACATTAAACATAAAAATATTTTAATAATAACTTACATAAGCTCTCTTGCCCATTTAAATCTAAGGTTTATGTATTTATAGCTGGTGTTTAACAGACGACCCAATTCTGAGTTTACCAAGGTTCAACTCCGTAGACTCGCCTTGTAATTTTGAACCCAATGCAGTAGAAAAGGGAACTCCTGGATCAAGCAGTCCAAAAAACTAGTCTTCAGGGAGGTCTTTTTGATGGATCTAATCCAGGATTGCGTTAAATGGGAAAGAAAGTCACGAAATCCTCCCGCGGCACGGAGATTCTAACCCATGATCCGTCTATCCTTGAGGATATTTTATGTCAGTACACTGCAATCGGTGCGAGCCCGGAGCAGAATTTGTATAGAACAGCAAACTTTGGGCTTCGAACCTTGGTCACCTCATTGAAAGGCGTTTATCTACTGTTTATATTATATGTATATATGTATATATATATATATATATATATATATATATATATATATATATATATATATATATATATATATATATATATATATATATATATATATATATATATATATATACTGTTCGCTGCCACTCACCAACTCCGATGATTCTTTCGGAATAATTGTCTTTTCTTGGCAGAAAACTGTTTTTATTCACATAAATTAATAAAAATTATTCACTAATCATATATGTACTAAAAGGAATTCTGTTTGCTTACGCGTGTGCCTCTACTTCCCACGTCCAAATATTACTATCTATTAGTATTATAAACATTTAGATCTCTTTGCGAACAGAAGTGATTTTTCGATGTAATCATTTTTTAAAATAACATTTATATTCTTATAACATTATATTGTTCAAACAAATTTGATGAGTTCCCTACCATAATTTAATATTTTCGCTGATAATAGCAGAACTGGAAAATAAATTTAAATTAGGGATACAAAAGTATTTAATGGAAAATAATACCTTTACGACTTTTGTCAATTTTATGCTGATGAAAATCAAAAGAATATTGAAATGAATGAGGAAAAACTGGATCCTATCTCGTGATTTTTAGGCCAATGGAAATGCACGGACAACAATGGAATACTGTGACACCATCATTAGACATATTCAAAATAAAATAAAAATCGCCACTAAGCTATAGCTGGCAAGTTTAGTTGTAACAATTTATCAAGCAGCATTATTAAAAATTATTACCTTTTCACACACATGCGTTCTCAATTTTAATTGGCTATTTTTTGCGTTACTAACCCGCAAATCTTCAGTGATTGACTATTTGTTATCATTTCACTCTCTTCTTATATTATATATATATATATATATATATATATATATATATATATATATATATATATATATATATATATATATATATATATATATATACACAACCAGCGTGTTAAACAGCCAATTCTGAGTTTACGACTATCAATTTTCAACTTCGTAGTCCTTAAACTAAACGAAGAAGATAAAGGAATTCCTGGATCATGCGTTTGTCTTTTAAAGACATGACCTAGATTCGAATCCCAGCGTGGCAGGTCGATATATGATTCTACTCCCGATTCGTACCAACAACAGTGCTGATATTAAATATCCTGAGTGGAAGACGGATCATGGTTCAGAGTTCCCTTATCGTCGGGCTAACCGCGACAGGTTTTTATGGTTCTCATCTCTATGTAAAGCAAATGAGGTTTAGTTCCATGTAAGAATCATCTACTTTTGCAATTGTTAGCTAACTAAAATTTAAGTTAAATGTTCTTTTTTTATAATACTTGATTTTAATACAAACCCAGTAGGTCTAAATGAAAGCTTTCACATCAATCATAAATATATGTTCATGTCCCGATCCTGGTAATTGGTCAGCTGTTCCGAAATCTTGATCTCCAAGAACCAGTTTTTCATATGCTTGATGTATGCGTTTTAGGCTGGATTTTCATACATTTCTAAAGCGTAGGGGACATCAAAATTCGGATCCCGGAACCAATCACTTTGCGGTATGAATGACTATCAGATAGGAAGTACTGGACCAGGAAGTGTGTAAAGAATTTTTCTTGCATGTTAGGGTTCTTTCCTTATAAGTCTTTTCGATAAAATTGCTGAGAAATAACCTCTCCCTGAGAAACCTTAAGAGCTCAGGAAAGAAGGTCCGAGACGACTAAAGAAAAGTTGTTCACAAAAGACGCCACTTTTTTTCGAAGAAAAGGGTCTTTGGTGATGGTTTTCCGTTCACGGGAAGGAAGACTTTTTGTAACTTTTTTTGTGTTTGCGTCTGGGTGTCTTTTGCCACCAGGATATAGCCTGATATGCTTTTTATTAAACTGGGTAAAAGCCTATCATTCATCATGATACTTTTTTTCCCTAAGGAAAAAGCTAAAGTTTTTGAATAAATTTGGGTTGAGAAGGATTGGGTGAGAAGCTATTAAAATTCTCTGAATCAATCGGATATTTATTTCCCTTTGGGAAAAAGTTCTAGGTTTGTCCCGTCCGAACACTTTTCGATCAGACCAATTTGAACGTCATAATCACAAATAAAAAGTTATAACAGTCATAAAAAACCAGGCTAATAATAGAATTGGAAAGAAAAAGCACAGAAAGATAGGGTAAAAAAAACAGGCAAAATTTTCTAATCTTATCTAATTAAAATTAACTGTTTTTCTGACTGAATTTTTGTTTTCACCTACGTGCATTTTTCTGTGTTTTTATGTAATATTTATTTAAATTATTTACATGTTATTTTTCCTGATTAACTTATATACTGTTATGGCAGGCAATTTTAATTTAAAAGTTTTTTGAGAAGTTTTAAAACGTATATTATCTGGAATTTAAAAACCAATCCTGTCCACTGGACGACTCATTCAATTGATGCAGTTTCTGCAACCCGAGACTTGAAATGTTGTGATGATTAAATGAAAGTCTATCCAGGGGATAAAATATTTGAACAATGAATAACCTGTGATTGCACTAATGCGATTACAATTTTTCTTCGTTTTTTTTAATCTCTTTTAGAGTTCTGAGTTATTTTCTAGTGTTCTAATTTGAAGAACCATATGGAAACATTATCTGAACGGCTTGTGACTAGGCAATGTTTCAATATGTTTCAAGAGTGTGGTTTTTAAGTGTTGTTTTAGTTAAAAATCATGTAGGTAGGTACTTTATTTAAGTCGCACTAGAGCTGCGCATGGGGCTATTGGTGGTGGTCTAGGAAACAACTCTGAAGATAATTAGAAGACATGCCATTGAAATTTTGATCCTCTGCAGTGGGAACGGCTCCCCTGTTTTGGTAGAACGACGACCTGTGTGCGAAGTCGAGCATTTCACGGTCGAACAGTTTAACAAAGACCGATACCGTGCGCGCTCGGTCCCTACTCAGGCTGAACAAAGTGCTCACCCACCCGCTTAGTAACCGCAGTCAGTGATGATTGACTTCGGTGTTCTACTGGAAACCGTGTCTTTACGATCAGTCCATTGCGGGACGAAAAATAATATAATAACAATAAAATATTGATTTCCGTGTAACATGTTTGCGTAGGCAGTAAAATATTTTGTTATCTAGTGGAAATTCCTCTTACTTGTGATATTATTCGGAAATAATGCCAAGAAAGAACCATTTGAAAACAAATCGCTATATCTAAAATAAACTCTATTCATTATTATATCTTTGGCCATGAAATTATGTCTCGGAAATTATCCTAATGCCCAGAACTATCTCTATTTTAGTTATAAAGTATTATAAAGTCTCAAATTGCACATGCGGTGAATTCCTCTAAGACTGTGAATGTTAAAATATTAAATTAGTCTAGTTTTTTTAAGAATCTTCCAGTTTTGCAAGAAAATAACCAAATTTGTAGGATGTGTAACAAAGATACTGATGTATAGAATGTCCATCGTAATTAGTTCTTCACCTCCTTCACAGAATACCCATCTTCCAAATGACAAATTTTGATGTCCATTACTGAAAGCAAAGATGGCGACGCGATTTACATACATATATCAATTAATCAAGATTCCGAGTTGTGCCGTGGTCATCAAAATTTCACAACCACAACTCAGAGGCAAGTCACGCTCCCCTATTTATCCTGTCTGGCCAAGTAAATGCAAATGGGTGCCCCCGAGGGAGGAAGAAGGTAAACGCACGCTCACACTTATTACAGGACCCCATGTTTAAGTAACAAGCCGACGTAATAATCCGCAATGATTGTTTACGGATAGTTATACGAAGAATCATTTGGACATTAATGACTTGACGATGTCTCCCAAGGTGAAGATTACGTCTTCATTTGGAAAAGGGGAACTGAAATTGAAAAGTAAATGAGATAAAGGAAATAAACTAATCAAGTTTTTATAGGAAAAAAAAAAAAACAAATTAAGCCCATACCCTTTTTTTTTTTTATTGTCATTAAAGATATATCTGAAGAAAAAAAAACCCGATTAATTTTATCAATTTATTGAAACACAAGCAAATCTACTGTGAAGCCTTAAGAATTTAATTTAACTCCTAAAATCTTTAAGACTAATTCCTCCTTAAAAACTTAAAATGTTTAGTTAATGAGAAGTCATAGAAATTTTAAAATAGAAAAATTTGCAGAAACAAAACAATAATTGAACATTTAAAAAAAATGCATGACGGCTTGTGTCCTACGCATTCTTTCAATGTTTTACATAACTGTCATGAATGCTTTCTTCAATGCCTTTTTAAAGTTAAAGTGGAAAACGGAAAAATATCTACTTTATATTAACGCATATGTAATGTAGGTAATTTTCACACAAAGAACACTTTTTGCGGGAGGGCGTTAATCTTGTGTAGTATCCCAGATTTACTTTCTTTCCTACTTAAATTAACCTTTTCAATATGAAGATATTTATAGAATCTGAAACACAAGCTTTTAGTTTTCTTGTTTGACTGTGTCATAAATAACAAAAAACTTATAATTTTTTAAAATTTCTGTTCAGATAATTTTAAAATAAATGCTTTTTGGTAAATAAATGTAAAATACTAGTTACTAGTTAAGGAAACAATAGTGAAAACGTAGAGTTCTCAGAATAGTTTAAAAAAAAGATAATCTCTAAATCAAAATGTTATTTTTCAATGTATTGTTTTGAATTTATTTTTAATAATAATTAAAAAAATTTAAAAAATTACTTTATTTTTCTTTAATTATTTTAATTTTAAAAATGATTAAATATTTGTAAGTAAATAAATGCGAAACACAAAATAAAAACAGCAGTTATAGTCTAGTAATTAATGTAAAAAAAAGGGATTTTGGAAAAAACTAATAATTTCATATTTTGTGGCAAAAAGCTTTCTATCGTTATTATAGATGATATTTGAAAACTATCCTCAGGACGCTTTCTTCTACTTTGAGAGAAATGAATTTGATTTGAGTGAGAATACAACAGGAAAGAGAGACATCGTTTCCAATGTTTTTTCTTTTTTTCTTTATTTATTTTTTATTAAGCTGAATGATAGGAAACTAATCCCGAGACAATCGGACTAATAGCTCAGAAGTTTTAAGTGGTCTTTTTTATTACGAACGGTAAAAATTTGCACTTGTACCTATTTTATTTAATTACCGTAGTTGAAAAGACGACCTAATTTTTGGTTTACGACTACTAATGTTCAGCTCCCTAGCCTTGTAATCAGTTGTATCTATTGTAATCAGTTGTTGAACTCAATCCAGAAGACAAGGGAACTCCTGTATCAAGTATTGGAGAGAAGTTTGCCTTCGTGGAGGATTTTTAGTTGGAACTAATCCGCATTTGCGTTATATGGAGAGGAAAATTATGAAAACCTCCGACGGTTAGCCCGAAGGCAAGGGTACTCTAAACCCATAATCCGTCTACCAACCACTGAGGATATTTTTACGTCAGCACAGTGGTTGGTGCGAGCTGGGTGCGGAATTCGTATCGACCAGCCATCGCTAGGATTCGAACCCGGTTCTACTCATAGGAAAGTGAACGCTCTTTCACCTAAGCCAACAGGGCTGTACTAGTTATTCACGCATCTCGTATTGTTAACAAATCTTGTTTCTTCATCATCATCTCGTTTCTTCATTAACATCGTTTCTTGTTTATTTTTTACGCCAACTCGAATGAGCTTGTACACGAGTCAATAGAATAAATAGTTCAAAAGTTACGAGCGTTTTATGAATAAGAAATACTACTTTTGACATCACTTAATACAATCTTACATTACTATTTAGGAGTTATCTAAACATGTGAGGTACAATTTTTGATTAAAATTTTTTTATATTGAACTTCAAATAAAATAAAATTCAAGTTGATAGGATTACTATAGTTTTAAAGTTACATAACAGGTACAGTTCAAAAGTAGTACTTATTACGCAAAAAGGCCCCAACTAAGCTTTGCAAATATTAGCCCTTTTGATACCTGTTTAGTCTCTTTAGTTTGAGGGACAAAACATACCTTCTCTGCGTGACAAAAATATACCCTTTTTTTTATAACTTTTTCAAATTTTGAATTAATTGTTCAATTGAATTGTGTATAGTCTCACTCGATTCAGCGTAAAAACAAAATACATAGGATACTTTAAAAAAAAAAAATTGTGCTCGTTAAAGAGGAGACAAGTGGAGTTTTTCAGTATCATGTAACAATGCTTTCTACTAAAAAAATATCTTGGGTATTAATTTTTCCCAAGAAAAGTTTAATTTTTCTGGACTATTATGAAAGGAGAGTTATTGAAATTGTTTAAAAAAATCGCCTTTAAATCAAAAAGAAAACCAGGAGAATCCACCTAAACATAATCTTGTCCACCAAAATTAATCACTAGCAGTTTCGGCTGTGAAGGTATTTACATCGCTTACGGACGAATTTGAATCGATATTATAGAAGAAAAAAAAGATTCAATTCATGCGTGTCAGGTAACCTTTACCAGCTTGATTTTCCAATAGAGTTTGATAACGGGAAAAAAAAAATTTTTATTGTGTAAAATTGAAGATAATATATAGTAAAAATGGTGCAGTTAACTTAATATCTACATTTTCTATCATATCAAAGTATAAGAATAACAATTCTATGACCTTATGACTTGTTTTGCTTGTTTGTTTTTATAACAAGAGTTATAGTGAGTACAAGCATTGAAATTTTATTGGATTGTCCGCATAAAAAATGGTGTAGCTCGTAAATTCTTAACAAGCAAGTAAATTTTAACAACTGTTAACGGACTGTTTTAGTTTAAGTCTACAGTCAGTTTCGTAAATGCATTTGTCACCATTGTTCAAAATATACTATATCCCAACCCACTTAACAGATACGGTAACGATCTTATTAATTGAATAAAGTTTTTTTTTTTTTTTTTTTTTTTTTTTTTTTTTTTTTTTTGATGTCCAATGACTTGGAAAGATATATTTTCGGATTGGTTTAGAAGCCAGTACAACTTTTTCCTATTTTAAAAAAGTTTATAATTAATTAAAAACTGAAAGAATATGATAAAAGTGAGATGAGTTACTAAAAGAAGAAAGAGTATAGTTACTAAAATTTTTTAAGTAATTAAAGATAGAAAGAAATTGGACAGAATTAAACAAGAAGTTCCATTAAAAATTGGAATGTTTTAAAAATATTCAGTTACTTGTAATATTTTTAAGAAAAAGAAAGAAAAGAAATACATAGCCAAAAACAAGCGGTTGTTTTAGAACGGTCGGTAGATTCTCCGGACCTTAATCCATAGAAAAAATAGAGGTTATCAGCAAGACAAAAAGAGACAATTTTTTAAAGATATATACTTCGTTTGTTTAGTTATTCAAATTTGTAGCAGAGATGATGAAATAGTCGAAAGCAGTAAATGCCAGGTTAAACCGAAACAGTATAATTGGTACTGGATTTAAAGTGAATTAGTATTAAATATCAAGATTGCGAATAAACTTCTGTTTTGCGATTTAGGTGCTAGATTCAGTTAATATGCCCGCTTCTTTAGCATTATTTAAGAGGAAAACTCATGATTGTCTTTATTGCTTTATTGATTATAAAACTTCCATTAATGTTTCGGATGAACTTGGGTGAGAAATGTGAGCGCTTTAACTCAAACAATCGCAGATAGTCCATAAATTTATTTAGTTCATAATAAGGGAAACATTTAGTGAAATACTAATGTAACTACCATAATAGCTCCTTAAAGATTACGTAGTAATTTGCAGTCTTACATTGCTAGTTTGATGAATTGGGGCGCAACAAATTGTATCAGCTGGTCTTTAGAATTTACGGAATTACGATTACTTTAGAGAATTAAGCTTTGAATTTGTAAAGGATTCATTTTGGTAAGTTACTTTAATTCAAACAAATGGTGGATGAATTAAGTGAAGGTTTAAGTTAAGCGTTCATTGTGAAAATTATTAGCTTGTCTTTTCAATTTGCGTAGCTCTAAAACTTTGGTTGAGAAGATCTTAACCATCCATAACGAATTATTGCAGGTATTTAGAGTTAAAAATACAAATATTGGAAAAAAGATAAGACATAAATATTTAAAGAGGAGAGTGTTGGTCTCAGGGATGTTTTTAACATTAATATTTAACTTCTAATAGTTATAATCAGATTTCTAATTTTAAAAAAAGGTAATACAGAAACGCTTTTATCTGAAATATGTTTCTTCCATCATCAAATATACTAGAAAAATTGTCAATTAATAAAATTAGAAATTACAAATTCTCGAAGTGTTTTTTTTAATATATATATATAGAGAGAGAGAGATACCACATGCAGTCATACAATTGAATTTTATGCCAACATGCAAACATTTAATTTCTAAAACACAAAATGAAATTTAAAAAAATGTGCATTGCAAATGTTTGCCGTTATTTTTAAAAGTGCCATGAGTACATTTTCTAAATTGTTCAGGTCACTGAAGGAGTAGTGTTCAAAAGAATTTAATAATATTGGCAATGGTTTTATAAATTTAGGTGATATTTTGAACACTATAATTTTAATGAACATCAAAATACTACAATGATTATTAAAATCGTAATAAACGACTTTATTATTTCAAAACTCGAAAAGGCTTTATTATTTCACATTAAAGAAAAGGGTTATGTAATACACGAAAAAGATTCAAAAAAGCCATTTACGTAAAGTAAGAATCAAATCAAGCTGTATTTTTAATATAGTTTCTTTTATGTTTATATATATATATATATATATATATATATATATATATATATATATATATATATATATATATATATATATATATATATATATATATATATATATATATATATATATATATATATACATATAAACATAAACTGGTAATATATATAAACTGGTTGTTTAATTGGCTGTCAAAAAACTATACAGCATTAACCACCAAGAGCTTTTTCGCAAATACCGTTTTGTTGCAGGAGGAATTTCTTATAGCATGATTTAATGTAGCATGATGTGCATAATAAACAAAATTAATATATTAATAAATTAGCCGATAGCATTATCAGCAAAAAAAGAAACATAATCCTACATTTTCAGATACGGTTATTATAAGATTAAGCTTCTACGCTAACAATTTTTGACTCAACTTTCAAAATACAATACTTATTAACTATTCATTAAAAGTATATTTTATTTTCCTAAAATAAATATTTCAATAAAAAATAAACGAAATGTTGGTTTTGCATACTTTTTTTTAAGAATAATTTCCCTCCTCCAAAGCTATGAGAAATCTTAAATTTATAATAATTTCCATTAGAAATTTGCGCAATGACGTCTTATTATTTATTAAGGCAAAAAGTGTGGAGGATGTTGATAATCTCCACTTGAGGTTAGCCAATCAATTCAATTTTAAAACTCAGACTTTAATTTATTCTTAAAAAAAAATCATTTATTCTATCAAGATTCATAAAGAATTTAATCCGATAAGTTTGCCTGTCTGAAAGCTCATTAGCGAAGTAATCAATTTTACTAAATTTTAACGATTTTTGATATAAACTGAATATTTTATAACCTATTAACAATTTATCCGAGAAGTTATTTTGCAACTTAATTTAGAATGCAATAATGAAGGGAAACAATATTAGATTAAGGTATTCTAGTTAAAAAAAATTCAAACATCTCAAATTATAAATTTAATTGGAAATTTTATCTTACTACCATACTTAAAATATTATATATATATATATATATATATATATATATATATATATATATATATATATATACAGATATATATGTAGCACTGCCAAGTATACATTTGCCCCGGTATGCCCTACATATTTTCTTAACGTCGAGTGCCACTGCCCAGTATGCATTTAACTGGTACTCTGAACATTGATGTTTCTCCTACTCTATCCTCAGCATATATTAATGTAAACGAATAAATTAATATCAAATCGGATATAACAAATATTTCGGACATTCACCAAAACGACTATGTGATTGTTGACATTCACCGGAGAAAATCTACATTCGCTTGATTTCGGTTATTCACAGTAACACATATATATAATAGGCTTGCTAACTCTCTGATAATGTTTTTAATTATTGGCTAAATTTTTACAAAACACCTACATATAATGTAAATTTCATTTTTTTTACTCTACTCTACGACTAAGAAAGCACGTCTTTGAAAAGCGTGAAAGTTGGCAGGTATGTGTACCTATAAAATTTTCAAATACTGTAGAATCTTTACCTAAGAAAATCAATTGGTTCCAGATGAAAAGAAAAAATCGGCTTTACAAAAAGTAACTAAATAACGGAGAAACTAACTAATAAAACTAAATAAACTAATCATAAATTAACTAAATAAAACTAAAAACCAGAGAAGGAATTTTTTGCTTTTATTTAGTTATTTAAGTAAATGTGTCTAACTTTTTAGACGGTGTGTGTGATACTCTCAAAAATATGCAATTTTGATTTAGGTTAATTGATAAGACAAGTGTTTGAAATGAGTCACACATCCGTTATTTGAATAATATTATGCGTTAATGCTGGATTGTATAATGCGAGTGGTTACAGAAATGTGTTAGAATGAAATTGTTACACAAGAATTACGTTATAAGGACACAGAAACTATGGAGAATAATTCGAATGTTACTTAAACGTTCAGATTCCAAATTTAGTCAAAAGAAAAAATCGTAGCAGATTCAAATAATTTTTGAAATGTTTAAGAGCTAGTTAATTTCTACACTTTTTTTTCTCTTTATAATACAATAATAAAGTTTGAAAAAAATATGTATTACTTTGAAAAAGATAGTAAAAAAAAAAATGAATCGTTTTTCTGAACTCATGACTTTAAATCGAATAAAAGCAAAAGAGGAGAAACTTGAATTAAAAAGTCGTTGAGGAGATCTTTTCATTGCCTAATGCTTCATCATAACCAAAACAATTTATATTACGCGGAAAGAGTATGATAAACGGTATTTTGATCGAGACAGAAATGGCCGCTGCAATTGATAAGAAATATCATCCCGCCCCTGCTAACGATTTCTAGAGTATCGTCTTCACGCTGCCTTGTTGATGGGTACTGGTTTTTTTTATCTTGATTGCATCTTTTATCGGCGTACAACCCATTGCCATCCATGGTTATCTTTCTATAAATCTCTCTCCCTGTTTATGCGAGACGATGGCCATCACCCGATTTCATTTTAATTTTAAAGGCCGTGAAGAAGAAGGAGGCCAAGCTCTCAACTCCGCTTTTCCAAAAGTTTATCGTCTGCAGTTTTCTTCGTTTTATTAATAACGTTTTGATTTCGATTTTTATTCTTGACGTATCTTAAAGATACTTGTTACCATTAAAAGTCAGACTGGCGTAAGCTATAAAATCCGGAAGAAATCGTAAAAGAGGTGTGTAAAATTACAGATTTGTGCTTACTTCCTAGTGTGTATGGAAGCGGAAATCTCAATCAGAATTTTATAGTCTAAGAGGACTTGTTTCGTGTCTCATAGATGATTTAAGGGTCTTGTTGCTGGGTTTGAGGTTTAAAATAATGGAATGTCAAAATCGAAACTCAATAAAACTCTTTATCAAATACATTTTAAACATAGACTGCATAGTTTGTTTATTACTTTCAAAATTCATCATATCGAAATATTCCTTATCTTAAAAGTCATAAAATAATTGTATAGGTTATTTTACGATGTTTTATATCAACAATGACAAGTATTTATTTGGAAGAGTATTAGCTCTATTACAATTGCAAGCACCACTACAAAGCGAAAGTTATCTAAATAAATAATTATAAATGACAGCATATGTGTTAAAAGTGTTTGAGATACAAAAATAAATAATTTTAAGATTTTTTTGTTATTTAAAAAAACTAAATTGTTGTTGTTGTCGTCGGACATTAAGGCTGACAGGGTGCGATGGTTCTTGTTTTCCCGTGGTTCCAACTATGACCATAAACTCAACTTCTGTCACACCCATACGTCACACCTGTTAATAGGGTGGACTCATTCATTCATCCACAGATCGTAATTTTGACCTGGACCAGAGAACGATCAATCTCCAACTCATTACCAACAGAGGTATAATTTGTTATTGGAAGACGGAGGACTGTATGATCCGACACATTTAACGTGCACCAATCACCATTTACTACACGGGGAGTCTTCGGCCGGGTAGATTCGAACTCCCGTTCTCATGAACGTGAAAAACTAAGTTACTTTTTAAATGTTAAAGAACAACTGTCTTATTTTAATTTAGCACGAGTTAAAACTGATTGTTGATGTTACTCGATTTGAGCTACAAGTATAATAATCTACATAATCTTCTATAAAATGTCCAGGTATTATATAGAATATCGGCTTTTCACACAACATTGTTGGTTAATATATAATAGACACTATTAATGACAATATTTCATTATTTTTCTAAATAAAGATTAACATTATTTTCGAGAAATTATAGTTTGAAAAAAATAACAGCCTTATCATGACTTTTTTTTTAATATCTAAGCATTTCTCATTCTATAAAATGACAAAATGACACTGTTATATATATATATATATATATATATATATATATATATATATATATATATATATATATATATATTTATATATTGGAGGGGGGGGCAATGTTTGTCATCAGTGATAGAATGTTTATGTAATGAGCAATATGTATGAGGATGATCTAATCTGAATTATTACAGATAAAAAGAATATTCATTGAAACAGCGAGAAGCATTCATGCTGCCCAGAGAGCGAGAGGGGAAATAACCGCCCTACAGATTTTCCCTATGGAGGTACCTTTTTTTACCGGGACCTTTCTTTCCGGGACCTTTTCTTCCAGGGACCCTTTTTTCCGTACCTTTTTTCCCAGGGACTTTTTTTACCGGGACCTTTTTTTCCGTCTACCATATTTGAACGCTCGAAACATGTCGACTATTACTTCCCTCTTCAAATTTTTTGAAGCCAGTTGAGTTTTTATCATCAATTATACTGTTTTACATTTGGGTCTTGATCATTATTTTGATAAGGATTTTACACTCGTTAAAGTAAACATATGCATTTTCAAATTTTAACAGGATTTATGTGGTCTTTAAAAACATAAGAGCATCAATATTGTAAAAGTTATATTTAACTTTAAAATAAAAGTTTTGAGACCAGATATTTTGAGTTAATGAAATTAAATATTTTAACTTTAAGTTTTTGTGCCCCCATTTCAGTATATTAAGGACCTTACAAGCTCTGTTTAAAAAGAGAGTATCATATCAGATATATATAAGAAAACAAAAATAATCATAGTAGCAATATTTGGTGGCAAATGTAGCTTATCGTAATTGAAGAATATGCTGTGAGATATTTTATGGTGAATTTGCGAACGTAAGTTTCTGAATGTATCGAAGCATGAGGATGCTATTTGCTAATCATCTTTATCCAAAGAAAACCTTGTAATCTAAATATCTAGCAGAATGAAGCGATTTTTTAAAGAAAGAATCATACAATGTGCAACATATTATTTCAATATCTTATTCTTAAACATAACATATTTCAATGTTTTTAAAATACCACTAAACATTCAGCAATTCCTTGAGTTATAGAAAAAAGAAAATTAAGGAAAAACTTGTGAATGTGCATTAGAATTACTATACAATATACATTTTATTTTTCAAGCTTTTATTTTTCAAGATTTCCTTTTTTTTCTTCTTTAAACTTTCTTGCCTGGAAGACTCGATTAAAGCTGTAAAAATGATTATCCCTAAAATTTTGTATATAGCCATAATAAGTTATGTTAATTTGATTTTAGTATGAAATCCTCGAGCAAAAACAACATAATCTAAATAATATCAGATAAAAAGTTCATGTATTTAAATTCTAAAAACTTATCATAAATCATAATAATAAATAATTTATAAATCGATTCAAATTTTCTTTTCAAGGGAGATTAAAATATTAAAAAAAAAAATTGCTTTTTGGACAGAAATCAGCTTAAAATTTGTCTATTGCCTAGAAACTTAGAGATATTTTCTATTAACTTCTAATTAAACCTCTCCGAGCAATCACAGAACATGACTTAAATTTTTTTTACAGTCAGAGCTTGGTTGCTTAGCAACCTAGTAAAATTAAGCATTCTTCTTTTGAATTAGTCAATGGATTATTTTAAAATATTCATTTGCGCTGGCCACTTTTTTTTGGCGGTTTTCTGGACTATCGCCAAATATATAAACCTTTATTGCGACCCTATTTACCATCCAATTTTTTCAAAGTTTTGTCTACCCTCCCTAATTCAAGTGTCTGGATTCCAAATATGCAATATATATATATATTATATATATATATATATATATATATATATATATATATATATATATATATATATATATATATATATATATATATATATATATATATATATATATATATATATATATATATATATATATTATAATATATATATATATATATATATATATATATATATATATATATATATATATATATATATATATATATATATATATCATCTATGCATCTGTTAATATTTTCACGCAGACATCACTTTCACTTTTCAGTTTCATTGTTTTTTTTTAAACTCACCATTTTAATTCATATGCATGCTGTGTACATATATACTTGTGTAGCTGTTCTTTCATATTCAAAAGTTGTGTGGTTTATTTGCACACCACCCTTTTAAAGGTTTTGTTATTCAGGGGACCCCTTCGACTAACTACTTAGAAACTTTCTAAATTGCATTATTATGTAGCGAAGATCTTCTTTCCATCTGTTTTAGATCGCATAAACCCCTGTAGACTGTAAATTTTTGATAGTTTGTCTTTAATGTACACTGACATCTTTAAAATTTTGTTTTGTGGATCATCTTTTCATGTGTAACTTTACGTTGTTACCGTATATCATTTTCATCAGTATGATTAGAATACTAGATATTCACACTTGTTCTTTCGATTCGTACTGGGATGTATGTATAGCTGTTTAACCAAACATACTGTAGTAGTAATCATCTATGCATCTGTTAATATTTTCACGCAGACATCACTTTCACTTTTCAGTTTCATGTTTTTTAACTCACCATTTTAATTCATATACATACTGTGTGCATATGTACTTGTGTATCTGTTCTTTCATATTCTAAAGTTGTGTGGTTTATTTGCACACCACCCTTTTGAGGGTTTTGTTATTCAAAGGATCCCTTCGACTAACTACTTACGAACTTTCTAAATGGTAATATTATGTAGTGAAGTACTTCGTTTCATCTGTTTAAGATCGCATAAACCCCTGTTTTAGATCGCATAAACCCCTGTAGACTGTAAATTTTTGATAGTTTGTCTTTAATGTACACTGACATCTTTAAAATTTTGTTTTGTGGATCATCTTTTCATGTGTAACTTTACGTTGTTACCGTATATCATTTTCATCAGTATGATTAGAATACTAGATATTCACACTTGTTCTTTCGATTCGTACTGGGATGTATGTATAGCTGTTTAACCAAACATACTGTAGTAGTAATCATCTATGCATCTGTTAATATTTTCACGCAGACATCACTTTCACTTTTCAGTTTCATGTTTTTTAACTCACCATTTTAATTCATATACATACTGTGTGCATATGTACTTGTGTATCTGTTCTTTCATATTCTAAAGTTGTGTGGTTTATTTGCACACCACCCTTTTGAGGGTTTTGTTATTCAAAGGATCCCTTCGACTAACTACTTACGAACTTTCTAAATGGTAATATTATGTAGTGAAGTACTTCGTTTCATCTGTTTAAGATCGCACTTATCCTAGCAAACTGTTTATATCTCATTGTTTGTCTTTTTTGTTTCCCGGATGTCTTTATTGTTTCCCGGTTTGTCTTTATTGATACCCGGATGCCCCCTTGGGGGCGGGGCGGGGTTTAGCAATATATATATATATATATATATATATATATATGTTATATATATATGTTTATTCAGAGAAAGTACGTTTTTGTGTCTGATTTCGTAACTTAATTAATAGTTAGCACTAATTAATTAGCCTATTTGAGGTCACCCCCAGGAACCATTAAGATTGACACTTAGTTCGTGAAAACCCGATCATTAGAACGAAAGTTATTCAGGGTGATATCTTTTTTTTTTTTTTTTTTTTTGCGGAACCTTACAAAAATAATACAAAAAGTAATGAAACAAATTGGGAATAATTATATTTTGAAAAGCTTTACATTTGAAATAAAAGTTAAATTTAGGGAAAGAAGAAGTCGGATAAATATTTTTTCAACGAGTTTCAGAACTTAATAAAATAAATTAAAACTAAAAGTTTGTTTTACATCTCCTACTTGAATTTAAATAAAAAGTTACTACAGTAAATGTCTAAGTTAAAGAAAAAAACAATTGGAAGAGGGTATTGAGTCTTTTTTAGAAATTTGCTTATTTTTGCTGAGAAGGGGGCAAGAAAAGTTCCAAAAATGTGCTTACGCAATAGTAGAACAACCACCGATAATGCAACTTCATTTTAAAGTTTCTAAAGAAATATATTATTTTTTTAAAAATTGTTTTATCTTTTTATCAATTCTGTTAAGAAATTATGACCGATCAAACAGCCATCTGATCCCTTAATATCGCAATTGAAATTTAGCCAGTTCAATCAAGTGAAGGGGGTTAAAATCCATCTTTCAACTCCCTCCCCTTTGACATTACCAATTCTAAGCAGCATCTACACTACACCCTCAAGGGATTATTTTGAACATTCACATTATGCATGCAAACGACTTTTAATGGTGGGACCAGCGGGCTCTTCAAAGCATAAATCAAAATTCTACTGACTTCTGGGAATGCACTTCCTATTCTAAAAATGTTCTTTTTTAAGGTTATGTATACAGTGTGGTGCGATAACAAACAACTTCGAAATTTTCACTCCGAAACAATTTTTTTTTTGGAATGTATACGCTTCTGAAAATATATCTCGCACTAAGGAATAACTGAGCGAAGAAGATGTGTGGAATATTTTTTTGTACTTCTTACTTTAAAATAATTCATTGCCGCTCTTTAGGCAACGGGGAAAATATTTTAAACAATTTTAAATTATAAATGGTATGAGATGTGGTTATTATATTAATTTTAATTTATTAGTTTCTGTATATAAAGCTATTTGTTTTCTAATGAATTATATAGGGTTATATAGCACAAATGCAAAAGGGTAATATATAGGACAAATGATGCCACATAACTTTTTTTCACCTTAATTAATCATGTCGCTCCTTCAGTTTATAAGGGTTCTATTCAACTTATTTGTTAATTGTATCGTTTAGAGTTCTTTATGCATAACTGATTCATCTCTTAAGTTCAGCTCAGATATGTGTGGTTCTATTTAATTAAATCCTCTGTTAATAATATTAGTTTAAGTCTATTCTATCTGAATTTAAGTCTATTCATCGTAAGCCAAATAATTATTAATCATAATTATTAGACTTACGATTACTTATAAGATTATAAAGAATGATCAATAACCATTGATCATTAGTAATAATCTTATAAATCTTCAATATTTTTAATGAAAAAGTTTTTTTTTTTTTGGTTAATGGCTGGCACTTGGGACTATTTCCCATAGGCCTCAGAAATGCCGGAATTTCTACTCTCTTATCGTTGCCCAGTGAGCACCTATGGCTAAGCCACGGCGGTGGAGTAGCGTCGCCCACGTCATACAACTACAAACCCGTTTATAGGGCGGGTTACATTCACACAATCACACAGAAGAAAGGACATAGAACGCAGAGAGAGAGAGAGAGAGAAACATCCATGCCCTGAGCGAGATTCGAATCCGCAACCATCGGCTCCGCAGTCTTAATGAAACATTAATATGAATAAAAATTTTCCCGAATATCAACATTTACATGTTGTGTGTAAGAATACATATGTTTCAAGGAAATCACATAAAATGTGCTTGTAAATAATTGCTAACAAAATTAAGAATGCTTCTAGTTTAAGGTTATGTACTTACAATTTTCATTTCAAATTACATTAAGTATGTTATTGCTTAACATTATAGCCCAAAATTCATGAATAAGATTTCAATATTTGCATTAGATACATACTAAAAATCAATTACATATTTATTACAAATATTTTTACGTTTGCTGTATACTCTTATTGAAAATATCAAATGTATTTTATAAATATATTAAATGCATGGAATAGTTATAGAAGATTTTATTGAATATTGCATTAAGAATATAATGTTTAAACATATGAATTATATTAATATATTTTATTTAGGCTTAGTAACAAAAAAAGAAATTAAAAAAACAGTATTTTTTTTAATCTTAGCTGAATGCAACCACAGTTCATATATTGACTTAAGATAAAATATACAATAAAAAAATCAAAAGAGTATATTAAATTCAAAATTTTTACGGAGAAATTAATAAGATAATCAGAGAATAGCCTCATTTTACATAAAATGTAATTCAGAAAAGCAATGTAATATCAAATTCTCAAGGTGTTTAACATACCACTCGCACCCTATTTAATTAAAATCCTCTGATTTATAAGAAAACTTTCAACATTCTGTAGCCAAAGGAATTTTTGCCGACCGCCAATTTAATAACAGTTCAACGGGATCGCACATTTGTTGCGACTCATACCACAGCAAATGAACCCATACTCATTGATCTGGATCTTTGAGTTTATTTACGAACAAAAACGTGTTGATTTTGCTAAGTTCAACTTCTCTATAAGCTCAGTGAATGCCACCTATAGATATAATTCATTTAATGAATATAATTTAGTCAAAAAAAAAGACTGTGTCAATATATATAATTTTAGAAAAAATGAAGGACGTTTCCTAACAATAAGTGGTTTAGAAATTTAACTATGGAAATTTTAAATTTTTGCTTTAGGCAATATTAATTTGTGAATTCAAACTTAGGTTCCTATTATAGCTCTCATATGATGAGAAAAGCACACGTTTAGGTACAAATGTTTGGAAATTAATCAAAACTTAATATAAATATAATCACCAATATTTTATTTTATTTGCAATAATTACACTATTTAAATTTAAGTAAACTATAATATTACGGAAAATAAACACAATCATTATAACTTATAAGAACTTGAAAGAAAGTAAACTATATTACATTTGGGAACATTTTAGATTTACATGAATTTCAATAATGAAGATAAAACTCTTAGATCAGATAACTGATAGAAACTTAATAGAAAATAAACTAAATCATATGCAACCCTAGGTATGATAAAACATGATTAATAAACGAATAATACAACTTATATATTAATATTATTTTTACATGCAATGGTTATAGACTCTTTCAATTTGCGTGAACTTAAATAATGTGGAAAATAAGCATGAAAACTTATAGGAAATTAAATTGAAATAAATTATTACAATTATAACATTTGGGAATATTTTAGATTTATATGAATTACAATAATGTGAAAAAGAATCAATAATAATGGTTTAAAATTTTGTTAAAGCATTATTTATAAAATCTTAAAAGCATACGTACATGCATTGTGCGCACAAATGCAGCAATCAAATACACTCATCCACATAAAATATGATTGAAAATTTCATGCATATAATAAAACAACTTTCTTTTTTAATTGAGCAAGCCAGAATGTTCATTAAATAAAGCCCACAGAATATCAAAATATTGACTTAAATTAAAGCACCTCGTAGTTTGCGAACCTCCCACAAAATATGTCCAACCTATTTTTATTTGACACCTGTCGTCCCTAAAGAGTTTCTCAATCCAATGAAGCACAGAGTTACCCAAAGCGATATATTTACCTATAATTCAAACTGATATATTGTGTGAACAAACATTACGGATAACTCTCTGTGTGCTTCACACCACAAGCTAAAGACAGCTTTTGTTATCCAACCATTTATCAAAGAAAAGCCTCTCTTAATGCCCCAGCACTACTCTATAATTAGTAACAGTAAATTATCATTTTAAAGACTTTGCGTCATCGCACCTTTTTTATTTTTTTATTTCTTCTTCTTTCATTAATTCCAGTAATTTAATCTTCGTCCGATCTGCCATGACGAAATTGCATTAAATGTCTTGAGGGTGTCTTTGGGACATTGTTGGGGAAGGAGAGAAGGAGACAATGATCAATTTTTATCCTCTCAATTCAGACTATTTTGATTTAATAACTAGAGATAAAATCCTCCTTTCATCCTCAATTATTGCACTGACCTTGCTTGTTTTATAATCTAATTTATTTAGGGATGGTGTACTTGAATGTTGTTGGTTAAGATAAAAAGAAGATAAGTCATCGAATTTTTTTATTCCTCCCTTTAAGCAGCCAAAGACAATCAAAACAAATAAAAATTATCGATTATAGTGTATTTTATTTTTCATCTTTAGTATTGGAATAAAAAAAAGGAATGTTATATTCTGAAATCAAATGCATCTATTCAAGGCCATAACAGTTTCCAACTACAAGGTGATAAAAAAATAACTTTGCCAACATATGACCTTCAGGAAAACATAGCGTTTGAGTGAACTATACAAAAGTACTACGATCTATGCGCCTAAGAATGATCTTATAAAAGAATGCGCAGCTCTCGCGGCTAGCTACAATTACAAAATTTCGAAAATTTTCAAACAAAATTTTCGGAATTTTTTTTATCGATCACGCAATCCTTACGGTTGAAACTTTAAAATGGAGTTAGAACAATATTTTTAGCACAAAATATTGCGACGCACGGACAACTTTCACGGCCACATAAGTATGTATACTAGAACTAACCAATGCTTCTCTTAACTATTTGTCTCTGCGTTTATTTTAATTCTTTAAAAAATTTCATTCTTTCGTTTATTTCTGACTCGCGTCGCCATTTCTTGTTCTAAAAGTACCGTTCCAACCCCGTTTTAAATTTTTTACTGTAAGGATCACGCTACGGTAAAAAAAGGTGAAAAATTCTTTTCGAAAATTTCGAAATTTTCTCACCGTAACTGTAACCATGAGAGGCATACAGTCGTTTTTAACATCATTCTTGGGCGCACAGATTGTAATTCCTGCGTGCAAAATTTTATTCCGTTTACTCAAGCGGTATACTTCTTCAGAAAGAAGGTCATTGCCGGCAAAATTATTT
Source organism: Parasteatoda lunata (assembly GCA_949128135.1). NCBI lineage: Eukaryota > Metazoa > Arthropoda > Arachnida > Araneae > Theridiidae > Parasteatoda > Parasteatoda lunata. Next base: position 25,052,540 of record OX421970.1, read on the forward strand.
TATAATCAACCTGAATATTGACATGAATATCGTTTAAGGTAGAGATCTTGAATGCATATCACTTTGATCTAAGTGTTCCGTAATCATTCATCTAGTTTCAAACAGTAATTCAGTAAAAAAAAAAAATAAAAAAAAAAAAAATAAATAAAAAAAAAAAAAATATATATATATATATATATATATATATTAAATAAATGCAACAATTGTCGCTTAGGAAATAAAACGTCTTCCAATGAAATGTCTCAAAGTAAAATCTCACCGATCATTTGGTGATCTGAAAATTCTGCTTCCGGCTCGCACCACAATACTGACGTAAAAATATCCTCAGTTGGATCGTATTATGAATAGCCATAGAAATAAACATGGGAGGTTTTTCTTGGGATTTTACGTAAATGCAAGTTAGTATAATAAAAAAGTCTACTAGTTTGTACCAGTGCTTGATGCAGAAGTTTCTTTGTGTTCTGAGATGAGTTAAAAATAATGGTACCCAGTTGAACAGTGATAGTTGTGAACTCAAAAGTGAGCAGTGAAAAACTTATCTTTTTTTATCACCTTAAATTTTATTAAATTCACTTAAAACTTAAGGTGGGAAAAACTGTTTTAGATATTATATAAATCGTCTATGCACTGTGTTTTCATGCTTCACAGAATAAAATAAATTTTAGTGGTATAAATTTTGAAAATAGTATTAGAAGTGGCAGTAATTCAAGTGGAATTGAAAGGTAAAAATGTGAAGAGTTTGAATATTGCTGTAAGCTTTCCTCGAGATGTTTTTCATTTCAAATAACAACCAAGTTTAAAAATAAAAAGGTATTATTAACCAAGTTTAAAAATAAAATGGTATTATTTAAAAATTCAACATTTTGCCTGCTTTTATCAAAATATAAAAAGTTTGAAGAATACATGGAATTGAGATCTTACCGAGTTTTACAGTGAGTATGCGTGGATTTTATACATTCAGTTTTCCCTTCACCGCAAATCAAAACAAGATCTTACCTGAAAAATAAGAGATACAATTGATTAGAAATAATTAAAAAAAAAATTCATGACATTTAAAAGCAAAAAATATTAAGTTTTAACTCAATAAGCATTTTCTACCGAAAATGAACTCGGAATGACTCCTAAAAGATATAATATGACACAATTATATTTGAGTGTTGATAGAACGGAATATATGAAATCATAAAATTAAAATAACTTGATGAATAATTCGAAATGAAAACTGTTCACTAAAATAATTTTAAATGAATAGCTTTTTTTTTTAAATGATTCAAGATGTTTACCGATTAATAAGAGATTTAAAGATCTTTTGGCCCAACGCATAGTTTTCTTTTAAACTGACGTCGAACAAATCTTCACTAACATCATATATTCAAACTATATATTTAAAAAGTTACAATTTTTATTGAAATATGTGTGTGTTATTTTATATTATTGAAATTCTTTGCTATAAACAAATTTCTGGTAATTTTGTTCCAGAATTCACTATATTTTTATTACTTATATAAAATTATATTTTTACAGCCGTTACAGTGAATTCAGCCCTCAATATGTTTCCAAAATAATTGAAATAGTATATATACAGTGTGGCATTAAAAGGAGAATTTAAAAGAGAGAATTCGAAAGAAAGAATTCAAAATTCGAAGAATACAATAGAAATAATTGTTATTCACACAGTTATAAATTAGAAAATTTAACCACGTATAAAATAAAAAAAGGTAAAAAGGTAAGTATAGTTAAAATTATACAACACTTTCTTGGAAATACTTCAAAATGCTTCACCGTTACATAAAATATTAAGATTTACGTCTTCCAGGAAACTTCATAAGCATATTTTTCGCGGCATCTTTTTCAAGTTGACCGGATTCAGAACTCGAGCAAATCTTCACTAATTAATATCCAATTCAAATTCTATATTAAGATTTCATTGTTTAAAAAAGTACGTTTTTTTTGTTGCTATAAACGAATTTCTGGCAAAGTCTTTTGGCAATGAAACTATTTTAAAAGCAATTTTTTCAAAAACTGGTAAATTAAAACAGAAAAGACCATACTTACTTCTGTAATTTTTCGGTATACTTAGCAAAAATAAAAACATTGTTTTCATTTTACTTGAAATTTGAATATGTTGCTGGTTTGGTATGTATATATTCGCGCGCGCTCGTCAAAAAAAAAAGGCCACTTCGTAGAAAAATTATATAAGCTGAGTTTTAGTTTTGCAGTGTTTCGTAATAACTAGTACGCACAACAATTAATTCCAACTTTAAAAAAAAAAATAAGAAGAAAACTTATCAGGCGTATTTCTGGAAGCCATATTTTTCGAGTCATCAAACTCATCATTTGTACAAATCTTTACTTTTTGAATGCAAATTTATCTTTAAAATTATTTGTTGTTGCATAGTTACGTAGGATGTTTTAAAACTTTTATTGTATTTTTTTCTGTTACAAGTAATTTTTTTCTAATTTTATTTGACAATTTTAAATTTTTTCAATGATATATTTTTGCAAAAACAGAAAGAAAAAAAAATGGAGCAAAAAAGAAAGTAATCTCGATTTTTTTCTGTTATTATTAGCCATTATGATGAAAGAAAAGTTTTTTTCGCAATCTTTATTTTAAAATTGTTGGTGCAGCTGATGTGGTTGTATATTCATGAAAAAGGAAAGCTTCATTTAAAAAACAATCCTATTTTTGTATTGGTTAGAAAATTTTATTATTACATTTCAGTAATTGTATTACAAGGAATTTTTAGAATTTTAATTCATTCCATGGTCTCATAGGAAAAAATCCCAAAATATGATTATTATATTACGTGCTAGAGTTTTTTAACCCCTTAATATGTTTTTAAAATAACAAGAATCGTATGTTCCAACAAAGTTTTAAAAAATAGCCATAGAACTGCTAAAAACACAATGGTGAGATTTATAACTCATACAAGTCGTAAATTAAAGAATTTAATGGTGCATAAAATCAAAAACGAACAACAACAAAAAAATAATAATTTGAGTCGAACAACACTTTCTTGAAAATGCTTCAAGATGTTTACCGTTGCGTTGCATAAAAGATGGAATACAATATGTAATATGCAAAGAAGAAAGAAATAAAGAAAGCTCTTCTAGCATCTGGATTTTCCTCTGAATATCCATTCTTCAGTGCAGGATTGTTCGAAAGACGTAAGACAGGGGATATAGTGGCAGATAGGAATGATACGACAGGCAATTTCGTCTCCGCTCTCATCTTCCTCATCTTTCTTCTCTTTCTCAAACGATCCTACCAATCATGAGACAAAGAAGAGGGATGCTCCAGAAAAAAAAGAAGAAACAAAAAAAGATGCTTCGGATTAGAAAATTGAAAGGGGGTGAAATTACAGGTTTTTGTGAGATACTCCCTTTTAGCGACGTCACGTGGAACGTTGTATTCTTTGTGTCACCCGCCTCCAACTAAAATGCGCAACTATTAAATATCAGGTTAGGGGAGGAGTACAATTGAAGGAGTGAACGAAAAGAAACACAAATAAATAATATCGATCTTCACCTTGGCAATATCGTTCGCAAAAAGAATAGGGAAATTGAATTTGTTTTTATGTTTTTCTTTAGCTCCCTTCTTAATTTTTTTTTCAATCGATGTTTAACTTAAATATCTTATAATGTGTTATTTAAAACATTAAATATGACTTATCATAAATAATAAAAATGCTGTAGTTTCTCGTTATAACTTTGAGAGTATAAATTTTTTTATGCCTCCCGATGAAAAACAATGCACCACTTTGAAAAAAAAAAAAAAAAACTATCAGTTATGTTCGCAAAAAAAGAAAGAAAATTATCAACAACAAAAAAATATTTTTTTCCCCAGGATGTCAATATATTTTAGATTTTTCACATTGATTATAAATAATAAAAGTGAAAAAATAATTGCATATATTTTTAAAAGTTTGCGCTGTATTCATCCGTTCTTCTTACAGGACAAAAATGCATAATACTCAGAAGTAGCGTTTTGCAGCTTTTTTTTCCTTTTTTTAATGGAGACCAAAGAACATCTAAGATGGTGACACAAAGAGATATTTCTCCTCTGAAAAGTTTTAACTTCGGTTTCTTATGAGGATCAAGAACTATGGAAAGATGTGCATGCAAATGTAGTCAATAGGCTATGATTTTTATTTTTTAATGTGGCTAATACGGGAGCACGTTGAATAACTTTTAAAGCATTATACAATAGAAGAGAATATAGGTTAAACCTGAGAATTTAAGTGCTTAAAGCTCACTGAACAGAGTATAGTAGTAGTACTTTTATTATGAAAATAAATTGTTCACATTCTTGCACTATTTTTTTATTGCACTCTGAAATCGATCAAGATAAATATAGAAGTACATACAGTATACATACATTGCAATAAGTATAGGCTTCACTTAAGGTTTATTTTAACATTTTCAATACACTGATAGAATTTACATTATAAAACTAAGGTAAAATAACCAGCTGCAATCTGTCCATCTGATTAACAATTAAGTTTACGGTTTGGAACAATTTTTTTTTACTTTTAGGGTTTTGAAACCATATAAACTGGTAAGGTTAAAAAACCCTAAATGGTGGTTATACGGTTTTGCAAGCATTTACAATTAGCATAGTTTCTAAAACGGAACTTAAACGGAGCTCTGTAGGTGCTGCGCTCTTTATGCGTGAATGATAGTTTCGTATTCTAATGGACAAGAGTCACTGATTGAAGAGTGCAGGATATTGGAAATCCTTCATGTATTGAAGTAATGAAAGAAATATTGTAGTAACAACACTGGGATTAGAACCTCTGTTCAGGCGGTCGCGAGAGTCGCTGAATATCCCTCTCAGCTACAATATGTATGTACAATAGGGTGGGGCTAGTAATCGTGGATAGAATTCTGGTTGTTTAACCGTATTATGAAAAATCAATCAATAAACGTTTTTTCTCTCACTTAACAATATGAATATTATCTTTTTTATGGTTATTTCACTGTTTTGGTTGAATATGGTAAAATAACTAAATTATTTGCTATTTAACAATTTTTACCGAGAAATTTCTAACAATGTGAAATTAAAAAAATATAAGGAATTTAAGCACTTACATTGTACAAATCCTCATTTCACAGTACCTTCTTAACGTTGGTGAAGTTTTAATCTGTACCAAATATACTAATATAATACTCTCTACCCATATTAATATATTTGGTACCTATTAAAATTGTACCAATTATCATAATAATAATTATGCCTATTACCGTGAGCACAATTGACGTCAGTAATAAGTATGGCGACTTTAATTTACTTTACTCCTAAGCAAATTAGTACTATTTCTCCATTTATTTAGCTCCTTAGTACAAATCTTATTTTTGTTTTGTTTTTATTAGTACCTATTACGAAGTTCTAATTCCTGATTAATCAACTTTAGCATCAATTAAAAAAGCAATTGAATGAATTAGTGAATAAAAGGATATCTTAGTAACTACTATTTGAGATAAATACTATTACTACATAAAGAATAATGCGTGTTAACCAGCTATTTTTTTATGCAAACGTGTTTTATTTATTTTTTACTTGTATGTTAGTCACAAGTCATGCAATATATAATATTAAAATAATTAAATAACGAACTGTAGTTAAAGTAAAATTATATAATTAAATTTTTTTTTAAATATGAAAGAAGCGTTGTTTGTGAAACAGCGTTTCGAGTAAGGTGGTGCTACCAAACGTGATGTAAAAGATGTATTTGAAGGCATACCTTACATTTTATTTTATTTTAATTTTTTTTTTTCATTTTTTTGGTGGAGGGAGGAATTTTGACGGATGTGCTGTGAAGCTCGAATGACATTAGAGCTAAAGAGAAAACATAACCCTATAAAAACTCTTTCTAATAAATAATCCAGCGCAATCACGTTCAAAAAGAAAGACTCTTTAAAAATATTTTTTTATTTTTTACTTTTTATTTTTAATTTTTCTCATTTTTAATTTTTGTATGTTTGATTTTTTATTTTTGTGTTTAATTTTCTTTTTTTTTTTTTAATTTTTTTATTTTTTTATGCCCTTTCTTTAAAAGTTTAAGCAAAAGTTTTTTACTTTTTATTTTTAATTTTTCTCATTTTTAATTTTTGTATGTTTGATTTTTTATTTTTGTGTTTAATTTTCTTTTTTTTTTTTTTTTAATTTTTTTATTTTTTTATGCCCTTTCTTTAAAAGTTTAAGCAAAACATTTTGTTAGAAGTTCAACTCATCGAAATAAAGATAAACTGTACTCAAATTAATTTAATTTAATCTAATAAAACTTGCAATGCTCAATCAACTCTTTTATCCCATAAAAGGGTTTATAAATCTAAAATAAATAAAAGTTTCTCAATTTTATCTAAATGGAGTAAATATTCGATAAAGTACACTTTTGTGTAAAGTATTAAGTCTAAAAAACACGAACACACACTTGCCAATAGCAGAATGCTCTCCATGAAAGTATTAAGCACTTTGATAAAACTGTTGTTAGTTTAGTTTACACAATACTTTGAAAATTATTTATATAAACAACATAAAATTATATTTGATTACATTAGATCAAAATGAAGCAAAGGGTGACGCAGATTCTTATGAAATCAACAAACACGTAAATTGAAGAGAATCTAATTGAATCACTTACTGCACCATGGAGCATTTCATAATTATTTAATTACATAAGGCTTTAGTATTTCAAATTGAAGTGTTTTCAAAAGTATGATCTCATTAAACTTTGAGCATTCCTTTTCAATCAGAATAGACCCTTTACAGTTTGAGGGTGATATCAAAAGAAGGTTTATATGCAGCTTCAAAAGTATAATCCGTTAATTAAAATTTGGAAACCACAAGTACGATACACTTTTACATCTATTTAGAGATCCTCGAATTTGATTAGGAGAAATTTAATTAGAACAGATTTAGGAAGTTTTCGCATTAAATTATTATATCGTTAATTAGCTTTTTTTTAAAAAAATAAATGAATAAACCTTCCTCTTATTTGGATTGATAAATTAGTAATTTCTGATTCCTAAGATGCACTTCCGAATTATTTTTTTTCTCTTTAAAGCTTTTATTGCATTTGGTATTTAATTAGGCATACATGTCACATTAACTGGTGTAAAAAAGATGAAAAGCTACGCCTTGAACTAATCATTTAAATTTCGACGGAAATTATAATTAACGAAAAGAGATTTTCTTGGGAACTAGAGAGTTCAAGAGATGGTTTGGGTCAGAAATCGTCCCTCTGTCGGATAGAAATTTGCAATTTCATTTTTCAAAAATTGTTTACGAACAGTTTAAAGGCTTGGGATAACATAGTAAAAAGCCAGACTTTTTCTTAAAGTAGAAGTTGATACTTGCCTCTTATAGTGACCATGTGTTCGCGACTGCTTTTCCGAGTTTACACCAAAATGAACATTGGTTCCTATAACCTCAATTACGTTGTCGTAATAAATCGTAAATGATATCGTAATATGTTTCCAATAATGTTATCGTATTCGATATTTATTGTTGTCATTAATGTCGTTGTATTTGATTCTTCAATGTGTATTATCAGTTTCTGTGACCTGTGTAAACCAGAATCAGGCATTTTCCCGAAGTGTTAGCAAACTTGGCTTCATAGATCCTAGAACCAACATCAAACTCTTTACTTAAAAATGAACCATTGGTTCCTTTTTTAAAAAACGAGTTTCCGCTGAGCCTTTTTTATAAGAAATAAACTAATGAAATAGAATATAATGGAGATACAAATATTTTTTTAAATTTTATTACCAATTGGTAAAATGGGTTTGTTTTGGATTTAATCGCGTGCGCACTTTATTTGGACGTCATCACACTTTTCAACTGTGTTCAAGAGTAATAGTAAACAGTGCGCATGCGTCGTCATTGCATGCGTTGCCATGGTGACCGCTGCTGTTTGATAATTTTTCTTAGAATTCATTTTTTATTTTCACCAGCAATGTATGTATGTATTATGTATGTATGTATGTATCTTAATGTATTTACATATAATAATTTAAAGTATTTTCATATTCTTTTTATTATGAACGTATAATTACTGTCTTGGCGGTGATTTTAATATAAATATAAATAATGAAGAAGGAAAAGTATTTTGTGATGTTTTGAAGCACGTATATAGCCAGGATTTGAAAACCAATCCGACGACAAACATCAATTGAGACAGTTTTTGCAACCCATGATTTGAAATGTTGTGGCGTTTATCGGAATCAAATCAGGAAAAAAAAGCATTTTACCAATAGGCAACCAGTGATCGTAATAAAGCGAGCACAATTTTTTTTAAAGATATTTATTTTCTATTTATTTATTTATTTTTTGAAGACTTTTTGAATAAATGATCAGGAAAATGATTTGAAGCCAATTACAAGCATAGGTCCCGTGAATGTGTGCGAGGGATAACAGAAAATATACTGATAATAAGCTATACTTTTTACCAACCACACAGAACAGGAACATATAACTTCATACATGGAAAAAAATTTTTTAGCAAAAACATTTGACGTTAGAATCTTCAATGTCAATACAGAATTATTATTGTTAATAAAAAAATTTCTTAAATTAAAGTATAAAAAAGAGAAATTTTGACTAATAAAGATTATAAAAATAGATTCAACAGTCTCACGTGAAAACGATCTCTGAGTTGTGAATTCTCAAAATTAAAACAAAATCAATCGATCAATCAAAGGTTTAATTTCACTAAGAACAAATATGGAAAAAAGAAAAACTTATGAATCTTTTAAATTAGTTAAAAATAAGTATAAAGTATAATGTGACAACATTATATCGTGGTTACAAAATTATGATTTCAGTGCGATTAGTTTTACCTTCATAACAAAAAAGCTAACAAACTATAAAATAAATTTATAAATACAATTTGATGACTTAAAAAGTAATTTGAAATTTCAACAAGTATTGCCTACTTTAAGACATCATAATTATAAAAAATCATAATAAGAATGCATATTTTTTTAACAGCGAGAGTACGAAGCGCTTGTTGAAGTTTTGTTTTTGGTGTATAAGAAAGTAAAAGAGTTAATGAATAAAATATAAGAATATAAATAAGAATGTTTTTTAAAAATCTTTAAAGTAGCTGAAAAAACTTTTATTTGTAAAATTATTCTGAGAAATATACCGAATAGGGTAAACTAAGGTTTGAGTATTTTCTTCGAACCAATATTATGGACATTGGATACTATTAGATTTTGCAATACGTTTGCTTTTTTGAGAATTTTAAATGAATTAGACTCACGTTCCAATCAAATTACTTAGTTTTAATTCGAAAATTAAATTCGTAAATTTCGATTATTTAAAAACACATTAAGAATTCTCATTAGGAGGCGTATATAAAAATTTGGCGGAAAACAATTTTTATTGTAATGGGTATCAATTATGAGATGTTTGTTTACAACTTAGAAAAAAACATTTTTTGAAAACATTTTTGAAAAAGAATATTAAAAAAAAAAATAAGTCTTTTGATTATGTTTCAGGATTTGCTAATGATTCTCAGCGTTTGCCATTAAATTGGAGCGAAACCTAAATATAAAAGCTGGGATTCTTTAAATACCAAAAAAACCTCCAAATACAGCTGATAAACTACAAGTATTAAAATAACTCAATACCAAGAAAGAATATTTAAAAAAAAAAACTTTTTCCTTATCTTTTATTTAAAAAAAAAAAAAAAAAATTTAGAAAAGGCAGCGCTAAGAGCAACAAAAAATAAAAACGAAAAGAAAAAAAAGAGAATTAGTATGGAAAAGAAGTAAGATATTAAGTGAGAGGAAATTTAGAGCTTTTATTTATTTTTTCCTCTTTTAAGTTTCCTGACGACTTAGTTATTTCAGGATTACCCAGGAATAATGAAAAAAAAGGGAACCCAAGAATCCAATCCTAGATTCCTTCTAACTTATTTGTCTATTTAATTACAAATTAGAAATTCCCGATTTTTTTTTCCTCCTTCTTCACAATTATCTTCGCGAAAAAAAAATTTAATTTCATTATTTCTCCTACTTCAGTATCTGAGATTTTTATTTCAACTCAAAAAGAGAGTTCTAGAGAAAAAAATTCACACTGTTTATGTTGTCAAGAAATTAAACTTTTCTTTAAAGAAATATTTCTTTCGATCTTTATTTACTGTTGCAGCTATTTGAAACTAGCTTTAGGACAAGGATGAGAAAAAAGATACAGAACAAGCAAAAAGAAATAAATATACATAAAATATAGTTGTTTGTGTTAATGTTTAATTGAATGAATAATGTATATAATAATATTATATAATTCCTTTTATAATATGTAATAATTCCTTTTGTTTTTACTGTGTTATATATATATATATATATATATATATATATATATATATATATACAGAGAAAACATGGTCAATAATAAAGATTAATGAAAAGAAAAGAAAAAAATGATTAAAATCTGATATTTTCTAAAATATTCTTTAAAAAAATATCTTAAGGAAAAATTTTATTAAAAAAATATTAAAAGGCTGGAAAACAAAATAATGAAAAGATATAATCTCGTCCTCAGCTCACACGATTATATCCGCAAAAAGAAGTGCTTTCTAATATTGCATTAATATAGCCAAAACAAACTTTATAAAATCAATACAATAGAGTGAGAAGCACTCAAAAAACTTAAAACGAAAATAGGACACATTAAGTAAAAAGAAACGAAATAAAACATATCAATCAAAAAGCAGAAAATAAAATGTAAGAAAAATACAGAACAAAACACAAAAAGTAATCTATAAAGCGAGCAGCGAATTCAAATGAATTTACACGCACCGGATTTTTTCAAGTGATTTAAAATATTTTTGTAATAAGATTGCCAGATTACAAAATATGACAAACAGAATCCTTAATAGAGATTAGAAGCGTAAATAGAGGTATCTTTTATGACAGGTTCTTACAGCAGTACTGAAACGCGTTTGATTTGTTAGTTACCTTGGATTGGCCCGAAAATGGATGTGCGAAAGGTAATAATATTATGATGGATAATTTAAAGTTTATAATTAATAAGGCTTATATTTAATGATTTAATTACAATTTTAATGATTTAGAAAATAATATTTATTTAAAAAAAAGAAACATGATTTGTCAGGTTTGCACAGATTTTTAGCCATGGAGTTGCACATGGTAAAAATATAAATTTATCAAATTTTGAAAGAGTTTGGCTATTTGTTTTTTGGAAAAACAAACATTGCTAAATATTCTTTTAATTCTATCCATTTGATTTAAAATGGTATTTAAATAAGTGTTTTTAGAAACATTAGAGTTCCAAGTAATTAGTTAATTTAAATTTAAATTAAAATAATTTCTTTTATCGTATAAATCAATAATGCAGATATTTTCTTCTTTTTTAATACCTAAATACAAAAATTAAAGTCAATTTTATCATCATGATTACGAAACAAGATTATTCCTCGGGGTAAATATTTTTTTGCAAAGTTGTATTATGTTGAAAAGTAAAGATAATTAAATCATCACCAAATCTAAAAACAAATTTAATATGAAGAATAAAATTTTTTTCATAATAATGTGAAAATATGTTAGCTAAGAGAGATGAAAAAAAATAGATCCTTGTGGTATTCCATCAATTTGAATAAAAATATGTTTTCCATTGTAAAGATAATTATTAAAAAGACAAAAATTAATTCGTGCATAAATTACTAACCATTGAAAGATATAATTTTTTATGTAATAATAAGAATAGCTAAAAAAAAAAAAAATAGTAAGTAAAGTAATTTTTAAGTAACTAATTTTTTTTTTCCTAATATTTCATCGCATTTAAAACAGGGACTGACTTCAGTTTCTTCTAAGCTACACATTTATAAATATTCTTCTATTATTTGAAGCTTAGACCTCAAATATATTTTATTCTTTCTTCTTTTTATTCAAATTCCAAGTGGACAAAATAGCGAGCACTGCAAAAACACTGATTTGAGCAAAATACATATTAAGATAATTACTTTTAACAAACGAAAATGAGTACATTCTTGAAAAATAAAACGATAAAACGAAGTAACTAAAAAAAGAAGAAACAATGGTTCGTAAAATTTCTTTAGGAGTCTTCTTTCTTTCCCCAATAGATTTTCGTGTTCCATTTGTTAGAAAGATTCCACAAAAGTGGCTGTGGTTAGCAAACTAGAGAATTCTTATCGACCTTAACGGGAAAAAGGGAGTTGCAAGCAGGAAGAAATAGGTGCAAAAGATTAAGGAGCCCCTGACGTCATAACCGGTCACGCGAAATATTCTCACTACCCACCCAACCCCACTCTTACATTTTTCCCAGATCGTTATTAAGTGGAAGCGGTTCTGTTTTTACTTTTGCTTTCAAAGTTTCTGATTAAAAACTTCACTAATAGCTTAGCGTAGGTATCTGCTTTAGTTCATCAGAAAAATTAAAATTTGTGAGGGTCTAAAATTATCGAATTCCCATGACACAGAAGGAAATACGTCGTTTCAATAATTATGCTCTGTTCTGGCTTTATTCTAATATTTTTAGTCGATGTTAATGAGATTTAAATGTCATTCATACGTTTCTTTTATTTTCCCTCCGATTTTAATGGCGGCTTTTTAATTAGAAAAATGTTAAACTTTGGCAGTAATTTTTTTATTCATTTATTTAAGATGAAAGAAAGAAGCATTACAAAGTAAAATTGAACATCAAATTAGAAAAAAAAGCTTAATATTATTCTGGTTGCCATTTTTAAAAAAAAAAAAAAAAAAACTATTTAACTAAAAATCTGAAAGTACCAACATTCTTTTTTTAAAAGAGGCTTAAATTTTAGTATTCCATGGGGACGACGCAATTTATATTTAATATTGACGCAATCCAGATAAAGAAGGAATTTTTTAAAACAAGATAACTAAAATAAATTAATCCTAATAAGTGTGTTTTTAGTAAGAGATATCTGATATTAGAACACGTTTGAATATTTTATGACTTTATTTTTTATAGTAGGTATTTGTTTGAAGCAAAGAGTTTTTAACGAACAATTAAAAGAATAAATATAATAAAATATAAATAAATAAACAGCATTTAAATTATTTGGTTTGAATTGCGTACAATACGATAATCGTACTAGTTATCTGGTACCAGGAGTTCCTAAATTCCAGTTTTCCGATCGCCAAGGCGCCTAGAAAACGTAGCTGGAGTTCAGTATTTTAGTAATATTTTACATATAAGTAAAAAGTATTGAAGTTTCTCATCAATCTAAATTATGTTGGCTTGAAAATATGTCTTTAAGTTTTAAAAATCTTGCATTTTTGTAGATCCCTCTTATATATTACCAAAAAAGTAAAGAAAAGAGAGAAAAAACAATAAACAAAACGAAAATAGCAATTGGGTAATTGCACTTAAGAGTCAAGAAGAAAATCATCGATGTGATTTTCACATGTGACCTATGATGGCAGCGCTAGCTGATTGTTCATGACCAAAATGGCATGTTTAAGTGATATAAGTTCGAATGTTAATTAACTGAAAGAAATTAAATACAACGTCACACATCGAATTTGTTGAGATATAATTCTTTCTCGTTTACGTCTTTTACTTAACTTAGATTTATTATTTGTTAATGTATTTTATGGTAACAGTGATATATTTTTGTTTTGTGTATCTAGCAACTTTGATGCACAATTAGTTTATGTTCTACACGGCTTCATGCATGTCTTTGTGTTAAGTAAGAAATATGTAGTGAAATAATTGAAATTTTAATGAAAGAATATAGAATGTGAAAATTGATACTCGACGGGATCGGTTTACTCAAAATAGAACGGAAAGAACAGTTGTTAACATAAACAAATGCAACCAACAACCAATCGGGATCGAAAGACCCACACTATGTCACTTGCAGGTCATGATTAAAGTTTTAAAAAAAAAAAAACTTTTTGGGTTTTTTTTTTCCCTGTAAATTCAAAGAAATGACTGTTTAACTCAAGTATCAAGATTATAGATTTTAAAAAAATCTCACGATTTCCAGAGTGTTTGTTCTAAAGTTTTATTTTTTCACCATACTTAATAATTATCCTTATAAAATAATATATTAATAATATATTTTACATGCGCAAAAGAAGCAGTTCCATAAAGTTATGAAAATGGATAAGAGATGTATATTAGTATCAATAAATAGCTCTACAATAAGTTCCTAGACACAATAAATCAGTTAACGAAATGGCTCCTAGTACCAAATCATTTATCAAGAACTGCACATCCTAATTCATTTTGAGAATGACATAGTATATGTAAAAGAAGATGCAAGTTCTTGAGTGTGATACCGGAAAAGATGTAAATAAACAAGACTTGGAAAAATGACATTCCTTGCTCGGAATATAACTCACTTTTTAGTCATTTGGTTGTCTGTTTGGCTGAATCCCAAAATACTTCTTTACGTCACAATTCTATTCCATACATGTATCGTTGGCAAAGTATTGCGGAATATTAATGGTCCTTGATCAAGGGATCTGTTTGGCTCTGCGCCAAATATTCGGATCACATCTTAAATCACTCGTTTCATTTTTATCCCCCTTAAGAGGAAACGGAATACACTCTCATCTTGTCACGAAGACGTTGACAAATATCTATACACTCCCCCCTCTCCAGCTCATCGAACCAAACTATTCCAGGTAAGGAAAAAAAACAAAAAAAAAACGTTGATCTAATCTAGCATAAATGCACAGCAAGCCTTTTGCTTAATACATGTGTAACATGACCTGCGACGCCTTATGTTGACCTATTCATTAAGTTGTACAAAATCATTGATATTAATAACATTTGTTATTATAAAAGATTCTACCTTGCATGATGACGTAAGAGTAGTTTAGTTTAAACATAGAAAATAATGTATACAATATTATTTTTATATAGATTAGGTTGGCAACCAAGTTCCGATTGTTTGCTTGTTTTTTTTAATTTTTAAAATTTTTTAAGTGTGGAACACTTGTGCTTAAGTTAGCTGACTAATGTTTATTATTTCCTCTACCCTAGTTTCAATTTTGAATCGTTTGATTTTTACATTGTTTTTATTCAAATATTTTATAGTAAGACTATAAGATATTTCAATTGTAGAAAAATCTCACATTTTTCTCAATAGTTTTAAATTTTTCGACTTTCGTTAAATTAACTAATTAAAAAAATGAGATCTTATTTCTATAATCCGCTCCTTTGATGATGGTCAAAACACCCCCAGCCTTTTATTTCTTCCAGAAGTTCAATTTGGCTACTTTTTGGTCAATACCGGGACGATACAACAGGGTAACGGAAAACTAAGTTCATTTGATTATTCAAATGGTGCAGTCAGAAACTTTTTTGAGAATAGTTTAAAAATTGACAATCTTAAATTTTAATAAAATTTTCAAAATATGATAATTAATAAGAAAAATTTGAAACAATAAACGTCTTATAATTTTTTTTATTGAATGACTAATATAATTTAATAAATAAGGAAGAGGAGTTTACTGCGCAGAATATTTACAAATTTGCTAAAACAATTGACTTATCTATTTAGCATTTTTATCTTCCATTCAAAATAAACATAAATGATTTACTTGTTTTAATTTCTTACTTTTTATATAGGCCTCCCATTGTATTCTTAGTATTTTTAGACATTTGGAAAACCATCGCCTTGCAGTTCATAATTGGTGAAATATGCAGTCACTTGATGTATTAAGAATGAAGAAACAATATTTGGGAAACATTTGCAGTATTTGTTTTAAAAAATATTATAAGATAGATGATAAAAACTTTTAAGTTAACTTTGCGTTTTGTTTAGTTTTGCATTATTTACTTAATCTAATTTCTTTTTTATTACAATGGAAAAGTTTACTTATAAATCAAATCACTTTAAAGATTGATCGACAGCTGATTTGATTTTTGAGGATCATTTCGATCTCTAAAATCTCTCTCTCTCTTAGCTGAGCCACTAGCTTATTTTATAAAATGCTGTTTTTACTTATTACAGGCTGTTTTTGAAACAGCCTGTAATAAGTAAATGTGTCTGTTTAATTTTTCTTGTTTCGTTTCTTTTAAAATTATCATTATTAATGCTGCTATTTTACATTCTATCAAAATAATTAAACGCTGAGGATTGGGAACTTTCAGTTTTTTGACGCACAAATCAATTATTTTCTTTGTTTGTGCAGAACATGCCAGACTCAAAAAAATACTGCAGATTTTATAAAAACTTCTAATGTGCAAAATTAATGCTTTAAAGAAATGTAATCATCGCCTTAGTGAAAAGTGACATAGTAACTGTGTGGAAATAAATTAGAATATCTTAAAAAAGAAAATGTTTCAAAGTCGTTTCATGTTTGATCAATGAGTCACCGAGGAATACACCCACAGATTGGGGTAGTTTGTTGACAACTATTATGAAAGAATCATTATTTCTAACGCTGCCTCGACCCTGGGGATTCCGGTAAATTCAGTTTATTTAAAACCAAACGTTTCGTCAAATATAATTCGTTTTCAAAGAAAATAATTACATAATTTAAGATCTCTTTTTATAGAATTTTTGACTCTGCCTGGTACACCTACTGTACTTAATAATCAGAAAAAAATGGCATTTAATTTTTCAAAAGTTTTTGTAGAAATATGGAATATTTACAAGTTACGAAAGCACATTTTTTTGCTGTCTGCTAAAAGATGTTAGTTAATCTCACAGTTCTATAGAATTTTATTAGTATTCTTGCCTAACAATTGTATCATTATTGACTTCGTTGTCTACTACGAGTATAAGAGTTTTCAACATTGTTGACCAGAATGTTAATTATTTTATAACCGTCGTTGAACAGCCGAACCAATTTTTGGATTTACGCCTATTAATGTTCAACTCCGTAGCCTTGTAATTATAAACCCAATCCTGAAGACGAGGGAACTCCAGGATCAAATATTGAGAGAAATTTTGCTTTCGTGGAACACTTTTTTGGTGGAACAAACACGCATATGCGTTACATGGGGAGGAAGGCCACGAAAACCTCTCACGGTTAGCCTGACAGTAAGGGGACTCTAACCCTAGATTGGTCTACCACTGAGGATATTTCATGTCAGCATTTTATTTTATTTTATAACCGTCGTTGAACAGCCGATTCAATTCCATGGGTTTACGACTACTAATGTTCAACTCCGTAGCCTTGTAATTTTGAACCCAATCCAGAAGACAAGGAAACTCCTGGATCAGTACCCCCAGAGGTATTGATTTGTTATAGGAACATGAAGGACTTTGAGACTCGACAGAATTAACGTGCATCCGTCACCATTTACTACACGCGGAGTCTTCGGTCGGCGAGGATCGAACCCACGACCTCTTGGACATGAGCCCAGTGCCCTACCGACCAGGCTATCCCGCCCACATGTCAGCATTGTCATCGGTTCAAGCCGGATGCAGATTCGTATTGACCAGCTAGCTCTGGGGTTCGAACCCGGTTCACCTCATTAGAAGGCGAACGCTCTATCCTCTGAGCCATCGCGGCTCTTGGATGCTAATTAGGCATTATTCACTTTATGAAAATAAGAAAAAGAGAACAATTGAAACGAAACGTGAAAAAAATGATGACCATGACTACAGTAACTGCTCATGGTAATGATTATAAAAAACATTTGATATAGAATAAGGAACAAGATAAATTTATTGCCAAACTTTAGGTACGAGATCACTTTTCAACAAAATTGCCATAAAGTAACAGACGCTTGGTAAATTGTTAAGAAAAACGTAAGGTATTTTTCATCATAAGTCATATGATGACAAATGATCATGGTGACTCACAAAGCTTTGTTATTGGCTTGGAAACTTCGGTCTATACCAGATTAGAGAAAAGCCATCTCTTTTATCGTAAACCTCAGATTTCCCGTCAATCAATGGTTTGAGCTTCATTTTTATATTTAACCTAAAGAGTCATGAAAGCGACACTGGAGGACAATCTAATTAATATTCTCGATGAAGGTTTTATTGATTTGTTTAACATAGAGACCAAAGCTACCAAATCAAAAAGGGGATCAAAGCTGACCATTTAACATAATTGAGAGAAAAGTTTTTCGAAGAGATTTCTAAATCTTTTCACCATGTACCAAAGTTCATGGATCTCCATCAAAATTATGCCAAAAAGTAACCATGTTTGTTTATTATGTTCTATTTTTTTTGTATATACAATGTGCAAAATAAAATAAAAAAAATTCAGCAAAAAATTTCAAAAATTAATGCGCCTGGAACATTTTAAAATTTATAAAATTTAAAAATTTATAAATTCAATAACTTGAAAATTTATAAAGATATTCTAATGAAAATTTATAAAACACATTATAATTAAGTAAGTTACCTAAGTTTAAAATTTCATTAAAATCGATTAATAATTACAGAAATTAATTTTCGGACTCCACTGTAGCCTTAACTTTAGTTTTTGCAACAGACCAGAGAACAGACACAAATTTCATCGCCGTCTTCTACCCGTCATGTAAGAGTTATTTTTTAATTTTCCACTGATTTGGAAGATTTTTCCTGGTGAATCAAGAAAATAGTGTTCTGACCCAATACTGGAGAACATTCAAACTAATGTTCTTGATGCAGGCTTTTAGTAGGTCTATGCATATCGTATATCTATTATAAACACCACAGCAGCCGGACCAAAAGGCTCAATACGACTACTAAACATTCTTGGAAGAAAAGAGTTTTGAGGAGATATCAACCTTTAAGCTATATACCCAAACCTTCATGGCAAATCAAGTCGAAAAGAGCCCATTTTCGTACACTTTGGCTCTTATTGTTTTGTTTCTCATTCTTGTCTCTTTTTTTTTTCATGTTCTATTGATGACAACTAGTTATAGTGATGTCTAGAAGTGCAAAAACCCATTCAGCATTAAATCATTCTCCACAATCAAACAGTCACCATGTAAATACCAAAGCAAAAGCTTTCAGTCAATTGAAATGTTATGCAAATAAAACCTCATATAAATTGAAGAAAATATGCAACATAAAGAAATATTTAAATAATTCAGAAAAAATAATTCAGAATTTTTATATTTATTTTTGATAAGATTATTACAAAATCTCAACAGCGCACGTAAACATATTAACGAACCTGTTATCATTGTAATTCCTCATCATTCTATTGTCTGAGATTTCTACAGAATCGCAACTAAAGACAGTATTAACATTCTTAACGAAAAGATAGTTCTATCGCTTAGATTTATCTATAATAAACTTCAGTGACGGGGTCGTCTGTCTCAATCATTCAAGAAGGTTGGCGAAGGGAGGAATTGCCAATCTTCTCTCTCACACTCCTTGATAAAGACATGCCGTTTGTTATACTTGTTCGTTCGACTTAGCCGGCATGGAAGATATGATGAGATCGTTTTTTTTTTTTTTTTTTTTTACGAAAAAAAAAATCCAGATATATCGATCTCATTCGCATTTTGGGCATAACGTACAAGACATTACTGTCTTTCCTTTGCGCATATTAAATGCGCTTTATAAATGATGTCTTAAAAGTTTATTAGAAATATTCCAACGTAAGAAAATAATAATGAACAATCTCACTAATAGTTCTTCAATTTTAATCTACATACAGAAACATGAATGTCTGTCTGTCCTTTATAGACTCCTAAACCCTCCGAACGAGAGCGATGAAATTTGGCATGCTGACAGTTTGAAACACAGGGAAGGCTTCTGTTGACATTAGAATATTCTACAACGAGCGTGATGAGTGAAAAACAAAGTGAGAAAATGAAATTTTCCGATTGTTACACGTTAGTCATTGTTTTAAATTTAATTTTAGAAGATTCTATTTTTCTCTCCAAATTATTTAAAGGTAACTTTGATATTACCTAGCTTATAGCACTATTTGATAAAAAAAAAGTTTATTGCATGTATTTTAATATTTAATTACTTTTTATTCACTATGTCAGATAAATTCAATGAACCACGTTAACGTGGTAGCATGGGTGGACTACGTCACCAAATTAGTATTCCTAAAGTTATCTGAAACCACGTATTTATTTTGTTTACAATGAATTTTTTCAATATATGTTTCTATAAACGTAAATAAATTAAAATCAACGGTTATTGAAGTGAAAAAAATATTAATTATGTATTGAAATGAAAAAAATTATTTGAAAGTGGTGCTAATTCGTTTAAGAGAAACATGAAAAATCTCCATATTATTATAAACGCCGATGATGTTCAATTAATTTAAGTGATAGATGCATATTGAAATAAGCTATGTACTAAAAATTTAAATTTATGGAGTAAAGGAGCTTATTCGTTTAGAGGAACCATAATAAAGAGCCTTATTGAACCAATGATGCTCAATAAATGTTGGTAATATGTAATAATTGAAATTAAAAAAAATAGCATGTGTACAAAAAAGCAAAGTTATTGGATAAGAAACAATTATTTGTTTTGGAGAACCGTATATAATTATTCACTTCACTACTTAATTAATCCTGATATTCTGTATTATTTTTTTAAAAAAAAGCTATGTAATAAAAAGCAAAAATTATGTTTGAAAAAAATGTATTTATTCGCTTAGAAGAACAGCAGAAAATCGGCACTTGCAGATACTTAATTTTGGTAATATGTACTGGTACAGTGGTAATTGGTGCAGTTTTAAGAAGAATTCTGAAAAGTTTATAGAAAATGTTCTTTTTTTCCAGTGATAGCAAATATTTTAATGAATTGGAACTACATGATTTTTTTTCTATCATAAGAGAAAAAAAGTTAGAACTTATAAAAAATAGAATTAATAAATATTTTAAACAGTATATATTAAAGATCAGGTAGATAAATGGTCATGCTCTAAAGTGCTTATCGAGGTCTCATAAGAATTCTATTTTTTTTTTTAAATTGTGGATTTATTTTAGTACCACTGATAAATGTATTTCGCACAAAACTCAAATGTTAAGGGGTTACGTAATTGGGGCATCAACTATACGAATATAGATGTAAGTATTAGATTGATATCTTCGCTAATTATTAAAATTACAGTAATACTGAATTGTTTTAATATTGGATACTAAAGGTGTAAGTACCGGAGAAAATTGCATGACAGTAATAAATTTTTCACTATCGTGAGTTAGCTGCATGCAATAGCATCATTCCAAGCTCTATTACTCTGTAGCCTGATATGATGAACTACAGAAAACATGTTTTGTTTAATTAAATAACGTAAGGCCATCGGAAAAGAAATAATTATAATCATTTTAGCTTTATTAATTGTGTCGGTATATGCTTTTCAATTCTGTGCGCATATATATATATATATATATATAACCAATTTTATAGTGATTTTGGGAAAAATCACTATAAATTTATAGTGTAGTTAGACATTATGCGATTATATACACCTATAAGCAGTGGACTTATTTTTACTGCAAAAGAAAGAACTGAATTACAATAAAAATGGATGGTGTTAGACATTATGCGACTATATACGTCCATTATCATTATAATGCATGTTTAGAAAATGAATTACTATAAAAATGAATTACATTGGACATTATGCGACTGTAATATTAATGCAAATAACAACAAAAATTGAGGATGTTAAATGTTACGCTAGGTAACTACAATCTAGCGCAAAAAAATTAATTAATCTAAAAATGGATGATGATAATAAGTTACACGATTCGACTAACACGACTATAATCTCCTAACTAAGGAAGCAATGGAGGATATTAGTCGTTAGATGACATGACTCTAATACGAGCACAAGAAAAAAAGTTTTTTAATACTACGATTGATGCCAATGCAAATAACAAGAAAAAATTATGATACTATACGCCGCGAATAACGGCTAGGTATAATACTATTTTAGGAAAAATAATTACTACAAAAACAGATGAAATTATAGCTGATGTTACATAGCTATAATATTAATAATATAATATAATGCGGCACAACCGATTGGTTTTGAATATTTCTGAGAAAAAAAATAACATCAAAAGGCTGTAATTTGGATATGAAGAATATATATCGCACATTCACAAAGTGGACTTATTTTATGTCAAGAATCTATGAAAAGAAATGGTTTTTGCTTCTTAAAAACTTCTAAGGCGACGTCTTTGAATGTGTAGCCCCACACACAGGAATGTTTGGAAGAAGCAAGCAAATAGAATAAAAGAGGAATGTGCTGGCAAATTGAATCGAAGTAAAATATTCTGAAATCTTTACGTTTTATATCATACATATTTTAGGGCTGAAAATAAAATATTCCTTGGGCGCTTATAAATAAGCTACGCAGAGAACTCTGAGAATCCATTATGTGGGAAAACTTTTCGTTTGAAATGAGTTTTTATTTACAAAATTTATCTTTGCGTCGAGATGTTTTAATGTAAAAAAAAAGATGTATAAACTGCAGAGAAAGAAACCGTTGCTTCTTGTTACAGAAGAAAAAATTGAAAATATTACATAATAACTGTTTGTAATTTTGTGGCATTGATATTGAGAAACGAATATCTGTTTACAAAAAGACATATTTTAAAAATAACTTACTTAAATAACTTAATTCGAAATTTTTTAGCCAATACATTTTTTATTTTAATAATACTAGACATAAAAATGCCACATTTTTACAACGTTTTTATCAACTGTGGGACCCGAATCTTGTAATGGAAATGTCGACCACATTCCTAGTACTTTTGCTTGGGTGACACGAATCTTGCAATAGAAATTTCGACCACTATCCCGTAGCGGTGTCCGTGAGACACGAATCCTGTGATAGAAATTTAACTACATTCCTAGTAATTTTGCTTGTGAGACACAAATCTTGCAATAGAAATTTCGACCACTTCCCGAATAGTGGTGTCCGTGAGACACACGAATCCTACCATAGAAATTTAACTACATTCCTAGTAGTTTTGCTTGTGAGACACGAATCTTGCAATAGAAATTTAACTGCATTCCGAGTAGTTTTGCTTGTGGGACACGAATCTTGCAATAGAAAATTCGATCACTTTCCGAGTAGTGGTGTCTATGAGACATGAATCCTGCAATACAAATTTCAACCCTTTCCAGACTAACTAGAGTATTAAAACATTCATTGTTGCTCTGTGCTGGATCATATAACAAGTTTAACCTTTTGCTTATGGCTGGTACATCATGTAGACCACATGTGATGGCACAGCATGCTAAGGGTTAAGTCGTTTTTTCATTGTTACTGAAAGAATCTCCATACTAGAGGCCGTTCAAACATTGCGTAAGCATATTTCTGATAATTTTGGGCTCCCCCTTCTCTCTTGTCAATAAAAATAAACAAGTCACTAACACCCTTCATATGATTGCGTAAGAAAGTTATAACACCCCCTGGTTCTTACTTTAACTTTGATATTTACTGTAGGTATCTAGTTTTAATATTAAATTCAAATAAAAAAAATAAAATTTGCATGAGCTAAAGTTTATATTGTGATTCACTTTATAAAATTTTGCGTAGAATATTCTTTAGAAATCTTTTGTGTTCAAAGCTGTTTACCATTAAAACTTTTCGAAGAATACTTTTATTCGATTTTTTCTACCCTGGAATCAACTTTTGTTACGCATATGAAATTTTTCCACAAGACTATTTTATTGTTAAATTATTTTGTTTTTTAAAACATTTTGAAAATAAGGAGATTTTACTGTCTTAAAAAACATTGCTAAAACCTTGTCAGCAAAAATAAGCAAATCACAAGCCCCTCTCCAGTAAGGTGCTTAAGTACGGCCTCTTATCACTAAATATAATTTACAGTCAAATGAATTTGTTACCAAATGAATTCGTTCAAATTTCTGTACCAGTACAAGCTACAACAATTTTTTAAATAGTGCAGGAAAATTCTATTTACCTTTTATTGCAAATTGTAATTTCATACGTTTTCCGATCAATCAGGATTAAAAAAAAAAAAATTTTTTTTAAAAAAGGATAAAATGTATTAAAATGTTCTACGTATATCAAGTATATATTTGTTATTATTTTTTCTTTGGTCAGAGCCTAAAACGCATTGTCCATGGTGGTTTCTAGTTATTTTTTTAGTCAATGGAACCCTAATTGAACAAGATTAATGAAGTGAAAACGCAATTTTATAAAATTCATTAGTAACTGTGAATATTTCCTAAAAGGGAAAAAAAAAAGGCAAATTAATATTGAAATATTATGATGAAGAAAAAAGAATTCATTGTTTTATCTGTAAGAGCCTTAAAGCAAGATCTTAAGGATGCTTTTCGAACGTTCCGACGTCATATGAAATGAGGCTTTTTAGTGAACATCGTGCTATTTTCATAACTGCTATAAGTTTGAAACAGTTACTTATGACTTTTAGGTCAAGTTTAGCCCATCTAAAGCCAGCGCAGTCTATGCTTATTCTGTAAAAGGCGCAAAACAAAAAAATAATTGTTATAAACTCTGAGAATGCGATTTTCGAAAAATCATAATTATTCATTCTTGAATTTGGTAAATTTCATTTTTAATTGAAAAGTTCGATGGAATATATATATATATCATTTTTGTAATTTATTTGAAATATTAGTATTCGAGAAAAAGAATTTCTTTAAGTTTGGAAGTTTTTCTTCAAATTGATAAATGCTTAAATAATTCCATAAAAATCTCTGAAATATTAAATAATTTATAGATTATTAGTTAAATACAAACATAGCTACAAATTTCAAAAACCGCAAATGGCCTCTGCGACCTTTCTTCGAAATCTCAGGATTCCTTGGAATACCCTTTACGAATAACTGACGTAAAAAACTTCTATCATCACCGAAAATTCCATCCACCTATTTTAAGAGTAATGTTTTAGGCCTCACATTTAAGGCCAAAAATAAAAAAAAATGTTTCTCCTTTTTAATTCCCTTAAAAAACATTTTTATTATTTTTATTTTACTTTATTTTATTAATAAAGAAAATGAGTATTCTTCCTTCATGGAATTAAAGTTCCATGCAAGGAAGAGTTCTTAACTTACCTGAAGTATTTATTCAAATAATGGTAGTCTCTGGTATCCAATTACCATAGCCCATTCAGTCCTTGTCATTTGCTTTAAGCTCCCTTATATTCATCAACCTCTTCGATCAGACAGAATTTAGATAGCTGTAAGCATTTATTCTCGATTGGTTTGCAAAGTATTTGAGTAACAATAGAGGAGAGTTGCAAAGTCTGCTCTATTTTATAGAATATGCAAATACAGAGCATGTAACACAATTTATAAAAGTGTTATACTTCACTTAAAAGAGATACATCTTTCGCTAGAGTTAAGACTTTTCATAAATTATTAAATAATCCGTTATCAAGGTAAGAATCATAATAAAATGACTAATAATATTAAATTTTATTTCGGAATAAAAGTTATAATTTCATAGAAAGTAAATGTAATATGAAGAGCGTCTTATATATCTTATCTGAATGACCGAAATCAAGAGAATGTCGACTTTCACCGGTGAAAGTCAACAATCATAGAGTCGCTTTCGTGAATGTTCGAAATACGTTTTAACCGATTTGATATTAATTTATTCTTTGATATTATTGTATTTATTTGATATTTAAATATCTGCGTAGGATAGATAAGGAGAAACATCAGTGTTCGGAGTACCGGGCAGCCCATTAACACACGATATATACACATAGTATATATTTCGGACATTTGATTGTCAACATTTATCGTTGGAAGTCAACAACTACTAATTTCGTATATTCACAGTAACATTATATATATATATATATATAATAACAGGGCTTAAATAATGCAGTCGTAGCCATGATACACTCCAAAACATCTTTATTAATGGTAGTAGGCTGGTATCGATAACAGTCCACATCCACACTCCGCAAGGGAGGGGGTGGACAAGACTTCGGACAATTCTGGAACAAATTACCAGGATCACAACATCATGGAAAAGCCATGCGAAAAGCATTGCTCTCGCTTTTATACTAACACAGATTTGAGTAAACAGGCACAATCGTTGGCATACTTGTATCCTTACGCATTAAGGAAAATCATTTCATGCTTCCTTATATAGAAGTGAAAGGGGGAGAGATTCTAAAAATAACTCAGTCGTATGTTATTAGCCTTGACTTCCCAAAATAGAATCTCTCTACGCTTATTCTTTAACAAAGACATTTTATTAAAACGAAAGAGATTTAATTCTTTTATTAATACAAAAGTATTAATTTTTGTATTACATCCCCCCCAAAAAAGATTTTTGGCAAGCCAAAAAGAAATCATAATAAAATTTAGAATTCTCTGAACTTTTAAAATTTATGTTGGTACGACTGCTCCTTTTCACTACTACAAATAACATTTTTTCAATTATCTGTAAAAAAAAAAAACAACTATATACAATGACAATAACAAAAACATGATAATACACTTTATCTTTTTAGGCAACTAAACAGAAAGAAAAATGAAACATATTTTTATAACTAATCTACTAAAATTTTCAAAAAATTATTTTTTTCACACAGAAATATACAAACTTTTTATGGAAAAGAATTCAATTTCACTATTCATGATTTAATTTCAACATTTGTGGGTTGTGATATTTCTTAAGTTTTGATACATGAACTATTTCAAAATTTTGTTTACTTAAATTTTCTTTCTATTTCCTATTTTTTCGTCGATGTTAACCTGATAATGAATGCACCCATTACCTAGTTCTATCTTCGAATCATTTGAAATGTTTGGCCTTTCTTTCTTTTTCCTGTACTTTTTGTTATTAACTTCTTGGTCATTCTTTCTTTTTCCTATTTTTCCTGTTCTTTTTATTTTTGTTACCCCTCACATTATTTTTTTTTTCAAAATGTTTACTTTTACTGAAACATCTTAAACTTTTTTCAAAATGTTTACTTTTATTGAAACATCTTAAACTTCCATTTTTTCAAAATGTTTACTTTTATTGAAACATCTTAAACTTTCATTTTTTTTTTCACAATCTTTGACCTTAACATTATGAGAATTCTGTTGTCTAATGTGCAAGGATAAGTTGTCATTGTTAGAATTAGCAGAGATGATCAGTCTCTTACCAACTTGAGTAACAACTGGCCCAACACAATTAATAAACAAACAAAAATCTTTGCAAGTTTTCAACCCTACTAAAGCATACATTAACTCAGTATCAAGTATAAAAAACTTAGCTGAGTTAACAATTTCGCCTATCGTAATAAGGGGAAACTCACACAATTTGTTAAGTGTGAAATGTCCTTTTGTTTGGGTAACATTTGATTTTTCACATTTTAATAGGAATATTTTGTTTTGACCAAGTCCGAAAAAGAAAAAGCATTACAAATTTCTTTTAGTTTTGTTTTTGTTTGAAAAATTTTGAATTTTGTTTGCCGTCACAAATTTAATTGACGTTTGAAACACATTTATTTCCCTCAAAAACATTTTAAATGCATAAAAATACACTATTATATCATATTTTTAAAGAAAAGCAATCTAAACACAAGAAATGCAATCAAACTATTTACAATATAACATACTGAATTGATTATTCATAATTTATAAAGAAAAAGCAATATAAAAACATGAAATGCACTAAAAAGAACAATATTATGTAATAATTCAAAAAAAGCAAGATAAACATACGAAATGCAATCAATTCTTAAATATTTTTCTGTATTCAATTATTCATAATAAGAAATTTAAAACACTACTCATCTCCGATATCGATAAACTATTCAATTATGCTAGTGAGAAAGAAACATAAGAGGATAAAAAAAAAATATATCTACAGTACTTTCTTTCCATTTTCCTTGACCTTCATGATTGTGAAGAGAAGAAGTAAACAATTTTGTTATTGCACTTCATGAATATTCATGATCAAGATTCACGCACATTCACTTTTGTTTTCTTTTTTCACTTGCCAAATTTTTCTCCGACTTTCATGAGAAAGGAACTTTTAATAAAGAAGCAAAAAGCTTCTCTAAATTTACTAAAAATCGCGCACATTCACTTTTGTTTTCACAATTTGAGCACTACGGAATTGTAGGGTCATCGGTCATTTCCAGATTGGACACTGTAGGGTCATCTCGATCAACACTATGGGTTTCAGAGAGGCATGTGACGAGCTCGAGCCAACGTCAGCATTCTCACATCGATGAGGTGTAGTTAAAGATGGAGTGGTAAAACAGACCTTCCTTCATTCGTTTTTCACCGCGGACTAGGCACTTCTTTCTTTCGTCCTTCGTCCGGGATGGGCGATTCTCTTTTTTCGTTCCCCGGGAGATGATGGATGAGGTTTTCGAAACACTGGTTTTTCCTCGACCAAGCAAAAAATCTTTTGTCCTTCGTCCCCCGGGATGAGGTTTTATCAACGTTGTAGTCAGCCGGAAAATAGATAACAAGGGTTTCCTTAGCAAGTAACATCCTGGCGTCTTATAATAACAGGGCTTAAATAATGCAGTCGTAGCCATGATACACTCCAAAACATCTTTATTAATGGTAGTAGGCTGGTATCGATAACAGTCCACATCCACACTCCGCAAGGGAGGGGGTGGACAAGACTTCGGACAATTCTGGAACAAATTACCAGGATCACAACATCATGGAAAAGCCATGCGAAAAGCATTGCTCTCGCTTTTATACTAACACAGATTTGAGTAAACAGGCACAATCGTTGGCATACTTGTATCCTTACGCATTAAGGAATATCATTTCATGCTTCCTTATATAGAAGTGAAAGGGGGAGAGATTCTAAAAATAACTCAGTCGTATGTTATTAGCCTTGACTTCCCAAAATAGAATCTCTCTACGCTTATTCTTTAACAAAGACATTTTATTAAAACGAAAGAGATTTAATTCTTTTATTAATACAAAAGTATTAATTTTTGTATTACATATATATATATATATATATATATATATATATATATATATATATATATATATATATATATATATATATATATATACAGTGGTACCTCGAGATACGAGTGTCTAACATACGAGTTATATGAGATACGAGCTGTCGAGAGAGCGAAGTTTTGTTTTGAGATACGAGCGACATTTGAGATACGAGGAGCGGCCATGCAAGCCTTTCTCGTCCTCGACAATGCTCCTACTCACCCACCGAACCTCGAACATGACATCCTCGAAGAGTTCAAGTTTATAAAGGTACCATCTATCTATCTACCACCTAACACCACTCCTATCCTGCAGCCCATGTATCGGCAGGTGATGTCTAATTTTAAAAAGCTGTACACTAAGCACCTGTACCGACGCTGCTTTGAGGTGACAGAGAACACAAACCTCACCCTTCGAGAGTACTGGAAGGACCACTTTAACATCGTGATATGCCTCAAAATTATTGATCAGGCTTGGTTGAGTGTTACAACGAAGACTTTAACCTCTGCATGGAAGAAGCTGTGGCCTGAGTGAGTCTGTAGCCGAAAATTGTGCTGTCGCCTGAGTCTGTAGCTTCGAAGGATTCAAACCCGAAATGCCAGTGGAGTAGGAGATTGTGTCTCTGGGAAAATCCATGAACCTGGTGATGGGGGAGAGAGACGTGAACGAGCTCGCCGAGGAGCACTCTCAGGAACTGACGACCGAGGAATTACAAGAGTTACAGTCGCAGCAGCATTCGGGGTTTCTGCAAGAGATTGGTTTCAAGGAAGAACCAAAGGTGGAGGAGGTTATCTCTACAAGAGAGATAAAAGAGTTCTTGGGAATGTGGGAGAGAATTTCACAGTTCGTGGAAAAGAAACACCTCAAAAAAGTTGCAACTGGTTGTACATCGGAGGTATTTAATGACACTTGCCTAACTCATTTCTGCAGAATTCTGAAAAGGAGGAAGAAACAAACCTCCTTGGACAGTTTTTTTTTAATCCGGCTAAAAAAGCAAAGACCAGTGAAGAGAAAAGCAGTGACTAAAATTAAGCATACAGTAGCATTTAAGTTGTATGTAAGTTGCATTTAAGTGACCAAAATACAAATATGTATGTACACTTTATAAAACCAGCTTTTTTGCTTTACATTTTCTTTTATTATGTTTTTATACAATATTTGTAATTTATAAATACAATTTTTTTACTTAAAAACACGTAACAAAAACAATTGGTGGTAGCATTTTTGGGGCTGGACCGGATTAATGGCATTTCAATTAATTTCAATGGGGAAAATTGCTTTGAGATACGAGTAAATTGACATACGAGCAAGGTTACAGAACGAATTAAATTCGTATCTCGAGGTATCACTGTATATATATATATATATATATATATATATATATATATATATATATATATATATATATATATATATATATATATATATATATATATATAATATATATATATATATATATATATATATATATATATATATATATATATATATATATAATATATATATATATATATATATATATATATATATATATATATATATATATATATATATATATATTCGTAGCTGTCATCTAGTTACAAAAATATTTGAAACCCACTTATTGCCTAAGATAGTTTTGAGAATACTAACAACAACAAAAAGGAATTAAAAAAATTACTTTGCTTGCATAAGATTTCAATTATTCCTCGAACGAATTCTATTTCCTTTTAAAAAAATGTTTTTGCCATATGAAGAATCAATGTTCATAAGCGTGGAATGAAATTGATTCGCTACTTGTGATTAGATATTGCAAAAAAAACAAAACAAAAAAAACGGCCTTTTATAGCTCTGTGTTTGAGATTAACGCTCTATCTTTGTGAAGGTAAGAGAACATTATTCGAAGTAATGTTCGGAATACGATCTAGACGAATGAGTGACTACTATTTCTGTTACAGCCTTTTGTTAAATGATCCTTGAAATCGAATACGACTACAATCAGGGGAACTTTTCAATATTTTTTTTCTTCTATTTATATCTTCCAAAATGAAAGTAGGAAATGTATGGAAAGCAGAAACCCTTTTCTAAAACAGGGTGATATTGCTATCGAACTATTTATTTGCTAGAAGCACGAAGTTCCGGACATTTTCTGTGAGGACAGATAATTTACTCGACGTTTTAGAATCTGCTAGGTATCGTCTTAGAAATCATAATGAGAGGAATTGCTGATGGAAAAAGAGTTCTTTTCAAAACTGGGAACGGATAATAGAAAATGGTTGTATCTTCTTTCTTTTGTTAAGCGAATTCTTACAATGAAAAGGTACTTTCATGATGATAATCGAGCAATTAGACAAATTACACCTAATTTAGGAAATATATCTCTAAAAGACCTGATTTGAGAAGTAATTTTTATTTATTTTTCTATCAAATTTGTTATCGCCATGTAATGTAATCTACCATGCTGTTGATTCAGTTTTAATTGATTTGTTTATTTAAATTAAAACAAGATGGTTAAGAGTTCTGATAGAACCAAATCTTAGAGTTTTTTGGTATTGAAATATAGAATAGTTTAAATAATAAACTACTACTAATTATTTGCCATAAACATGCTACTTGTAAAGAAAAAAATATATTTAAAAAAATGAAATAATAATTTTTGATTATAGTATAATTTATGGGTAATTTTTTCTAAAAACAGCGAGTCACGGGCTTTTTATTTTCATGTCCAACTGGAAAAAAGATTTTTGTAATACTAAGACAAAATGTGTTACGTTCGTAATTTCATTTGAATTCAGTAAATAATTTTTAAAATTAAAATGGAAGAACGCTTTACCTTTTCATCTTACAGAATCTTATTTAAATATTCTTCTTTTCGCAATTTACATTCCATTTAGAAAATGCAGGGACATTTTGATTCAAACAAGTTAAAATAAAAATCATATTATATTTAATATAAATATTCAAAATATTTTAATGGATTAAGACTTTAGTAAAAATTAACGAAATTTGTTTTTGTCTCATAATGATTTTTTTAAAATCTGTTAAGTTTTCTACAAATTGTTCTCGAAATTCAAGAAGATTTTCAATTAACTTCAGATAAAAGAGGAAATTCTGATATAGATTAAAGCTAATTGATTCTTGATAAATTTCTTCAAATGAAAAAGTGAGAAATCATTTTTCGAACGTTTATTAAATAACTTTTTAATTTTCTATTATATTTATAACAATCTGCATTTGCCATTCTTTGAGGACACACTTGTAACTTGACAAGAAAGTAAAAAAAAAAAAAAAAAAAATCTAAAATTTGAAGTAAAAGAAAATATGAAGTATTCATGAACGACTTAAATTTTTTTTCAATACTTTTGATCCATTCTTCCTCTTTTTTTTTACCGTCGTTGAACAGCCGACCCAATTTTAGGGGTTTACGACTACTAATGTTTAACTCCGCAGCCTTGTAATTTTGAAACAATCCAGAAGACAAGGAAACTCCTGGATCAGTACCCCCAGAGGTATCGATTTGATATGGGAACATAGAGGACTTTGCAACTCAACAGATTTAACGTGCATCAGTCACCATTTACCACACGGGGAGTCTTCGACCTGCTGGGATCGAACCCACGAACTCTTCGAAATGGGCCCAGTGCCCTACCAACCAGGCTATCCCGGCCCATTCTTCCTCTTTGTATCAAAGTATCTATCAATCTTTACAAGGCCTTACTCTGTAACTCACGCTTTATTGCAAAAAGATAAACTATCAGTTGAGACACGCTCAGCCCAACCATGACCAAGATTTTCAGGGCTCCATCACTTAACAGCTATGGCTTCCATCGAAATTCCACTCTACAAGAAACTCGAGGAATCCCCAGCTTTCCACCAGTGGTGTGGATGCTCGAACCAGTTGGGCCACCGGAGTGACAGACCAATATTTATAAAAACTTTTAACTATGCCCCATGACATTTGTCAGCATAAAAATTGCATGTGATTGATGAAAAAAAAATTGAAAATAATAAAGAAAATATTTATTGTTCTTATTTTCAATGATTTTATTCCAACCGAATAATTGTGCAGTGGTGTGACACTTCTTGGTTCCTTTTCCTGTAACAAACTTCTAGAAGCGTAACATTATTTGTGGGTTTCCTCTTAAGAGAAGTTGAAAATATGTGGTATCTCGTAATGACTAATTTTTTTTTTCTTCTAAGATTGATTTTGAGCGTCGTTTTTTCCTTGGACGCATTAATGTCCATTACATGTCTATTCATATTAAATCAGTGATATTCTAAGAACTTTTGCTCCCATCCCGTAACGTCTTTGACGCTAACTCCACAGTTACCACGATGTGACGCTACACTCGTTCTTATCTTTGAGTGCATAGCCATTTTGTTATACATGAATGCCCTTACTTCTATTTTTCTTCATCTTTTTACACATTCTCGGACCCACATATTTGTGTAGTGCTCGAACCTTCAACTTTCTAAATTCTGTTTCTATTCTGGTGATTCCGTTCTGGCATTTCAGCTTCGATTCTCAATGCTACGGCATATAGTCTTCGTCTGACTTGCTGTTGGTTTAGTGTGTTTTTTACTTGGGGCAGTAAAGGGTATGATAGCTTGCGGTAATATACCGCCAAACTGCTCCCGCACTGGCTGCTTCGTTATACATATATGGGTCCTGACGATGCTACCATATATGTCAGTGCTTCCACTTAAATTTCCTTTTAGTATATTTCATTTTTGATAATTAGGTTGCCATTTCCAGTAGTGATTTGTTATTTAGTTAGTTAATTTGTGTTCATAATTTTGCTTCTTTTCTACAGATCTAATACTTTCAATTCTCTTGTGAAGTAATAACTTAATTTATTTCATCTTATAACATTTTCTTTATATATATATATATATATACAGACATTCGGAATTAGCAGACTTTTGAGTTTTCATGATTCATTACTGTCTCATTGCATGTCCTTCAAATACAAGACCGAACAGATTATTATTAGTATTAATACATAATCTGATAAACTTTTAAAATAAAAAAAAAATATATAGAGAAGAAAAAGGTTGGAAATCGTATTTTTTTACATTTCTTAGTATAAATATTTAATGCAACGCAACAATTATTAAAATTATGCATTTATTTTTAAAAAACAAACAAACAATATTTTAGTAAAATTAACATACAATCTGATTACTACTAAAAGAGACACTAAAATTATAACAAAATGAAATTCATTGTTTTATAAGTAAATTTAATTTTACAATTTAATTATCGTGTAAGGGAAATATTGGTTTTAAAACAATAATTTTAGAATAATCATAATAGTTAACAGTATGAAAAAACAAAATCTGATAAGCAGGTAAAAAAGAATAACTAATAAATTAAATATATTATAGTGCATCGTAAAATTTCTAAGTATACATTTCATTATAATTCTTTTAAACATATATCGAATAAAAATATTTATTATATTATGTAAAAAAAATAACAAATTAATGATTATTTTCTAATGAAGTTTTTTTATATAGTTTATTCTTCATATGATTCTTAAATATCTCCTTAAAATTAATTTAATTTCGTTTTTCTTTCCGAACAGAAAAATATTGAGAGATATTCTGGTTAGATCTTCTTTTACAATAGCGGATTTCATACCATTAAATATTGAGTGTATAGCCACAAAAACAGATTTGTTTTTACGTTATGCAAAATATTAAAAAAAAACGGATTATTGGATTTAGTTCGCATGGACGAGTTTTCACTCAACAGCTTAATGGTGTTAACTTTAAATTTCTACTTAATCTGTGCAGGTGACATAAACACACACAAAAAGGTTTTTCCTCACCATCATAACGGCAATTGAGCTTGTCGTAATAAACAAGTAGAAATATTGGATGTAAGAACAGCAATAAAAAAAAAAGATTAAATTCGCACATTCTTGCTATATGCCACATCGAGTATTCGACGGATTTAGATGTTACAGACAAATAAAATATTTCATATAAAAATTATTCCCTTTACAAACGTGTGTGTATAAAAAGCATATTTTTCTCCATTATACTTACTTATAGAACCTCGCTAATTCAATCCCGATAATCGATGTTGTAACGGAAAGTGAGGACTATAAATCATGTGAATACAAATAGCAATGCAGTGGAAAAAAGCTATCTTACGAATTCGAATAGAATTTGAGTAATCCTGTATCTTTGGGCAAAATGCGGGGTTCGAAAATCACGTAAATACGAGTAGCTTTCTCCAAACGGAAGTGAATAAATAAATAATAAAATAGTTTCATTAGATAGTTACTAAACCAATATGCTTCATTAAAATTTTTAGATATCAAAAGTACCTTTCTATTTCATTAAAAATGGTTTTTATTTAATTTTTTTAATTATATTTAATTTTTTAATTACATTTAATTTTTTTAATTATATTTAATATTTTATTTTTAAAGTGATGTTAATAAATAAATTTTCTGTATGAAATTTGTCATTTTTGATTGTAATATTTAACAAAGTACAGGCTTTAATTGCTGATTAACTAATATAATTTTCATAAATGCTTTGTTAAATTTAAAAAAAAATCCTTCTTGCTGCAGTCTGTTGAGGGTCAGAGGATCATAGATATTAAGGCTCAACAATTTCGTATTTTACGTCATTATGTGGTTTAAGATTGCGTACCGACCGCCTTTACTTTCCAGACAAGCTGGTATTCATCCATCTGAAGCTGTTTGGGTTCAAGCAGCCACAACAGACAAAATCAGCTAAAAAATGTTTTCCGAAATAGTCGTAGAAGTTTAACCCACTGGCGGTTAAGGAAATGGGCGAAATTGGGAGAATGTTTCTCCCCTACACACAGTTCCGCTATCTATTAACAAGGGAAAACCGGTTTTGCTATGCAGTGAAGACTGCAGGTTAAAATACGACTTTTTACGTGCAGAGCCGTCAGTGGGTTTCAAACAAACTATTCAATAACTTCTAAACTTTTAGATATTTATTTAAACTAAAAAAAAATCGAATAGAAGTTTACTTCGTTCAGAACTCATTCAGAATTCATTTCATTTTAAAGTATATCTTTTTTAATATAAACTTATTTATTGTTATTAATTTGAGGGATAAATCAGTTGAACAAACTTAATACAGTTAGGGGAGAGTCGGGTAGCCCCGCCCACTTAAGGAATATTGCTTATATTTCTGTATAATATTGAGTAATAATCAATATTTTTGAATGTTTCTATTGTTTTATCATCTAATTAAATAATGCAAAAAGAATAAACCAAAAGAAGAATAGTTTAACTTAAAAAAATAGAAATTTAAAAAATTTGACTACTGTATTCAACATATTTCCAAAACTATTGTTTGCCATGTTACCAGCTGCATAAATACTTGAAACTTTGAAAATAATCTTTCTTTAATATAACAATTAATGTCCGATGGCCCATTGACTTGAAAAAATATTCTATACATATGAAATTAACAGTAGACGGGGGTACCCACTGGGCGGGGCTACCCGACACTCCCCTATTTATGTATAAGATCTAATCGTTGTTATTTTTCAAACTTTTTTAATAAAATTTACAAAAAACAAATATTTTTGCGTAAATAAGTTCACATAGTTTTTGTTCTTTAAATATGTACAGCTAAACAATACGCGACAAAGGTTTGAAGTGTTTTGTTTCCCCACATCAGCTCGTTTCATGAAGTAGATGGCTACTAAAATTGTCCACCAAACAATAACCTTAAATCATTCTACAAATTGTCCTCGAAAATTTTGAGGCATCCCTTAACAGCAACTTGACATGGGCAAAAAATCTCACATTTTGATTATGAGTGAAAATTAATTAGTTCAAGATAATTTTTCCGTTCGCAAACAAGCAAGAAAGCGTTGTTGAAACATAAATGTTCATTAAATCCCATCCAGATAATTTTCTTCCCTTCTTTGGTTTTTTAGCTTCACATTCTACGTCTTAGATTGTTAAAGCTTTCACTTCGTTTAATGTATGACAGTGAAGAAAAAAAATTCAAGGAAAAAAAAAAAGAACAAAAACTGAACAAAAGCATGTTCAGGAGTGTGATGATTAATAGTAAGTTTTAATTTAGGTAAAAGGATAAAGGTGAGCAAAGTAATAATAAGACATGTTTTATAGGGAATTATTTACTTTTTTTAAGCCCAAAATTGCATCTGTTCACTTTAAAATGCAGTTATGAATCAAGTACAAAATTATACGCACGCTCAAAAAAAAAGGGTGCCTTTTTAGACTATTACATTATTTTAAAAAGCAATTAATCTTCATTTTAATCTGTATTCTTTTGCACTGTGAGTATTTAGATAGTGATGCGGTTATAATAAGAAAATAAATAAGCAGCTTCTTTTCTTTTTTAAGAAAAGAAGTTCACAAAAATAAATCAATTTTTTATATACAATAATTAAGCGTGTTTTAATAGAATGAATTTATTGCTCCCACAATTTTAATGTGCTAATAAATTAAAGTTATAATGGGCTAATGGTAATTATATATGACAGACGTTATATTATAACTGGCATTGTCTAAAATATTAAATGACTAGTTATAGATTCATTTCAATTTACGTCCATTAAATAACTTCATATTAATCAGTGAAAGTGATGTAAATTTTAAGTAAAAATTATAAATTATGTTGTGTGCTACATATAAATAAAATGATATAGATAAAATCTATAATATAAATAATGTAGATAATATAGATAAAATCGATCGTCATTTAATTTTGATAAAATCGATATTGTATTAGTCAAAGAATTTATCACCAAACCAATTTAATGTAAGTAAAATCATTGACTACTTAAATCTAAGAAATACCCAACATGGCCAAATACATTTTTCATTACATCTGCGTCAAAATATAATCCTTAAAAACTTGAAACTATATTTTTTTATAAGCCTTAATTTTCTAACATGAGTAAATTAAATTACATTAAGTGCAGTTCCAAATGTAAAAAAATGTCAGAGGTTCATATTGCATTTTCGATGCAGATGAAACCGATATTGTAATAGTCGAGTACTCAATAGTCAATAGCCTGATTTTTATGTAAGTAAAATCTTTGGTTACTTAGTAAAATGAAAAACAAACAAGGGTTAAATTAAATTGCTACTTTCAAAATGAAAGTTTTAAAATAACTATTGTTTTACTAAGCGTCACTTTCCTAACGAAAAATAGTTAACTTTAATAAATGAATAATTTCAAACGTTAAAATTAGAGATTAATGCATATTGCACTTACAGTTAGATAAAATTTATTTGTTATGATCGAAATATTTACCAGTAGCTTTGAAAATAATTTTTTCTAATGTAAGTAAAATCACTGATTATTTGAGTCTATGATAGTTACATCCTTTGATTAAATACAAACAAGTACGAAAAAAGTGTAAGTAAGTTAAAACACATCAAGTAAGAAAAAAGTGAAGCTATGTTCTAATCAAATCAAGTAACGCGATTTCCAATGATATGCATCAAGGCTATCTTTCAGCATTAACTCAAATCTGAAATATACAATACCTAATTTTAAGATATCAAAAACTGCACATTTAGTAGTTGTGGCGTAAAAGCATGTCCTACTGTCAAAAGCATACATTTATTCAAGACTTTCTTCAAACCCCGGAAGCTAAAAAGTGTCAAACTTGGCATCTCTTCCTTATTCCCCAAACCATCGCCAAAGTGAATTCAAATCCAACGCTCGGAATACATCTAAAAGTGTACCATAAATTCTTCTTTACTACGATCCTTCGGCATTAAGGTCCAAACATTTGCATCTTCGGAATGACTTTTATGGCGCAACAAAGACATTATTCAAGGGGAAAAAAGCACTAAAAGATGCGATATTTTCTTCTCTCCTTCTCCTGTTTATATAGAAGGAAAGATATTGGCTGTACCCTCAAGTACCTTAATGCAGCTAAAAATCCCAAGATAGGGCTGTCTTTTTCTAAAAACCCCTCTCTTATCTATTGACAACTTTAACTTTTCTTTCTAAATGTAAAATCCTGTGTTTGGCTGGAACTTGAAAGAAGATAAAGTGCTTGAAATGTAAATAAGGAACATGCCTAAGCACTTAAATTGGTAATAATTAGCGCAAATTTATTCTAAGAAATGCGTTTAGAATGATCTAGATAATATCCATACAAATGAATTGATTACCATACATTAATCGTTTTCCGTTCTTTCAAAGTACTTAAATAGCCATAAAATAGGATGAAGAAAAGATCAATTTAGATCAGACGAATTCCCTAAAGCTGCATCGAATTCATAAATCCATTATGTTTATTTTTCTAGTGGAGCGAAAATACAAAATATCTTTTTTTTTCTTAGAAAATCTATTAAAATGCAATGCGTATACCATTTTGAGATAGAAAATTCAATAAATCGTTAGAGAAGGTTTACAGATAGCAACTTAAAAATATCTTAATTTCATCTGTCGAATCAGAATTCCCAAAGAGATACCGGTTTTGCATTCATGGCAATTTTAAAAATAAAACATTCGATTTTATTTCTACGTGTTATCAATTCTAAGAATTTAAAATCTAATGCAATTCAAATTTTAGATAAAACAAATGGATAAGCTTTACTCGGAAGTAGTATATGCATTAAAAATGAGCTTGTTGCAGAATACTTAGTTCCAAAAATTGCATAATCAGATTTCTTATACTATTTTTAATGCTATGTAATGTTTCTTCATAGAATAACACATAATATAGAGAAAAATAGGTTTGTTGTGCGGGAAAGGAATCGACCTCGAATTTACATTAAGGTCAAGCATTAAGATATTAAAAGAATTATCACCTTAAATGTAAACATCTTGAAAAAAGAGGTTAAAATGGTACATTATCCAGAAGTGATCTGCATAAGAAAATTCATCCTGAAATATTTTTAACAGTTTTAAACAAAAAAACTTTATTCGAAAAGCTGCAAAATTATTTTTTTTCTGATATTCTTTCTTCGCTAATTAACACAGAGAAAAATCGGTTTGTAGTCCGGAAAAATAAATTAACTTCTACCTTGAAATTAGTTAAAGATAAATCACTTAAATGTTAAAATAGTTTCCATCTTCATTGAAATGCATTACTTAGATTAATCTGCACACCAAAGGACTTTTTTTTTCTGCAAAAATTATCCGTTTTATCGAAAAATTTATTCCCAAAATTACAAAATCAAGCTTTTCCTACTCTACTTTGTTACTTCTTAAAATAATGTTGAGAACAATCAGCATTATGCGCGGAAAAGGAATCAGGTTTTAACTCGAAATTAGTTCATAGTCGAGCGTTGAAATGTTTAAAAGAGTTACCATCTTGAGAGCAACATCTTCAGTAGAGTGTTTAATAAAATGCATTACCTTAAAGTGATCTGCGTGAAAAAGGAACTTCAAACAGAAAAATCATAACAGTTTTATAAAATAAAAATTTATTCCAAATTAAAACTTTTCCTGCTATGCTGCGTTTCTTCCTTAAATAACATTTAGAAAAATCGGTTTTTGGCGAGGGAAAAGAATCAGTAAATGCTTCGTAATTAAATGAGGGTCAAGCATTAAATTGTTAAAAGAGTTTCCACCTTAAGTGTAAACATATTTAACAAAGTGTTGCAATTCTTCCTTATTATAGATTGCCACTTGAATACTATTAATTTTAATCCTTCGAAAATGCAGACTTTCTACTTGGTATAAATAGTTCCCATGCGTATACAATTTATCTTGCAAGTTATGTTATTTTTAGAAATAATTTATTATTATTTTTATTACATTTATTATTTTTATTGCATTATATACTTGAACCAACAGAGGTACATATTTTGATATTTCTGTAACCAAATATTAGTGTTTGATTTTTCGAAAATATATTAATATTTAATTTACTGCATGTAGGTAAATATTGTTAGCACATAATAAATAATCAGTATTTAATATATTAAGAATTGTTTTACCAAATATTAATTTATCATTAATTGGTTTCCTGATAAATGATACATATATGACACGAATATTAATGCGTGTATCTTGTGAACTATTTTTGAATTTAAAATTTAATCTCAGAATCTTTCAGATTATTTTTCTAGTTCTAAGCTGAATTGAAAGTTTCAGAACAAGTTTTACAACTTAAACTAAGCAAAATATTTATCTCCTCCATTCCTTTTATTTTACGAATGAAATTTATTTCATGAAATAAAGTTTCTGTTAATGAATTCCACGGACTTGAACGAATCATGTGTATATATATAAAAAAAAGTTTATATTACCCAGCGTTGTCGAATTTGATTACATTTCCGCAAAAGAAACTTCCTTTTCCAGAACGCTTCACTTTTCAATTTAATCCATTCGAATATGATGTCACGATTTTAATACATCTTTTTGCACCAAAAGAAAAATCTTTCCAAACTTTCGCTTAACTTTATAATATGCTTTGAATAATCTTATTTTCAAAAGTAGAATAATATTAGAAGACGAACTAAAAATAAAGCGGAAATTTTCGGTGAATAAACATGGCTGATGCATTTTTATTTATTTTTTTTTCGCTTATTTTTTATATTCTTCTTTTGAACACAGATCTGCCGAATCTCCATATTTCGAAGGAGTTGAATTGCAAATCAGAACCGATAGAATCCACATTTTATAGTCGTTTGCTTTTTTTCTGTGGAGACATGGCACACAGTGTTTTCTTTATTTGAAAGTAGAATTTTTCGGAGGTTTAAACTAATAAAAATCGAACTGAATTGAAATATCCAGAAAATAACGCATCGTAAGTGCCCTAGATCTATTTGCAAAACACTGTTTTGGAGGAAAAAAAAGTGAGAGCGAAAAGTTTCTTTTATCTTATGTTACGCAACCTAAAACAGAATACTCTGTAAAATCTTTTGCAGTCGCAAACAGGGAAAAAAAAAATAGTTTGCAAATTTTTTTTTTAGACGGCAAAGCTTTTTTATGCTTTTCTCCGAATCGTCTGCAACTCTTATAGCGTGGAATTTTCTTCATTTTAAAACCACGCCTGAAGCTTTAGAAAGCTTATTTTTGGTATCTGATAAAACTTTTCTTCATTTTTATATTTTCCCAACTTATTTTCTCCACAACTTTTTCGAGCGAAATAAACAGGAAAAGCGCAAAATAGAAGTGGAATATCGTTATCTTATTTTCTCGCCTGCTCTTACAAAACGGTACTGTGGTTTTAATGTATAGAATTACACTGCGTTTATGAGTTATGAAAACAAAACGATGCTTCTAGGTGGTGGAAAATAGTCTGACTTTTCAAAGCATTTCCCTAAAAAATCGGATATTTCCAGCAAGGAATAATAAACTGATTTTTTTTATTTATTTATTTTCTCTTACTCTGTTTATACTGTTCGCATTTTAATGAGAATTCGGTTGAAAAGAGGAAAAAGAGAAAGGATATTTTTCAACTTATCTTGGAAATCTTGCTCTATGATCGTTTCGATGGTAGGGTATTTTTATTTTTATTGCTACCATGGGAGAGACGGTTATCGTTAAAAATAGATATCGTTAGAAAGCGTGTAATAAGACTGTAAAAGATTTTCTTGGAAAAGAAAATGATAGAAACAGAATATAAAATTTCCTTTTTCAGATATTTATTCGCTTAAAAAAATCACAAGTCAGTGCCAATACCTGTTTATATATATATATATATATATATATATATATATATATGACGGCGGATGACCGAAATCGGTGGTTGTTGACTTTCACCGGTGAATGTCGACAAACACCAAGTACGTCGGTGAAAGATCGAATATTTCATTACATTCTTGTACATTCGGACCCTCACCGGTGTATGTCGACAATCACATACATACATGCTCTGGTGGAGGTCGAAAAGACAGGAGCCGACATAGAGGCGACTGGCTGTTTCTCGCCAAATCCTTTGTGCTGGTGGAGTCAGTCAGCTTTGTCAGGCGAAAAATTTATCGCTGTTATGGTGAATGAATGAAATACCGGTATACAGTTGCTCGGTATACCCTACACTGATGTTTTTTTAGGGTTAAGTGTCACTGCCCGGTATACATTTGCCCGGTATACCCTACACTGATGTTTTTTTAAGGTTAAGTGCCACTGCCCGGTGTACATTTGCCCGGTATACATTTGCCCGATACTCCAAACACTCATGTTTCTTCTAATCTATCGTCAGTAAGTATTAAAATATAGAATAAATATAAATATATCAAATAAATATAAATATATCAAATAAATATAATAATATCAACGAATAAATTAATATAAAATTGGATATAACAAATATTTCGGACATTCACCAAAGCGACTATGTGATTGTTGACATTCACCGGTGAGAGTCGACATTCTCCAGATTTCGGTCATTCACCGTAACATCGCAACTGAATTACGGAGAAAAAATATAAATCTCGGATATGTTCAACATTCACCATTAGTGCATGGTGAATGTCGACATTCTCCAGATTTCGGTCATTCGCCGTAACACACTCACACACACACATATATATAAAGTAAAAGTATTTGGAAATAATGTATTGTTTTAAATAAAATATACTTCCATGATGTGTAAAAATTTTTAGTGTTTAGATGATTCGAACGGTATGCAAGCTACCTTTTTAATTCAATTTACAGAATAGCATTTTTAGTACTTAACACTTTGTAGAATTACAGTTTGTAGTTATGTGTGCGGCCAGCACAATAACTAGATTTATATTAATCTCAAATATAAATTAACCCTTTGAAAATAAAATTAATTAAATATAATTCCAAAACACTACGCAAAGATAATAAAAAAATAAAATAAACGGAAAAAAAAAAAACAAATTTCATGCAAATTTCGGGAAAAAGGGAAAAATCTCATTTTTAAATTTTAGTTCCGAAACTCGAATTGGCAACACTTGGAAAAGTTTCCCCTATGACCACCAGAACTATTGAGATCCCAATCGGTTCGTTATAAGTTAAATTATTTCATTGAATAAAAACAATTGCTGTGAGGAAAATACTTTATGTTGAAACTGCTATACAATATATTATTTTATGACTTTTTTAATCTGATAATGAATAAATTAAAAAATAACGCTAGATATTTTTTATTAACGCTTTAAATATCTTCAACTGTTTATTACTAATTTTGCAAGCAATTTCCATACTGAAATCCCAACTAGGTTATAACCAATTAAATTCTTAACCTCTAATTATGATTGTCGAATTATAATGTCATTAGCAAAATTATCTATAAATTAATGTTTGGAATGTTATAATCGGAACTTTTAAATATTTAATTAGAAACGTTTACTAAATATTTGAATGATAAAGTTTTTAATGTTTTATTAGAAATGTTTTGATATTCTTCTGACCAAGCTTTGAAAATGTTTAGATAATTTTTTTGGAATTGGATATACTGAGAATCTAGGTACATAAAATGTTTTACTAGAAACATTTGTTTTTAATCAGAATTTTTAAAATTTTTATCTGTTTTATTTGGAGTGTGTGCACGTTCTTATGTTCAAGTTTTTAAAATGTTGTAAGCATTATGAATATTTGAGCATTTTTATCATCAGAGTTTTAAACTATTTTTGGTGAAATTTTTGAACAATCTCGAAATATAAGCTAATTTTTTATTGCATATATATATATATATATATATATATATATATATATATCCCGCTGACGTTTCGGTTGCGTAACACTCGGTTAAAGAGTTAGCACTAAGTTGATAATTTTCAATGTTATTACCTTTTAAGTTTCCAAAAAATATTAAAAATGCTCCATTTTATTTCAAAAGATAGTTACTTATGTTATTAATAGAGGAAAGTTGTCTAAATCATACAACTTTTCCCATTTTCAAATTTTTATCACTCACAAATCACTGAAAATAACAGTTTAAATATTTTCAAAACGAAATACATTTTTTCAGCTACTAAAATTTTTTTTTTTACAAATAATAATTTTTGTGTTGCATGTACTAAAAACTGTTTCGCAAGGTCTTCAAGTGGTACGATTTAAAAAACCAGTAGTCGAATTTGCGTCACCTGCTCCCTAAATTGTACCAACCTTAAAAATAATGGGTATTTATGATTAAATATATAAGCAGACCGTGACAATTTTTCAACAGCATAACTAGAAATGCGATTTTCAGTTTTTGAACTGTTACAAGTATAGTAAGGGTCTGTAAAATGTTAATGGATTATGATGTTACTTACTATAA
The DNA here is from genome assembly GCA_949128135.1 of Parasteatoda lunata. NCBI lineage: Eukaryota > Metazoa > Arthropoda > Arachnida > Araneae > Theridiidae > Parasteatoda > Parasteatoda lunata. Next base: position 25,097,513 of record OX421970.1, read on the forward strand.
TGTTCAAGCGTGACTGTCAAAAGTGCTGCTTCTTAAAACTGCATCGGTTGAAATTTATAACAAACATTCCCTTCATGTTATAGGAATCGGTAAATAAATCGATTCGATGAAGGAACTGCAACAAAAAGATACTGAGACAGATCGTTCTATTAGATCACATTACTAACAAAATATTTACAACTACCTGGCAAATGAGAAAGTCCATCACTTATATACTTTTATAACTTCGTCTTTCTTTGGAATAAGGAAACTAAATCTCATCATGAGCACATTAAATTTCATCGAATTTACAGAAATGGTTTAATTTCCAACTGAATGATTCGTTCTTCTTTTGAATAAGGAAACTAAATCTCATCATAAAGATATTAAATCTCGTTGAATTTACTGAAATGGCTTAATTTCCAAATGAATGATTCGTCCTTCCTCTGAATAAGGAAACTAAATCTCATCATAAAGATATTAAATCCCATTGAATTTACTGAGATGGCTTAGTTTCCAACTGAATGATTCGTCCTTCCTTGGAATAAGGAAACTAAATCTCATCATAAAGATATTAAATCCCATTGAACTTACTGAAATGGCTTAGTTTCCAACTGAATGATTCCTCCTTCCTTTGAATAAGGAAACTAAATCTCATAATAAAGATATTAAATCTCAACGAATTTACTGAAATGGTTTAGTTTCCAACTGAATGATTCGTCCTTCCTTGGAATAAGGAACCTAAATCACATCATAAAGATAGTAAATCTCACTGAAATGACTCAGTTTTCCAAATGAATGATTCGTCCTTCTGTATCCAAGCAATTGATTAGCTAATAGGTTGAGGTTTTCTGCTGTTAAAAAAATCAGTTTTATTAAAGATTAACGCACCAGAAGAATTAAAAGCTTTTAAACACTGTTTTTAATTGTTGCTGTCTTATTACAAGCCTCTCTCAGGAGATGAGAATTTTGGTAGTGGGTGAAAGTTAGTCCAGAAAACTGCCGCTTTTCGTCAGTTAATATTACAGTCAAAAAACAACCTGTTCATACGTTGCTTCTAAATCGTACCGGTGTGATTTAGAACTGCACGCGAGGTGCGATTTAGGGTTCTTGGTAACGTTTTAAGCAAAGTGCTATTCCAAACCATAAACAATGATTAGGAAGCAGAGAAACAAATTGAACAGAAAAAATAAGTTGCTTAAAATTCCACGATGTATATAATAATAATTAGTTTTCCTATACACAGAAAGTTCAATAAATACATTGAAAACTTATAATCCGATTGATTTAAATAAAAACTTAACTCAAGTACACATCGACTTGACTCCTTTGCATAGATCTCCACATGAAAAAAAAGGTTCCTAATTTATCCACTAGAGCATTCCCTAACTCTATGTTTCTTTTGAAATTCGAGGTAACACAATTTTGGAGAGGTACGATTTAGGCAATTTCCCACAATATTTTGGTAAATGCAAATGTCTTTGTTTTACCAATATAAATTTTGAAAAATTAAATAAGTTTCCCCTTTTTAAGTTTTTTAAAAAAGTACATGTCAAAGGACGCGAATCTTGGCTAATTAGCAATGTTAAGATACTCTAACATTTAATTTGGAATGTGGAGCTATTCTATTATAACGTTTATATAATGTCTTGTTAGAAATTTTTTATCATTCTTATAATCTGGATTTAAAATTGTCTTATTAGGAGAGTTTAGGCATTCCTGTGTTCAGGTTTTCTTAAATGTTTGATTATGAATAATGGAGTATTTTTAGTCATTGGATTTTGAGAGCAAGAGGTGTTTGGGCATTTGTAAGGGTTTTAAACAACTTAATTGGGGATGTTTAGAGTTCCTTAAAAAATAAAAAATGTTCAGAGTTTCTGCTTTAAATACACAAATTTATACATTTTAAATATTTACAATCGGTCTTCAGTTTTTGTCGAATCATGGAATCTTCGTTAGTTTCAATTCCAACAGTTTATTTTTTGAGACAAAGAAAGAGAATTTCTCAGCCCTTTGAAAAACTGTTGGAGACAAATATAAGGGATAGAACAAAACAATTTGTTCGCAAACATGTCGAGTGGTTGAGGCGAGTAAACTTCGTCACTTGAATGGAAGAAGACACCACTAAAATCAGAAATTCTTCTTTTCTTCCTCTATTGACTCCCAGGAGTCTTAACCACAGAAACCAAGATTACGAACGCCAAAAAACATTGAATACAACAAAACTGTTTCGTTCTATTGTTCTCTCAGCTCTGCACTTTACTTAACCAAAGGAATAGAAGAGATTCGTGATCGGATGGCAAATATCTCTAACTCTAAAAAATATATCAAAAGAAAAAATAACATCTTCAGTTTTGCGAGTTTTTTTTTTTTTTTTTTTTTTTTTTTTTGTAGCAGTGGTCAGCTTAGCCGAGTATTTCAATGTACGTGTTTTTGGAATGTTTGTCCAGTGTTTCGTTTCCCTCCCCCCTCATACTATAGATGATTTTTTTTTCTGTAATATTCGATAGAGATGTTTTATTTCGAATATGAACATATTCGTTTTTATCTAAGATGTCGTGCTGTATGAGCTAAAGGATCAGCACGTATGAAGATGGACAAAATTCCTGCAGCTGTTGCGTTTTTAGAATATCACGTAAATTAAAATATGAGAATTTTTTTATTGTGTCAGTTATAGTGAGTGTACAAAATTGTCTAAAACTAATTATAATATTATGCGTTAATTGATATTTGCGTTCATTATTGCATTAATGTAATCAAGGTAAAATGAAAAATAATGATATTTAAGGGAAATAAATCCTTCTTTAATATTCGATGTTGTGTTGCATGGTCTATAAGATCAGCACGTATGGTGAAATCAGACAAAATTCTTGCAGTTTTTGCATTTTTAACTATCACGGAAACCAAAATTTGATATTTATATTTAGTTAGTTTACTATTAATAGTAATTGAACCAAATAGTTTAAATCAAATTAAAATATTTAGCAGATTTTCTCGTTAATTAAGACATTAATGCTATCAATATAAATACAAAATGATGATATTTAATTAAAATATTCTGAAACATAAATAAACTTTTAAATAACCTGATCAGGTTTTAATAATATTAGAAATTCGATATAGATATTAAGATTGCGTAGCTGATATGTTTTATTTAGAATATGAACATATTTGTTTTTATCTACGATGCCGTGCTGCATGCACAGCTTATACGATCAGCACGTGTGGAGAAAGCAGACGAAATTCTTGCAACAGTTATTGATTTCTTTTTCCATCACGTAAAACTAAATATGTTCATTTTCTTTGTTTTGTTTTTTTATTGAATAAGTTCACCGTCAATAGTGGGTGTACCAAATGGTTTAAATTAAATTAAAAATCTCAGTGGCTCTTTTTTCTGCGTTCTTTAAGATATTAATATAATCGAGATAAAATAAAAAAATATACTTAATTGAAATAAAAAAGAGCTTATGCAATTTAAATAAAATTTTAAGTCAATTGCACAGATTTTAATTACATCAGCAATTTTCTATCGATATTAAGATTTGACAGAAATGTTTTATTTCTAATATAAACATACTTGTTTTTATCTGCAATATTGTGCTGCATGAGTTATAAGATGGGCACACATTTTTTCCATACGAGCCGATCTTATCGGCAAACAAAATTCTTACAGCTTTTGTGTTTTTAGACTATCACGTAAATTAAAATATATTTTTTACTTATTTAGTTCGCTATCAATAGTGGTTAAACCAAATAATTGAAAATAAGTCAATATCTGCAGTCTGATTAATTTTCGGTTTTATTGAGATATCAATGCAATCAAGACAAAATATAGAAAAAATATTTAATAATAAAAAAAAGCTTTTAATTAATTTAAATACAAGTTTAAATAAATTAAATTGATTAAATCAATAAAACAGGTTTCGAGAATGAATGACACCATTTAGAAAAAACCTGTCATTTAATAAAACATTTGATTTAATTTAACTTCATTCTCCAAAATATAAATTCAAGATTTTTAATATCGAAAAATATATTGCTTCAAGTACTATAAATTTTTCAATTGCTGAAAAAGTATCATAGATTGTAATTCTTCCTGAGCAAATAAAACGTAATATGTATCCTTAAGGTAACATAAAGAACGCTATAAAATTTTATATGAGGATCATATTTCTTGGAAGAATCTGCTACGAGAGCCCCCCTTTTTCTATCTAAACTACGGACATTCCATCATGATTATCTATTACGGATAGGCGACAATATTTCTCATCCCTCTGGAGTTGCTACGGGGACAAAAAAAAATCTTGACAGTGTCTTTCGCTATATATGTCTGGATTCATCAATTACTATTCTTTGGTAGATTAATAAAAGAAAGAAGTTATAATAATCTCGAGTTTGTTTTTTTCCCTCTAACTGAGACATGTTTGAGATGTTGGTACTCCATATCGATTATTGATTTAACTTATTGTAACAGGAGGTTTCATTTCTTGATCATCTCGAGGAGTCAATTTGACTTTTATATAAGGTGACAGGCATGTCCGAACGTGTTACGCATATTAAAAAGTTTTAGGATTAATTTATTAGAAAGTGATAAATTGTCAAGTGGTAACAAGCTTTTGTACCGGTAAATAAGAATTTAAATATTTTTCCGACTCTATATCGATAATTAAGCTTCTTTACTTGACACATGATTCGTATTGTCCTTGTAAAAATTTAAGTGGTGTCGATTTGGCAAAAAGAAAATATCAAATTCTTTTTATTAGCTTTCACTTCAAAATCAAAAATTAAAAATCTCAGATTTCGCAACTGGAAGTGTTAAGCATATAGTGATAATTGAAAAATAATTGAGAAACATATGTTTTTATTTTTGCTGCCACTTTCTAAGTTAAGTACTAAATGAAATCTGTAAACAAATACAATATAACAAAAGAACAAATAATAATTAAATACCCCTGGGAGTAAAAAATGCTAACCCGTATCTTATAAAAATTTCATTTTCTTACTGTAAGTACACCCGACAAGAGCTTTAAATTTAGTACGAAACTGTCAGGCTCACAGTATTAATACATTTTCATAAGAAATAGCAAATCTCTACAGCATCTAAAAAATTACAAATTATATATAAAATATCAACAAATTATTTATATTCAATGTATATAAATTGAAATGATTTCTTTTTCAAATACCTTTCAGATAATTGTCTTCTTCAAAGGTCACAAGGCATAGTTTCAAATAAAATGGTAAACGAAAAAATATAGGGGAGTGTCGGGTACCCCCGCCCACTGTCAATTTCATATGTATAGAATATTGTTTCGAGTCAATGGGCCATCGGACATTAATTGTTATATTAAAAAAAGATTATTTTCAATGTTTCAAGTATTTATGCAGCTGGTAACATGGTAAACAATAGTTTTGGAAATATGTTGAATACAGTAGTCAAATCTTTTAAATTTCTATTTTTTTAAGTAAAACTATTCTTTTTTTGGTTAATTCTTTTTGCATTATTTAATTAGATGATAAAAAAATAGAAAAATACAAAAATAGCGATTATTACTCAAAATTATACAGAAATATAAGCAGCACTCCTTAAGTGGGCGGGGCTACCCGATTCTCCCCTAATAAATAAATTGTAAAAAGCAGCGTATACTAGATCTATTACATAGATTCTAAATTAAATTATGCGATAATTTTGTCTACAGTGAGCATTCACATGATATATAATAGAACTGTCACATGATTCACAATCGTCTCAAATGATTTAAATCGATTCAATGATGAATAGAACTATCGAAATCTAGAACTATAATATCGAGCAATTTTTTTTTGCATTCAATCAATTAATCTGGACCACGTTTTCGTTTAATTTAAACCATAAGTATACTGTAATCTAGTTGAAAGATGGTTAAATTTTCTCAATAATATGGTACAGTTTGGAAAGCTGACAAATGCTGTTACACTGCGAAAAAATCGGTTCAACATTGAATAGTACCTTGCACCATAATATCGAAAAATTTGTTGAAACTGTAATATAGAGTTAAATGAAATCATGTTTTTGTTAGACTTGAATCATCGCATACTACTGTAAAATTAAAGTAGGTTTAATTTGCCTACTCATACAATACAACTTAATACCATATTAATAGTAAGCTTGCATGATGTTCTTGTTCAACATGAGGTTGAGAACCTTAATCTATAAACAAATAAATGTTTATTCAGTGAAAAAGGCTTGATTTTCATAGCCTAAACCAAATTAATACTTAATTAGTAGTTCTCGACGATTTCACCCAAACGATATCTAGAACTAAAAATGCATAATTTAAGAATAAATCCAGTTTTTATAGATCTTGACTACGAATATATTTAACCTACAAGTACTTCTTGGCAATATTGAGGTAGCAGCAAAATTGCTCACTATTATGTTTAAAAAAATCAAAATTACGATTCAATTTGGAAACAAATTTTCTGTGACTGTAATTACTATCGATATTTGGTTGATATTTATCATTGTTACAGAGAGAAGCTAGCAGATGAAATCGCCAAACAACTGATAAAAAAATTTCAGTGATACGCTGAATTTTTTCATAAACACATACAAATAAAATAGTGTAAAAAATCTAACAGAGCATAAAGTGCTCTACCAAAATCTACAATCTACCAAAAAATATATGTTTAAAAATTTTTGGTCTGATTTTTAAAGTTTAAACCCATTTAAAAATTATTAATTAACATTTCTCGAGTGTTCCTAAAATTCATGAAGATTTCAAACTAGGACTAAGAAAATATATTTTTAAAAAGAAAACCAACTTTTTTCCATGACAACTGCGAATTTGTGCTTTTTAAACTTTACTATTCGATATTATAGTTTAACTGGAAAGAAAACCCTCCATTAAGAACGCAGCAAATTTAGATCATATTATATTTCAAGGTACTAAAATTACGGTTCATAGTTATTAACTATGGATATTTAAAAGCTATTTTAAACTCTTACTGAAAGAAGATAGCTGACAAAATCTTTGAACAAAGAATAAAAAATTTCAACGTAACGGTGCATGAAAATGACGTAACGCATCGAAATATTGCTAAAACTTTTAGAACTGTGTCGCCAATTTTCTGAAAAGCGTAATTAAATTTTTCTTTAAGCTTCTTTAGGGAATATCAATGTGTAAGCAATGTTTCCTACATTTATCTAGGGATGCAAATTGAAGTTTTTAAAGGATGAAAAATGTGATGCTAAAAGATCATATTAAAAACAAGCTATTCAATAAAGCTTTTCGTATTGACAAAATACGGCGGGAAATTTATACAAATTTTATAATCGAAGCTATCATGAAACTTACATTTAGAAATAAATTCCTATGTGAAATGCGATGACAATTTTCCTGTATCGATTAACCGAAAATCGATAAGAAAGAATCTCTGATTCCGAATTCAAATCAGAAGTCATTTGTCCTTTAGATTAATCGAATCTTTCTTCGTGTAGAAATTAAATCGTAACTCGATATATCGATTGAAAGGAACTGAGGTTTCAGGATTACGTGCTGTTTTCGTAACAGTTATACAGGATTTTATCTCGATTTCAAACAAACAGTTCTTTTTCCATCAGATTTCAAAGTGAAAAATAATTTCTACATTAATTAGTTCTGCAGATATTTAAGATGCAATGCAAAAATAAATACTTGTATTACTAACATTTCATCTCTAGCGTAGTATTCAAAGTGCATCTCAGTTGATTGCCTTTTTTGGGCCATGAATTAAATAAATTTTATTGTTACTGAAGGGAAAGATAGAACAACCTTAATAATGAACAAAATGGTAAGTTTTTTTTAAAGTTCAGTAAATATAGCAACAAAAAAAAAAGGTATTTCCCCCAAGAATTTTTTTCATAAAAAGCTTGGTTATGTTAGGTCCTTAAATATTCCCCATATCTCATCTATATGCTAATGTTGATGTTGTTACCTAACTCATCTATATGATAACTCATCTATATGTTGTTACCTAAACAAGTTATATATTGCTTCTATATATTTTTTCATGATATATCTAATGAGATTGTACAAAAGTCAATAGAATAAATAGGCCAAAAGTTGCAAAAGTATTTATGTCTAAAGTGTACAACTTTTGAGACGTGTACATATGTATACATTTTAGACTGCTATCCCGGAACTATCTAAATATGTAAAGTATATTTTACAATGTAAATATTTACTCTGAATTGAATAAAACTAATCCCGAGACGTTTCGACATATATTTTAGAAGCTATAGAGTTTTCTTCATAATAAATAAAATTTAAAAATAATAGTTTTTATAAAAAAACTAAAGAATGATTTTTTAAAATATTGACTATTTTAATTCGTCTTTGGCCTCATTTGATTAAATTAGAAAAAAATAATTATTAGACAATACCTCAATTGTATATATAGTAATGTAAGATGCGTAAATAAGTGCAAGTACAAAATTGTACTTTTTGTACATAGAACGCTTAGAGTTATTAACTTTAAATAAAACATCACCTTAAAATTTAAAAGAAAAATGGATGAATGGAACGAAACGTTAAGAAAATATTTACAATTTCATATGTGCATTTAAAAGCATATAGCATTACACCTTTCCCAGCCATTACACGACATTAATAAATCAGGAGACACAAAGCGGCGAGCTTGTAAGAAAAGACCAAGCATTCAGGCTTATATTGGTAAAGGCAGCAGGACCAATATGAAAGTGCGAAGCTGCTCATAAGAGAGAGCCAACAGGCCATTGAAAACGTCGTGTTGTTTTTCAAAATATTGAAAAATATTAACCAAGTTTAATATGTGAAAAATAATTGCACAATAACTCTCTCGATTGCAATTACTACATCTAAAAAAAGTAAAGTGTAGTAATGAGAATGAAATGAAAGGAAATCTAACACAATTACAATTAATCAATCGTAAAATATTAATTATGATTTTCAACTCGTTGCCGTAAAAGTTTTATTTGATGTTGGATCAACATTAGAGCAAAATAAGTAGTATTTTATTGTATGCAATATACACGAATACCCGATATAACGACGGGATAATGTAATTCTGGTTAAAACTAGAAATATCACTTAACAAAATAAAATCATTTAATATTAGATCAAAACATACATAATATTACAATTAATATATTAGGGGGAGAGGGTGGAGAGTCTCAAAATATTAAAGCAAATTTTTAGTAGTTGCCGAAAAATGGTGTACACTACTCTTTTTTTAACAGTAAAGAGTTATGCATGGTGCTTCACTACACCACTTTAGTGTAAACTATAGTTGCCAACATTTTTGCCATATAGATACACTAAAATTTTTTACAGTGCATTACAGCTTTCAAAACTTGAGCCAGAAAATTAGCTACACTCGATGAATAAGATAAGCGTTTGGTCATTTAATAGCATCCACATAGTGCAGTAACATTAAATTAGATGAAATGAGATCTCGGGTCATACATCGCTGTGCAATTATTAATCCTTATTATTTAATCCATATTTATTATATTGTTTTTATTATGTTATAAGTTAATTTATCGATACCTTGCTTTCTTTTATAAATACAATCCTAGTCATTTTATACAATCTAACTTGCATTATAAAATTATTTGGTCTAATAGTCTAATTTTTTTTTAGAAATATCAAATTTTGTTTAGTCTTTTTAAGATGTTATTTCGATTTCAAATGTTAATCTTATATTAAGAAAATTAAACTTACGATGCATAAAAATTGTTGGTCTAGAGAATTAACTTTTTGCTATATATATATATATATATCACAAAAAAACAAAGAGAAAAAAAGAGAAAAACGAAGAAAATTAATAAGTTATATTAACTGCGCATAAGCTGTAAGTATATAGAACTCATAAAATAAGCAAAAAAATTGAGAAAAAATGGAGGAGAAAAAAAATATTAAAAATCCGGAAAACAAAATAAAGAAAGGATATAATCTCTTCATCAGCTCACACGATTATATCCGCGAAAAGGAATGCTTCCTAATATTGTATCAATATAGCCAAAGCAAAATATATCAATACAATAGTGTGAGGAGCACTCAAAAAAATTTAAACGAAATTAGAACACATTAAGTAAAAAATAAATATATCAAGCAAAAAACAGAAAATAAAATTTAAAGAGATTATAGAACAGTACACGAGAGAAAATCTGCATAGTGAGGAGTGAATTTAAATGAACTTACTCGTACCGGCATCTTTCAAGAATGATTTAAAATATTTAAGTAATAAGATTGCCAGATTACAAACTATGAAAACAGAAGCATAAATAAAGTGATATCTTATGGCACGTTCTTACTGCAATACTGAAGCGCGTCAAATTTGTTAGTTACCTTGGATGGGCTCGAAAATGGATGTGCGCAAGGTAATTTAAAGTTTGTAATTAATGAGTTTCATAATTAATTATACATTTATAATAATTTAAGAAAATTAATTATAATTTCAAAAAAAAATTGTTAAATAAATAAAAGAAACAGGATTGCTCGTTTTGCATAGGCGCTTAAATCATTCTTGAAAGATGTCGGTACGAGTAAGTTCATTTAAATTTGCTCCTCACTATGCAGATTCTCTCTCGTGTACTGTTCTATAATCTCTTTACATTTTATTTTCTGTTTTCTGCTTGATATATTTGTTTATTTTTACTTAATGTGTTCGAATTTCGTTTCAATTTTTTTGAGTGCTCCTCACACTATTGTATTGATATATTTTGCTTTGGCTATATTGATACAATATTAGAAAGCACTCCTTTTCGCGGATATAATCGTGTGAGTTGATGAAGAGATTTTATCCTTCCTTTATTTTGTTTTCCGGATTTTTAATATTTTTTTCTCCTCCATTTTTTCTCAATTTTTTAGCTTATATATATATATATATATATATATATATATATATATATATATATATATATATATATATATATATATATATATATATATATATATATATAATATAAGTCGCTTCAAAAGAAATAATATAACGTATTATGTTTTACGAAATATTTAAATTTAGCTTGTATTCACGTGTAATATGTATAAACAAAAAATCAATTGTTAAATTTTTAAAGGAATTTCATTTAGGCCAAATCCAAAGCTTACATCAAACATTTGAGACGGTTTCAAACTTATTTTAATTCAATTTCGAAAAGAATCGACAAGCCAATCACCTTAATTCAATTCGGAAAACGAATTTAATTCCAAAGAGGAAATTTTCATCGTTACTCATTTCGAACGCTTGAATAAAATTGCCGCTACAATGCATCATGGAACAAACTATCCATTTTGTTCGACAAGCGCATCAAACATGCATCGAACAACACTGTAAGAACACGTCCACCGTCACCCAGATCGTCCATTTCATAGAAGCAGCTTTGGTTATTTGTGTCTTGACCATTCGACCGTCCACCCCTTTAATTAGATCTTCTAGAGAAGTTTTGGACGCAAGGCCTCATTTGATATTGATGATAGAACGCAGACAATTTTAATCGATACGCTGAGGATCATCGTCGTTAACTATTTAGTAACACCCCAGAATACCAACCCCCCCCCCTTTAACTCTCCAATTAACAGAATCGACGATTTACCCGAGTTTGTTACTTGGAAAAGGTAGACAGCAGGGCAAGGTCGTGGAAAAGAGAAGATGTCATGCAGAACCAGTAAGGGTAGAGGCTTTTCGGTTAATTTTGCTTTCAGCAAAATCACCTGGGCATATTAGAAAGGCTTTTTGATCTTTCTTTTTCTCTTTTTTTTTTTTTTTTTGTCACTTTTATCCGGTTAATGGATTGGTGTTCAGTGATCCTGATGAAATTCTGTTTGGATTGGTTGTCAGGCGTTGATTATTTATTTTGAGTTTTATTAACTGCTAGTTCCTTCGGTGTTAATGAAGGATTCTGGTTTTTGAAAGTAAATGATGAACAGTTATAATACTTAAAAAAAAAAAGGCATCCAATCTTTATAGCCCAGAACATTGTATAGTACTTCCGTATATTCTCAAAAATGTTTTGTTTATTTTATATAATTCGAGCTCTGGTCAGAAACAAACTCGTAATCTAAAAGTAGTTTACTAGTCCAAGTTTCTTACTACTTTTAAACTTAAAAGGTATATAATAATCAAATTGGATTTATATGTTTCTGCTAAAGCTCGAAGGTCGCTTTAATAAGCACATAACGTAGCTAATATGTAGATTAACTAGAATTTTTACAAGAATTTAACTAGATTAACGGAATCAAGAAATTTTTTTTCGGTTTGCCTATGCGCTTCAACGGTTTTTGCGTTGTTAAAGTTCAACAGTTCGTTTCTCTCAATATAACAACTTATGTGTTGATTATTTGATTGTAGTAACTTGATTTTTTAAATAGCAAAAAGTAAATAAGTAACATCATATTTATTTAAGCGTTCAAGAACACTACTGTTGTTTCAGAAAAATCTTATTTTCACTTTTACGATTGCCTAGTAAGTTATGTGCAGATTATCTAGGTAATTGTAGATTACTTTGAATAATTTGAGAAATGGAAAAAAATTTACACTTTAACGGATCATCCTAGGTAATCTACACATTACCGAGATAATCTATAGAATAACTGATTTCTATACTTCCTCAGTATTATAAGTTTTGTTTAAATGTTTTGAACGTATTGAACCTTTATATGATTCAAACTAACTGCAACCTTAATAATTCTAATGAGCAAATTAATTGATTGCCCGATGCTATAGTTTAACCTAGTCGGAAACATGGTTTAATTTTACACTTTATAAAAGGTTGCGAAACTATTGCATGATATTGCGGATTAACTTTATCTTTTTCTGAATGCAAGTGTTGAATGTGTCTGAATGCAAGTGTGAATGAAAATTAATAATAATTTTTTTTTTAAAAAAACTGGATAAAATTCATCTTAAAAACAGAAAAAAAATTTTAATACAGTTTTAATAATATCTCTTACTTCCAGTTTGCGAGCTTCACAAGCATTTTTTACAGGTAAAACCTTGGGTGTATAGTTCTATTACCTCAGTGTATGCCAATATTTTCTAAGATAAAAGAAAAATTTCCAACTGATTCCATGGTATTGTAAAACAGTTCTCCTAGAGACAGTAATTTTTTTTTTTTTACAAAACTACTTGTGGGTTGCATTGTTAGGCGGCCTGCACACGTTTGCTTTAGCATGCGTCATTACCTCTGCAATAATGCAAACGTATGCAATTTCACGTATGCCTCTTGCTCCACGCTCGTTCCTTCAGAGTACGGCTCGCCTAGCTTTATAAATGTGAAATAAAATATAAAATTCAAACATCATAAAGCGTATAGTAAATTAATGAATGTTAAAAAAATATAAATAATTACAACCTATCTTTTAAACTAATGTCTTTTAAATTTTCTTAATTTTTTGATTTTTAATTAACGTTTATTAAATTTTGAGAAAATGATGTTCCTTTTAAGGAAATTAAATTGTTTAAATATTATTCCACAATCAAAAAGACGGGCTACTTTTTTTTAAAGTATAAAAACTTTTTATTTAAAAACACATCTGCAACATAAAAAGATTCACAAACAAATTATTTCAATAATCATATATAACTTAACAAACCATTTTTTTCTCTTAAAAAATATTTTTGTAAGATTTAAATTATATAAAGTTAAATATAATAAATAACACTTAAAAAATATCTTGAACTGCGGGAGTTAAATGAATCAGAGTATGTTTTAGACCATGGAGTCTGAAGTATCTTCAAATCTTATCGAAAACGTCATTTAATAAATGAAAAATAATTATTGGTATTATTTTTTAGCAGATTAATTAAATAATAATCGAATAAAGCTTTTATAAAAAAAAAATTCGAAATAAATGAAGAAAATAGTGAATAGCTAAATAAACTTTTCGTTAAATCAATCGAGTGAAAAATGCGATTCTATAATAAGCAAAAAACTTTAAAAATAAAAAACATCTTTAAACGAAAAGGATAGTTTTACGAGGAAGAAAAAACGTCTATGCCTCTTCTAAATTGATAGTCTCAAATACTAATTTTGAAAAGCATGTTTCCAATATTGACGCATTTTTACGCGAATCGTAACTTTTTTTTGTTGCATGTCATCAGTAAAATTAAAAGATTAAGACTGGATGGATGATTTTTTTTATAACAAAAATTAAAATTTTCGATGCATCTTTTTTTAGGACGTTCGATTTTTTAAGATATATTGAACAAGCTTATTAAAGCGATTGTGTTAATGAGCTTGAAATTTGATAAGTTAAACTCTTTTTAATCATCTCTCATTTCCTGATGCCTCTTACAAAATCACCAAAAGAAAAAAAATTAATAATATAACTTCATCTAGGGAAATCGAGCTGAAAGAAAAGAAAAACTGCCTAGTGCTTGATTTATTTTTAATTTCATTACTATTAGGGTTAAAAAAAGGGCTTTCATATTTCAACCTTGCAACACATAATATTTCTGATTAAGTTTAGAAAATAATGCGTAAAAATGTCACTGCAGATACTTCTAGATTTTTATGAACTGATTAAATTTCAACTTACATTACCCAACTAGTTGTATACTCACTCTTGGTACCGTACGAAAAAAAAAAACAATAAATAAATATTGATCGAAAACATGCATAAAACTGAAATGCATAAGGCGACATAATTAATAAAGCTAAAACAATTTTTTTTTATCATTACTTGTTGCCCTTCCCGGTTTCGTTACATTATTAAATTAAGCGAGGCTTGTTTTTAGAAGCTCAACCCATGAAAATAAAGATTAACAACTTTCAGTATCATTTGGCGTAATGCTGTTTGCACAAGGTCAACATTTGATATTCAAAAATTACCATCATCAAAATTTTTTTCCTGGTAGATGTCCTTATTGACAGGCCATAAAAATAATTTCCATAGAACCTCTAGTTTGTGAACTCGGAACCAATATTAGTAGATTTATTAAATTAAAAAAAAAAAAAAAAAACACCATTTCACACAACGACAGTAATATCTATAACTAAAATTAGTTAAACACCAATATAGTCAATAATAATATGCTGCTTTTTATATTTAGTATACGATATTTTATTTAAGCTAGTTTAGTTCAGAGTCGATTCTATTTGAATAAGTGCCCTTTCTCTATTAAATTAGCTTTTTAATATAAAACTTGTATTTTTATTTCAATTCGTGCCGACTACCAAAATTATTTAATAGCAAGCCTCGAAAATAATTAGCAATGACAATAATAATTTCATAATCGTTTTTAGCGAGCTTTAATTGGTACTTATTTTGAAGTTCGTAAAAAATTGCCTAACTATTATTGACGCTACTGATGCTTAATTAAATGTGGTATTAAACACCACTCTGGCATTGCCGTTCTAGATGCTGCGGTAAGGAAAACCAATTATAGGTGACCAATATACTGAGGTAATAGGTTTTTTACAGTCTCCGGAACGGACAAGTACCTATATTAATATACTACACATTCATGACCCCCTGACAAAAAGAAAAAATGTTTATTTTATTTTTATTACATATTTCGATGCGCTTTTATACTTACCATGGTATTTGTTAGAATTTCAACTCACCAAAATGACTTTCAATTCACACTTACAATATTATTTAACAAGTAGAATTCAGAATTTACAAACATTTTCCCATGGTGTAAAAGATAACTTAATTTTTACTTTATAAGCTCTTTTTGAGTTTCTGTTCTTTCAGTTTATTACGACTTAAAATCGTATCAATATTAGAAACACGCAGTTTCTTTTAGTATTTGAAATATAAATTCGGTGTTGAAATCTCCATAAACCGCAAATTATTAATGTTGTTTTCACTTGTGATAACTTAACATAGGAAATCAAAGATAAATAATTCATAAAAACGACCAATAAAATTAAATTTTGATTGATTAAAGCTGCAAGCTAGGAAATTATTCTTGTTATAAACTACTTTTTATTTACCAACACAAATTTGAGCTTACGACTACCTAAGTTCAAATACGTAGCCTTGTGATTTTTAACCTAATCCAGAAGACAAGGGAACTCGTGGATTAAGTATTAGAAAAATTATTGGACAAAACCAACCAGCATTTGTGTTATACGGAGTGGAAAACCACGAAGACCTCCCATGGTTAGACGGAAAGGAGATTCTAATCCATGAACCGTATACCCCTGAGGATATTTTACGTCACCATTGTCGTCGGTGCGAGCCGGGTGAGGAATTTGTATCGGCCAGCCATCGCTGGGATTCGAACCTGGTTCACCAAGGAAGGCGAACGCTCTATCCCCAGATAACGAGCCATGGTAGCTATGGCTTGTAATCAAATACTTATTAAATTCAAATAAAAACTCTTTCTTTGGGATCTTGAGCTCGAACCAGTGGTGAGAGAAAGTTTTAAAGTAGACTGTTAGGTCGGCCATTTCATTGAGCTTATTTGAACGAAAATTAGGTCTGATCGCTTTTGAATTGCCAATTTGTATAAGGTACATGTCTACCAGGTAGTAGAATTTACTGTATCAATCTGTAACAAAATCTTCATAGATTGAAATTTGTTTGCAAGCCTGACAGACTATTATTATTAAAATTAGGCTTAATTTACCATGTGTACAGCAAAATTGGCACATATAAGGTAAATAATATAATACTAAAAAACAATTCTAAAAATGAGCAATTTCTGTAAAAAAATTATACTATTTTAAACGAATGGAGTAGCTAATATTTTAAAAATGTTATTCTTCTTTTCCATCAAAATTCCTCAAATTAGAAATTTTTTTTATTGAGTTATCACTTTTGCTTACATATTTGTAAACCACCAAAAAAATTTTTTTTAAGAACCTGAAACAGAGCAAATGAGTAAGTTTTGGAATTAAAAATGATTTTTTTCTTGGTCCTCGCAGTAGCATTTTGGGCTTGTTTTTTTTTTCAATCTGAGATGAAAAATCATATTCACATGCTGTGACAATTTTTTTTAAACATAAGATCACAAGTCATCTGCAGAGGCTTTAATAATTTGCAGCGCCCGATAGCATACTGGAGGATTTCTGTTACAGTCCATGCATACATATACATACATAGTAACATTCTGCTTTATTTAAGTAGATTTTATTTTACCACACAGTTTAAACTTCAAAAGAATTCACAAAAGAATACATTAGAGTCTTCCTGTAACGAATACCCTATGCAACTAGTGAATTTTTCTATACAACTAGGAAATTTTCACTACGTTTCTTTTTTTGGAGACCTTCAGACGTTTATCTCGATTTCGGTCTTCTTTAATGGAAATTAGAATTGAAAGTTAAAATTAGTTGGAACATTAGATGGTAATCGAAGAATAACAAATGCTATAACTCCTTTCAACTCATTGAATGTTGGCGTAGGACTGTTAACCGTTTCATATCATAAAGATGAAGAGATTTTGAACGGTGTAAAGGATAACGTAATAAACTGAAAAAGTGGCGATAATTCCAAGCATATAGAGGCAAGATCAAAATCACATTGAACTGAAAAGCTACATCGGATAGAAATGCTGATTCTAAACCATTAAAAAAGTATGACAATGTTCCATATTCTATTTTTTTTACGAAAACTAAACTCTGTGGCGAAGCAGCCCATTGAGCAATACCTACATTGCCTGCCGGGAAGTGGCATAACTTAAAACACATCAGTATAGGGATATACATTGCAGATGTGTACCGTATAGTTCTTCACTCATACTTTTTTCTATTTTTCCATTGAAAATTTATACACTAATTACTGATATTACAGTAAAAAGTCATCTTACCAATACTTTTTATCTGTAAATTTTGCAGAACTTTCCCCCCATAATCACAAAATATTGACAGTTAGTAATTTTTGCATAAACTACAGACATAAAGTATTATTTATTATATTATTATGTAATATTAAATAAAAATTCGAAGAAAAGTAATTTTTGAATACATTATAAGGATATCATGTTCATAGCTTATGTAAAACTATAAATGCCACATTAAATTTACGATTAAATCTCATAAAAGTTCTCTTTTAATCTCCTCTTTCATTATATGAATGCTTTATTCTCCTTTTTTTTTTTTTCAATTATTTCTCAATGTGAGACCTCATTTTCCCAATTTGTCGGACGAGTGCTCAATTCTTTCTTCATCCATTCATTCTAAGAATAAATAGTTCTAATTTGAGTGATCATTAGTAAAGAAATATCTCCAAATGATGAATTTAACTCTTGATAATTTCTTCAAAAAATTAAAAGAAAAATATCACGTCTTTGTCACTCAATTTTCGCACCGCGTTAATGCCTCCACTAGATGCTGCCACCGCGGCCATTGGAAATCTAGTGTCGAAAATTTTCTCACTTAATCTCAAACCCCAACTCTCTCCAGTTTTTTTTCTTTAATTTAAAGGATGGGGAATTTATTTTTTTCCGATATTTTTTTACCATCTTAATAGAGCCATGAACGCGTGGCACTGAGACATAAATGTCTTCTCTAAAGAATTTTTTTTTTTCATTATTTCGTTTGAAACGGTGGCATCACTAATGACTCTTCCCCGTTGACAGCTTTATTAGTGCCGATCCTTATCTGATGAGAAATATTCTTTATCATTCATTTTTCGCAGTATTTTTTAATAATGGTGGGGAGGGGACGGGAAAGTGTTTTTTTATCGATTGGAATTTTCTCAAATGACGCTGCGGGTAGTTCTACACCCTTCAAATTGGCGTTGAATGAAAGTGTTGAACTCTGATATCAGAACCAAAAAACAAGTTCTGGTATTGCTTACTTAAAAATCGGAAAGACAAAAAAAAAGTATTCATATTGCCTTTCAGCGTTATTTCTGAAATGCATCTATCTAAAGACAGTGTTTTATGTACATTTAGAAGGGTGGTTTATTAGTTTTTGAGAATAGTAGTATTTTTACAGAATATTGCTTTTGAATTATTTATAGGCAATTTTCACGTGGTCTAATTAATTAGAATAATTGATCAACTCCCATGTTTAAAATACAGCTTAATGTGGCAATAATTAGGGGAAAGCTAATAATTGTTTTAAAAGCTAGGGTTTTGGCAAGGTATAGATGCATGAGCAGTGATGGCTCAAGGAATAGAGTATTCCATTAATGGTACGAGTCCCGGAGAATGGTGATGGATTTAAATTTTCTTCTCAGTTCTCACAGATCACAGTACTGAGGTAAAATGTTCCCAGTGGTAGACGGATCATGGGTTGTAATTTTTCTTGTGATAGGGTAACTATGGGAGGTTTGCGTGGTTTTCCTATCTATGTAACGAAATTGCGAATTAGTTTCAACAAGAAGTTCTTTATGAAGGAGAGATTGTCCCGAAGTTTATTAAGGAGTTTCTTTTCTTTTCTTTCTTTCTTTCTTTTTTTTGAGTTAGCTTTAAATTAAAAGACTATTGTGTTGAGAATTGATAGTCATCAACCGGATTCGAACTTTAGAAACCTGTTTATCTAGAAAAATCACTCATTTTTGAGCTATCCCGTCATACATAACAGACCTACGTAATAAAATAAGTTAGAAAACCAATCACGGCTCAATAGTGGATGAGATAAAACTACCATTCAATAATCATTAATCTAGACTACTAACTTTTTTCCATTTAATTTTGAGTGATGGTCTAATAGTACTGCAGCAAATTACACGAATAATTAATGTCAATATTTTTTTATAGGGTATAGAAAGAAACAAAATTTCTGAAACTTTATAGAAAACAGTATGAGCAAGCAGAGTGCCGGTTTTCACTATTTTGCATATAAATTTACATCAGATAATAAAATAAAAATTATAAGTGAAAAAATACTATGTCATTACCGATTTCAAACCTATTTAACGCCTATTTATCTATTAAATGTATACAAAACTGGATGCTTTTAACGTTGAATAAAATATGTATTAAAACAAGACATGGATGAGAAAATCTTCCATAGCCGGCATTTATTACTAATATAGACTAATTTTCCGTAGGTAGAAGTTGCATCTCATTTCACGGGCATCGCAAATGCGCCAATTTTAGAATGCCAGACTTGAATTAGGGCAAGAAAAAAAATCGCTGCTTTATTTCCGTGAAGGGCAAACTCAATTCGTCCATTGCATAATATGTAATTTAATATTTTGCCAATAGATGGCTCATAGATTGATGAATTGGTTTTTGAATTTTCCTTCGAAAAATTCGACAGTTTCGCTCCATTTGTTATATTTTTGGAATTTTTCGGAATTCAAAGGAATATGAGGGATATATGGAATTTATAGACAGTTGATGTAAGTAATAATATTGTTGCATTATTTTATTGTATTTATCTTGAAAATTATGTCATTTGATTTATTTTGCTACAATTTTAACAAAAATTACTTTATTCCATTAACGTTTCTCATATATGTGAAAATATTAAACATAGTAGTTATTTCAAGGATTTTTTTTTAAATAATCTATTCTAACATTTTGATGATAAAAAATGAAATTAAAATTTTTTTAATTCATTTTTGGCGCATTTTTTTCAAATATATTTCGCAGACAAGGTATTTATACTAACGTATAAACTACATTTTGCAGTAATAGTTAGATCAGAAATTTCCTGGACATTTTTTAACTTTTCCAAGGGACAAAGAATTCATCAAGCGAACAAGTAATTTAAGTGAGTCAAATAAGTAAAAAGAAGCAGTAAAATTATACATCACAGACAAGCTCTCAATTTTTAATATCTTTTGTAAAACCTTGTTTAAGTAATTAATATAATCACTGACTGGTTTAGGTTCAATGTGTTTATACAGGGTAATTCATTAAGAGTGAAAAAAGATACCGTTATCATGAGACTTAAAAAAAAAACTTGCATGAATTTAAATCACGCAATTTTATGAAATTACATTAAAACTATTTAATGAGAAATGTTTAACTGCCTACTTTGAATAGGAGAGCAGATTAATCTTTTTTTAACGTGCCTTCACATATTTGTTATCATAAAAAGCTAATATATACGTCATATATGCATACAATAGAGTTGAAAAAAATGCAAGTGATTGCAAGTAATCATATTCATGAAATAAGGAATGCATATAGTCATGTTTGCTTATGCTTATTGATTTTTTAAAAATTGCAGCGAATAATTATTAATACTAGACAGTTAATATTTGTAATCCTATCTAATGATTGCTTGAAATCCTAGATCAATATTATTTGCATTCAGCGCTATTGATTGCTTGTAAAAGTAGATTATTTTTTATTTGCAATCGTAGCCAATGATAAAGTATTGGTAATCATCAATCAAGTTATAAAGGTATACAATAATTAAGAGTAAACGAAGATCATTTTTATTAGTAACTGTTCCTAATTACAACTTACAAACGCAGATCTTTTTTTATTTTAATCGTAGCTAATGATTTGGTCCTTACAATCGTACTTCACAAATTCACAATTACTTCACAATCGTCAATAAAAGTACTTCAAATTATGCACTTAAAATCGTTATAATCATAACGTAGATAGTGAAATCGCTATAATTACGAATGGTTACCTTTAAACATTTTGTATGTATCAGTAACTAATGATTACACTTTTTATTCGCAACCGTAGCAAAATATTACTTCTGATCATAAATCTTTTTTAATAATGATCTTCATTGATGATTACTTGTTATAGCGAATTATGACAGCTTATAATCACGATTACAATTGTAATCGTAACTAAAACTAAAAAAATTTCGATTATCGATAGAAAATTTAATAACATGAAAGACTTTCTTTCAAGAAAACTCAGTTATGTTCAAACCAGCTAACCCTGGAACAAAGTGAATAAAAGCTATTAAAAACGCTGAATGAATAATTATCTTCCAAAGTTTCGAATATTAAGCTATTTGAGTAATTAAGTAAGTCACAGAATAACGAAGTCGTAAATAACAGGTTTCATAGTTGGCAGTCAATGATCGACCAAAAAGCATTCCCAACTCTCAGAGAATTATATTTTCTTGAAACAAACAGCAGTTGTGGCGACCGGGAATTTTAAGTGAATATATTAAAATGATATCACTTTCTGACGCTTCAGCTGCCTCCGCCATCTTTCCTAGCGATGACAAATTATCTGCCTCTGCATAGCTGTCAAGAAGAATCTCTGGAAGACACTATTTTGTCCCCCCAGAGAACGTCCCCACAACACCCCTCAGCCCTCTCCTTTTCCGCTAAATGTCGAGTCCCGAATATCCTTGCCCGTAATAAAGGCTTCAATCGATGACGTATAATCCAAACAGAAAACTTTCCCGTAATGAGTTATACGGACTGTATTGCTGACCGTGGTCCGATCGAGTTACTAAAACGTCAACCCTTTCATAGACATTGGGTATACCTATGGGAATTGAATTCTCTTTCATTATGAATTAATTGACACTACTACTATATTATTATCTCTATCGGACATGTTTGATTATGCATGGTATTTTCTACAGAACCTATTTAATTATGAACATTAGATAAAATTATCAAATAATAACCACGATACATTGAAATATTATTAGTAAAACATTTCACAATATTATTCACAATTACGACTGTGGGAACTATAACACTAAATTGCACACTTAAAACTGGTTCATCAAATGACACAGGAGGAATTTTTTTAAAGGTTTTATAAAAGAAGTTTTTGATTTTGGCTGATATAAGTTATATAAGTTTGGCTTATATAAGTTATATACAGGGGGGAAAAACATTCTCGAAACAACCCCTTGTAGGCCAGAGGGTCATGAAAGTTAAGGCATTCGTGACTAATGGCATAATTGTAGCAAAAAGGTCATCATTGTGCAGAATACCGCCTATACTTTCCAGACAAGTTGGTACACATAAATCTGTAGCTAGCCAGCTAGGTGACCTTTCACCCGTCACTAGGGATCGAGCCCTAGGCCTTCAGAACAATTGTTCAGCTAGCACTAAGCAATCACAATTCAGTGGTTCATCACTGCTCAATGGTGAAGTATATTATATGCGGGGGATTTAGGCCGTGATAGAAACTATTTACAAAAGTAATGAATCTAATGTTTTATGTCAGACCAAAAATTTTTTTCACTTTCGTCTGCTTGTAAAAATGCAGTTTTTATAACATTACTACACTAATGTTCTTTTACACTACTTGTGTAAAGTAGGCTCCACCATTTTTGTTAATGAATAACACTAAAATTTATCATTTCAGTAAAATAAGATACACATATCCATAAAAGTTACATACACATACAAATAAGTTACACATAAAAGCCATTTTTAGAATGCAATATATAGGAAAAATCATTAATGTCGAATGCATTTATACACTCTCCTTCTTAAAATTTGCAAATCAAACATCCGTGGAGGAGAGTCTTAGATGAATTTGAACTATGCTTAGCAGAACGGAGACGGAAAGAAATTACACATTATAAAATCAGTTAAAAGAGTTCTCAGAGATTTAAAAATTTAAATATAATCATCCTCATTGCACAACTTAAAACATACATACATATTTAACGGCAAATTTTTGTTTCCGTTGGTGAATAACAGCGTTGAAAAATAGCAATAAACATTCTCACCAGCTCATTCCGGATTGTAAACAAACTACTCGTAATATACTAATTGTCGTTTCTTAAATTTTTAATATTCAAAGTGCGTCAACATTGCAACATTGGTGTTTTCGAAAAATGAGAAGAATTCTCGTATGGTGTGACGATGTAGGATTATTCAATTTTAAGTATTAAAATTTAAACGATCCCTTCGAACAGTATATGAACGCTCGATTTGGTGTTAATCTGGGATCTTTTTCTTGGATTGCTCAACATCATATTCTGGGAAATATTACATCACAGTTTTTACGCTGTTGAGTTTAAACTAAAATCCGACCGGCCTGTGTAGGGATTAAAGAACTGCCCTTGCATCAGAAAGGTTCTGGGTTCGATTCCCGGGCAAGGCATGGATGTTCTTTCCTTCTCTGTGCTATCTGTCCTTACTGTGGGAGCAACGTTGGCGGGCGCACCTAATATGGTGCCCCAGAAGGAGTGGCCAACAAATCTGCCCTTCAGATACCTGTATGACCTAGGTCATTCTCCAGGTGGACAGTGAAAAAAAAAAGTTTAAATTAAAATGTTGGTTCACTCTTCAATATTTGAACCATAAAATGTAACTTTTTTAATGAACATATTCTATTGACACCAATTATCAACACTTCGTTAAAAATAATTTTATCGATTATGCCAATTTGATAAATGCATTATCAGCATTTTTTTTTTCTTTTGGATCGAGTATACATTAAAGAGGAATATAAAAGAAATTTAGTCATTGTTCCAAAGAGCCAATAACTGTTACTAATGACGGATGTCAATATCAGCAAACCTGCTATGGGAAACCAAGTTAAAACAGAGAGTGCAGTTCGTGTTTTTCAGTGGTGCTATCTATTGCTAAGAATACGACGTCAGCAACACACATGTATGTCACAGCCCATTTTACTGGGAAAACCTATTAAAACTCCATTTATTCATCCACAGATCGTAATTTTGACCTAAACCAGAGAACGATCAGTCTCCAATTCAGTACCCTCGAAGGTATTGATTTGTTATGTGAACTTGGAGGACTTTGCGACCTCGACAAATTTAACGTGCACCAGTTATCATTTAATTTTCAAACTCAGTGATTCGAACTCACAGTTCGAAGTGATTCGAACTCACACTCTTATGAACACGAACCCAACGTCCTAACTAACATATATTATTAGCCCGTACATGTTTTCACTCGTCCGCTTACGTGACGCCATTGGATTTTTTCAAAAGAAAAGTTAATTAAATGAATTTAAATGAAAAATTGCACGAATAATGCGTAATGTCATAATTATAATGAAATATACTATTTTGTGATAAATCAGACTCCAAAACATGAAACCTAAAAACCAAGAAAGCATTCTATCCGTTTACATCTATTTCTGATCAGGGAAACCACTGATAGTTTTATAGTGGTCCGAGTCACATCTATTTCAGTGGTCTCAGAATAACAGATCCCACAACAGATCAGAATAGAGATATACACCTCAATGAGAGAGTTTCAAGGATAAAGTAGCTAGTAGTTATCAAGTAGCTTGGCAAGTAAAGTCACCATAAATTTTAACAATATCGCAAGAAAACTTAATTTTTTTCTAACCTAAAAAAAGCTTCTCTAGTAGAAGAAACTGTTCACATTTCTGTAGACATACAATAGACTATTTCTTTACATTATCCGTTAAAAGCATGTTTTTTTAATCAATACAAGTGTCAATACAATTAATAATATATATGAGTTCTTTAAACATAATGTACAATTCTTGGCATCAAAAGAGTGAGATGCATATTATTCTGGCATTTTTATATATAGTTCTATATTTCTACCTGATAAAAGTATTTTACCTAATGAGGTTAACCGCAACGCATAAATGTTAATTAATTTCCTATGAAGGTTAATAAATCTCATTTAGAAGCAAACTAAGTTAATAATCATAAATTGCTCGGACAAGCCTGGATAATAATCATAAATTACTTAGAGTTAATCAAGTGGCTTCAGATGTTACCGGAACATAAATTTACTTAGTCCGAAATGACTTGCGCTATAAAATAACACTCTCACGTAACCTTCAAAACTAGTGTTTTATATAATTCTCCAGAATTATATTAAATAGCGGTTAGAAAAACAAAAAAGAAATACCACGAATAAAATATTATTCAACGATTGGCTTTTATTCAATTTTCATTTTTTTCTCTTTTTTTCAACAAACATCCAAAATATATTAACAATGATTACATATGCAAAAATTAACAATTTTACATTAAAAAAATTATTAGTAACAAAATTAAAATTCACTTTTTTTTGAACATTTTTTCAAATGCACTAACTGATAAAAAAAATGAGTTGCTTGTTTATTTTATTTTTTCACTAATTATTGTGTACCAAAGTTAAATAAAGTTTGATACATTGCTTAAAATGAGATTTCTATGTTTTAACAACAACATATATTTATTTGTTTTTATTTCAATGTTTTAAATTTAATATTTATTTTGAAACAAAACACTAATTTTGTTTTGCTTGACTATCTGTCGGTATTTCTTTTAATAAGTTGCTTGTGGTCACAATTTAAAAACATGAACATTTTCAGTTGTTTGAGTGTCTTTACGAGACTGTTAAAATTCTCTTACCCTGTCTTTAAATTTCAAATAGGTATAAATAATATAAGAATTCTAAAATCCTTAACGCATATCTAAATATAACATACGGCGAATTTTAATACAAATTTTAAAAACACCAAAAATCTGTAAAATAGATTTTTAAACAAAATGGCGTACGTATCTATATATTTAGAAATAAAAAAAGAATTATTTTTAAATCCAAGAGGAACTATAAATTTCAACACGAATTATTGTTGCCATAAATCAAAAAAGAGAAATTCTTCCAACATAGATAGCATTCCTATTCTGATGTCCTTCCCCAAAACTCATTCATTTATTGCACGCTTTCAAGGGATTTCATTCGCAAAAGGATGCTAGAACAAAATGGAATCCAAAAGGAACAAGGGATCGAATAAAATTCTCTCCTAGCACAAAACTCCAAAATATTTTCATTCGATCGAAATCATTTTTTCCCACGTCGCTTCAATGATTTCCAACTGCTGGCTGCTACCGACGGAAATTTATGGGCACCCTCCTCGTAAATTAACCCAACAATTTGAAATAGAAAATGGAACATTTTTTGCGTGCGACGAAGTTCAACCAAGCGACAAAAATTGGCGGGAGAGTAAAGTTTCCACTGAAAAGCTGCCGCTCTACCGCTAACACCGAAACAAAATACTGTATCCCCAACCATTATCAGTTATTGAAAGTTTTAGTTATCCTGTTTAATTTCGGATTATTATGGCTCATTCCACGTGTGTTGGATTTGACCGTTAAAGCTCTTTTTTGAAGGCTCAGTATCCAAGGAAAGCAAAAAAGCCACAGTTTAAGTGCTTCATACTTGAAGCAAAACAATTATTTTAAACTCATTTTGCTTTGAAGCAAAATGAACGTCCTTTCTAAAGCATCTGCGGTTTAGAAAGGACGAATTAACTCGAATATTTAAAAATTATAAAATTTTATTAAAAGTAACCAATTTGAATACATTTTTTTTTAGAAGAAAATTATCAAAATCCCTGATAAAAATCACTGAAAATTATCAAATCTGAAAATTTGCAAAATCTCAGTTTTTGCAAATTTTTTCTGTGCCCAAATAATGCAGCATTGGAGTAAGTTTTAAAATATCAAAAAATTAGGACTCCAAACGCTTTTCATTTCCATAAAGCCATTTGCTTTTTTTCCATTTTGACATTTATCGTCATTTTCAAAATAGGTAGGTATAAACAAGGATGGGTTTAAATAAGCTAAACTTGACCTAACATTCACGAGTAACTATTGCAAACTTAGAGCAGTTATGAAAATAGTATATTATTCGCAAAAAGGCATTATTTCATATGACGACGGGGCCTTCGAAAAACAGCCCTTAAGCTCTTTTTTGAAGGCTCTTTTGTTGCTTAAAATTCTTGAGTACTTTGCGTAAAATTAATTTGTTCTTTGCGTTTTTTTTTTTTTTTTTTTTTTTTTTTTTACTTTTTATTATTTTTTTTTGTGCTAATACCATACGATATTTCAAACCTCTGTGAGTTTACAACTGTTACTCATGACTGTTAGGTCAAGTTTAGCCAATCTTTAGTCAATGCTCTCTAAATCAAGTCTGAAAAGGACGCAAAACGTCTATATGATATTCAAGTCCACAGTTTCCTGAAAATGAAAAACGTTTATGATCTAATGATTTGATATTTGTATGTTACTCCAGCGCTACATTAACTAGACTCATAAAAATTTGCAAAAATTGCGAGTTATTCATTGATTTTTATCATTTTAATCAAGGTAGAAAAATCTTTTCAAATTGGAGATTTTGTGAAAAAAAGTTTAATAACTTTTAAAATATTAATGTTATTTGTCCGTTCTAATGCCTAGTTAGTTCTTTACGGCAAGATAGTATATGTAGTTTAAAATTATGCTTTTATCTCAAGAGTAAGACACTTAAATGATTGCTTTTTTTTATTAGCGATATTGAAAAAGCTTCGAAACACACTTTTACAAGATATTTTTGAAAGACAAATAACATGAATATTTAAAGAATAATTTTCATAGGCTCTGACGTCAGATGAAATAACATTTTTTCCGAATAATATGCTATTTTCATAATTGCATTCAGTGTACAACAGATATTCTTTACCATTAAGGCAAGTTTAGCTTATTTTTAGTCTGCTCCCTCTAGGCTAATTCTGAAAATGGTACAGAACATCAATATGAAGAAAGGCTACCGTTTTGTATAAACGAAATGCGTGAAAAAGTTATTTCAACGTTGCATTATCTGGGTACATGAAAATATGCAAAATTTGGACTTATTAAATTATTTTTATAATTTTTGTCCAGGTGGAAAAATCTCGCTACATTGGTGATTTTTAAAAAGGTTTCTTAACATTTTGAATATTTATGTAATTTGACTGCTAAAAAAACCCAGATAATTTTTTATGGTAGGGTAAACCAACCAGTGAAGGAACACTACCCAGTGAAGGAACATTTCATATATATTGATTAAAAATAAGAATTTGAAAGTTTTTCGTTAGATTTATTGGTAACAATAGCTTACTGCCAAACAATAGGAAGTCATCTAGCAATGTTTTGGATTACCTGGTCAAATAGACTTCTCTGGAAAAATTTTTGAATTTTTTATTATCCCTGCAACACCTTGTTTCTTTGAAAAAATTATAAGATGAGTGTTTGTATTTATATGTTTGAAGTGGAATTAATTGCATGTAATCGTTTTATTTTCCTCACTGTGAAAAAGAGAATTCAAAGTATAGTTATTGAAGTTACGTTTTATTTTTTTAAAGCATCATAGCATAATAAAGTACTGAGATAAGGGGGTGTTTATTCACTGGATCACCAAACGATGAAAAACCAGTGAAGGAACAAGTGTTCCTTCACTGGTTTTTTTCTGAGTTAATGAAAATAAAAGATAAACTTTAACTTTCTTGTACCTTTAGTGATGTTCCGCATCAAAAGTATGTTAAAAATACGGAAAACACTTCTAACCAGGGATGGAACAGGCATGTTCCTTTACTGGGCATAGATTTCCCAGTGAATGAGCAGTATGTGTTAATATGTTGACACTTTAATTTTCAATTCATGATTACAAAAAAAAAGTTTACATTTTCCAAGTATTTATATGTTATAATTTCAAGAATAGGCTTGTTTTTAAAAATGCGTATGGCTTATAAATTCATAAAGAGCATTAAAAAATAACCAAAATTAAGTGTTCCTTCACTGGGTGTTCATTCACTGGTAAGAGCTGTTCCTTCACTTGGTCTTCTTACTACTTGTTATTTGAAGCTCCAAAACTTTAAAACATTATTATGTAAGTTATCTTCAATTTTTTTTACATAATTTGCAATTAGTAACAAATATGTTGACACTGTCATTTAACTAAAATTACGAATTTTTAAATTAATATGATTTTTTAAAAGGCAAACGAAGCTTAAGTGTTCCTTCACTGGTTAGTTTACCCTATATAAAGTTTAAAATTAAAGCTTTGCTCTTAAACAGTTGAGAATAAGGCACTCAAACAGTAGCTTGGTAAGTTTCCTTTTAAAAAGTACTGCAAAATTTTTTATTTATTTTATAACTACTTTTTTTATCTTACTTTCTACGACAGGGACTGAACATTCATCCTTCACTTCGGAAGAGGCCGGATTTGTTGGTCATTTAACATTACTCAACTTTACATTACTCAACTAACTGCTCAACTTTTTCTCTTTATCACTCGTAAAAAATAAACGACATTTCCTAAAATAAAAATATTTTCTTGATTTAGGAGCGTTTTCTAGAATTTTCCAATTTTGTATACGGGCTTGCCAGAACTTACTTTATTTTATTAAATTGATATTCATAGCATCATGGTAGCATATTGTGTACTAAAGAAAAAGCTATCACTCAGTTAGTTAAAAATTCCAACTAAAAAGAATTTAAATATACATATCCATTATTACTACGAAATTATTTTTTTAAACCAGCGAGGTCAATAAAAACCTGATATTTCAATTACAAAATCTTTAAATAAAAAAATAATAATTAATATATTAAAATAAATAAATGATAATAAAAAAATGAATGAAAATAAAAAAAGTAAATAAAAATATCTATTTAACTAAATCAATGCGAAAAGTTACATTTAAAAAAGTTAAATTATAAAGTGGTCATTTAATCATTATAGATAAATAAATAAATAAATTGTCAGAATGCATACAAGACAGAAATGATAATGAAACAAAAGAAAATTTGCGTTATTGAACAATTTGGCTAGATGTTTAGCCTCGTGTCAGAAAATGGAATGACAATGTAAAGAAAAGTAGTTTATTTACTTATTTATAAATGTCTTGGCAATGTAAAGAAAAGTAGTTCATTTATTTAAAAATTTATATTAATGTCTTGAGTTCATAAAAAACGGAAAATGTTTATTTGACTATATTGAGAATAAATTAATAATCGTTACACAATTAATAATACATAATGAAATTTCTCAAATTTTGAATTACAAAATGTTAAGGATTCTGTCAGAAATGATAAGACAACAAAATTGATAAAAAGGGCGATTTAAAATATTAAAACTGACTATAACTGAATACAGTTAAAAGAAAGCTTTAAATTGAAAAATCTAATTCAAAGGCGATGCTTGGTAAATCAAAGGAAAAGTCATTTAGGCTAAGCTCTGTTGCATCCAAACTCATTATTGATTTCAAAATTATTGTTGTTGATATTAATGAAGATACAAACTATAAAATTCTGAGGCAATAAATAGGCATCATTGTTAACTTCCAGATAAAGAAGGGAGACTTTTCGCCATGAAAAGGCATCCTCCTAGTACCCAAAAATAATTTTCACTGAACAAAAGAAATCTAAAATGGCTACCTCGCGCGATTCCGGGTGTTGTACACCATCCGGACGAAACAAACCGTAAAAAAAAATTACATTTCCCTCTAACCACCCCCAACAATGAAAGCCGAGGACCTGGAACAGAAAATGTTGAATACCTCTTCGCCGAAATGACTTCTTTTTAACTTCTTCAGTCATTCGTGAAACGAGCGACACGCATAAAAGATGGAAATAATAATAAAAGAAAAGAACATTTGCATGTGGAACAATTTGGCGAGATGTTGGCCTCGTTTCCTATCGCCTAAATTGGCACTTTTTCGAGTAAAATTATCCTACTAAAAACAATAGATGTTAAACGGTTGGAGTAGTTTAGAAAGTAATTGCACCATAACACAAATACGATGGAGACACGGGACTAAAATCCGCAAGTTTCCGACTGAAGATTCGAATAAGTAGTCCATGAATGAAAATTTATGCATGCTGAAGAATCAGTGGAAGAGAAGTTCTTTTTCTTTTTTCTTGTTTTTTTTTTTTTTTTTTTTTTTTTTTTTTTTTCTTAAATTTAAGAATTAAACATGGAAAAACCAGTTTTAACGAAAAACTCTCCAAGTTCGGCATTCTAGGTTATTTTAAATTTCTCATAAAATTCGAAACTTATGTTTTTACGTAATCGAAATAAGAATTGAGCATGAACAAATTTAGTGTAACTATAAAATTATAAAGTATTCCACGAAAAGTTCAGTGTTCCACGTTGTTTTAAATTTTTCATTGAAATTAAAAAAATCTTATGTTTTTACAACGGCAAAACATTTTATGATGAATTATGAGCAACAATGTTTAATGTCTGCTGTTTTTTTTAATCTCCCTGTTATTTTTAGCCTAATTAAAATAAGTATTTAAGCATTTAGTCTTATTAGGAAATTCACGTAAAACTGAATTTGTTTAGACTTATAGCAACGAATAATTAATAAAGCTATTTTCATTATGAATTCACTATTTGGCGCTTATTGCAAGCTTTGCGAAAAATTACTGAAACTGAATCAGCTTAGGCTTATTGTAATCAAATAGGATTATTAATCTTACACTCTCCTCATTACTCTCTTGGCTTATTACAATCTACCTGAAATAAATCGGTCTAATAAAGTAATAAATGATATAGATTGGAAAATTTCCTTTATAATTTTTTAATTGCGTCATTTTCTTTAAACAAAAAATGGAACATCAAAAAACTCATTCGTATTTCTGTAACTACTTGCCTTCATAATCAAAAGAATTTTCTTTCTAACTTAAATAATGCGTTGCTGTTTTTTTTTTTTTTTTTTTTTTTTTTTATGCGCTCAATTAAATAAAAAAGCTTCAACAAAAAAAATCAATAGAGCCTACATTCTTTATTGCTTTGAAAAATTATTTTTTTACAGTTAGTGTATATTAACGAATACTCTTATAGAAAATTTTGATTTACTCCAATGCTTCAGAAAAAATTACAAGGTATGCTTATTTTTAGCCTTAATGTATTTTGCTGAAAATGTTCCATTAAAATTCTACAATAATTATGTCCAGTAGGTATAACAACCAAATTCTTTTTTTTTCCTACTAAAAATCAATATTTTCGAAAGTAAAGTTTGAAGTAACAAAGCGTCTAGACTAAAAAAGTAATGAAAGTAAAGGGGCGTATACACTTTATAAAATAAGATGATAATAATGAATACTTCTATTATGTTGACAAGGTGTTAAATACCATATTTCACAAAACAGCACATAGTTTGCTACGATTTATGAGTGCTTTCTTAAAAAATGGCAAAATGATCGCAATATATAAAATATCATTAGTATTTTTTTCTCTCGATAAGTTAAAAAAAACATTTATTATCTACATTAAAAACATTGATTATTGATATTGAGACTCTGGTCAAAGATAAAGTTAAAAAAAACTATATATTTGTATATCATATAAATTTGATTAATAATTTTTCGCATGCACTCCCGTCCATTTCAGAAAAAGATCGATTAGTTTACTTTTACTGAGCGATGAATAATGAATAGAAAGTTCCATGTCGATATCGTGTTAGATATAGCACATTTTTATACCAATAATTTATATTTTCTGAATATCGGATGTAAAGAAAACAAATAAAAGACTTACAAAAACTTTCCACTTGACAATAATAGTCAGTATCGGTTGCTCTATCGGATAAAATGTTCTAAACTTAAAAAGAATAATAAAGTATAAAAATTAAATAACGAAAACAATGCACGAACGATGAATAATGAAATTATTTCAGTTTTCGTTTGTAAACTGCTATTTGGCATACTGGTAGGGGGGGATTGTGCTTCATTTTTAAAACAGTCATGTTCAGAATGTATTTTAGCTTTAGAGTATGTTTTCCGAAGTTAATTAGGTTGCTTTATTTTTTTTTCAAGAAGTTATTATTAATAGTCAGCATGAAAAATGCAATAAATATTACGAGATGCTCACTGAAAAAGATGAATGAAACCACAAAGGGAGTTGAGTAAAATTATAATTTATGAAAGCGACACTTATGATTAGAACGTTTTAATTTTTAACACTATGTAATGATCAAAAAATAAAACTGAAACTAAAAGAACAAATAATAATAAAATGATGAAGATACTCAAAAAGGGGGATTTACAAATCATAAAAAGCAATCTCCTAAGTATGCTAAAATCTAAATGTTTGAGAATGGAAATGATTCGGGAAATTTTACAATTTTGGAAAATTGAACCTAAAGAGGTTGTCAAGGGCTCAAAAAATTAAATTAAAATTGTTAAGTTATCTTCGTAGACAGTTATAGAAACGTGGGCGCATTCCATTATTTAGTAAACTTTTCAAACGATAAAAAGGGATATTTTATCTGAATTTTTTTTAATATATTGAAATTTGAGCTTTATAAAATTATTCATTATCTTTTAGAGACTAGAGATTATATTACAAACTATTAATATAAAAATAACTCTCTAATTTGCTGCGTTAACTTGGTACACACTAACTTTCTGAAAAAACCAGGGATCTGATCTGATTAAAAGGGATAAGTATCAACATTATCATCTAAATATCATAATACATGATAAGTATCATCCTTATGATTATAAAATTTGATTGCGGGAGGGCACAAAAAAGAACTAAAGGAGGATTTTTAGAAATTCCTTGAGGTGTCAAAACTCCTAATAAACTAAGTTTTGACGTACTGCAATTTTTTTCTTCATTCGTTTAAATATTACTTTACGACCCCATAAGCATTTGCTTTTTTTTTTTTTTATATATGAATTCCAAAGTTAGATATTAAAGGCGGTCTTTATGGAGAACCCTGCGTGAGTATTATGCATTACATAGGATGTCCAAAAAGAATGTAAACGATTAAGTAGGTGAATGGGACCAAATATCTAGAAATAGTAGCGTGAAATATTTTCAAAGCTACATTTCTTGTACCAAATGGTACACAACTTGACCTCTTAACTTCGACTTTTGAGTGCCAAGAGGGGAGGGGGGTGAGATCAACCTTAAAACGTTATGGTAGTTTTTGGAGGGCTCTGCGCAACATTAAATTTATCCAAACAATCACTGTTTTAACTATCTTTAGCTAATAACCGCTATAAAAATTCTGACGCAAGATTTCAGTTTTGTTGGAAAATATGGTCCAAAAGTGTAAGAAAGTAGTTAATGCAAAGATGGTTTGTGTTACTTATAGAGTGGAGAAAGTGAGTGCTTTCCCAGTTAATTCACATATTTTATTTAATTTGCTTTTGTTTTTAAATGTTTTTATTTTCCTTTCAATACACTCTAACATTAAATAACTGTACCTTGCTATGAGTGGGTATTTTGTTTTCGATTTATTTTTCTAAGGTGACTGCAACTTTTGTATAGGCGTCCGAACTTTAATATTTTGTTTTTAAGAAATATTAAAGAAGACCAAAGTTTCACTAAAAAGCGTTTGCGATCGAACTTTTAATATTTGATTTATTGCCTTGATAGTAACACCTTTGCATATTTTAATGATGTAAAAATTTAGTCATTAGATCAAAAGTTAAACTTGTTGTCTTTTCTTCCCTTTTCCACTGTACTATAGATGCCGCGCTTGATAAATTATTCGATGCATTATTTTAACAATTTCTTTAAGAAACTCAAGAAATTTATATTTTATAAAAAAAAATAGACATTTCACTAAACATTAAATCTTGAAAACGGACCTTCACAAAATATCTTATTGTAAAAATGGGCCCTTCACTAAATGGTTTACGGTAAAAATGGGCAGTTTCAAAATTATTTTATCTCAAAAATTGACCCTTCACGAAATATTTTATCGTAAAAATAGACTATTCACAAAATATTTAATTAGAAAATGGATCCTTCTCGAAATGTTTCATGGTAAATACGGATATTTTAAAAAATATTTTACCTTAAAAAGGCGCCTTTCACGAAATGTTTCATCTTGAAAACAGACCCTTAACAAAATAAATTATTGCAAAAATGAACCCTTAATAAAATACTTTGTCATAACAATTTAGCCTTCGAAACATTTTTTATTTATAAAGCTAGAACAAAAAAGCTTCTGACACGGTTTTTAAAATTTATTTTGTTAAATACATTTACACTTTTCGAACCAATAGATTTTATCCCTAAGTATTAGTTGCAGCATTAAATCTGATTGAAAGTGAAAAGCGAGAGTGTTCGATAAGAGAACCAAATGTTGTTCCGAAGTTGACGAACGAAATTTTAATTAAGTGTGTGTTATTAAGGTTTAGTAATTAATAAGCTGCAGAAGCTAATTAAACTTTAAGTTAATGAGATCTTTGGAATCGATAGTAAAAATAATTAAAAAATTTCAATTAGTAAATCTTGTCCTTTTAATAGTAGTTTTTTTTTTTTTTTTTTTTTTTTGTAATGTAATATGAAATCATTTTTATAAAATTTGATATTGAATACGCTGTTACTTTTCAAAAAATGGCGTGATACTGAGGATTTTTTTAAAAATTAGTTTACTGACGTCGTTACGTCATTTGGTTTGAAATGATGTCTGTTGGTCAAAATACTGTGAGTATGAAATATCACTACAGTGTACTCTCATAGGAACAAAATATAATCCTGTAGGGACAAAATATATAGAATATGAAAATTTTTGAGAACCAAATCTAATACAGACATTTCATCACAAGTGTTGGCCCCTTGGCGAATTTGAGTTACGCCATTTACATCATCCCTTTCGTCCACTCATCAGTTCGTGGTTGTATTCTATGTATTATAAATCTTTCAAATGAGATTATTAATTCGAATTCATTT
Organism: Parasteatoda lunata; assembly: GCA_949128135.1. Classification (NCBI taxonomy): domain Eukaryota; kingdom Metazoa; phylum Arthropoda; class Arachnida; order Araneae; family Theridiidae; genus Parasteatoda; species Parasteatoda lunata. The sequence continues at coordinate 25,133,728 of OX421970.1, forward strand.
CATTTTTTGGTAAATACACACTTCTATGGCGAAGTTTCTGCTCATCAGAGCGTTATAATTGTTATCCACTCAGGATATAACATGTTATGTTTGCTGTTAATTACGAAATAAACTGTTATTTGTTCGTAGCTTTTCGTCATTAGTAGTATTCCTCGTACATTGACTCAGTACAACAACGATTCAAGCAAATTTTCATAAAGAGTTTTTCAACATGAACCTTAGACTATCAAGATCATCTTAAAGTGATATACTGCTGTGGCGATCGAGCTTCCGAGATTAATTCTCTTAAGTGATGTTGAGCCACATTTAAATGTATTTAAAATAGATTTTGTTGTGGTTTGGTTATTTATATAAGAAATCTTGCTGTGTTTATATAAATTCACTAAGTGATTTTGCAATTGCGATATTAATTCAACAAGATATTTTGTAGTGACAAGATTCACAAAACAAGTAGTTATGATAAGCTTTATTCTCTATGTGATGTTGTCTTGAATACATTTAATTCTTCAATAGATTTTGTTGTGTCTGGATTATTTCTACAGAAAATGTTGTTGCGTTGTGACACTACTTCCTTAAAAAAAAATTTATCTTTACGAAATTTTTGTTTAGTTAAAATTCCGTTTCCTATTTGAAGGCAGAGAGTTTTATATAAAACCTAAGGTTAGGGCGTTATTTTTTTAAAATTAAAAAAATTGTGAAATATAAATTGGCAGTTTTTAGTACACCTAATTTTAATCATTTGGAGCTTTCTTTCATTTTAGATAAAGAAATAGTTTTTCCAATTCTAAAATTTTCGGAATTCTACCAAATTTTCTGTTGCATTATTTTAACAAAAATACATTTAAAAAAAAACTCATTATAGAATGATAAATATAGTTTCTTGAAGACGGTTTACTTCCACAATGAAAAAGTAAAAATTCCTTTTCCCGCATTTGCTTTGTTAAGGGCATATCAGCATAAGATACGTCGCTTTTTGTGGTCCAATCGAATCCAACGCTCTTACAACGTCACATAGTTTTCTTTTTCAGGAACGAATGTTCTCCTTATTTATTGAAATATGTAGCTAAATCTAGGATGCCAGTAAAACTACGAAACTATAACCTTTTTTTTTTTTAAATAGTTCCATGATATATTTCTTAACAGATATATACCTTGATATACGACAGATATATATACGAGAATAAAATTTTTGTCTAACGTGTTTAACATTTAAAAGCGTTTATATTGTTTTTAAAAGATATTTGCGTAATTTGAAAACGAAAAGAAAAAAAAACTATATGCAGTGGCGGATGATTGCATAAAACCTATACCAAAATGATCTTTTCTTAACTTGCAACGGAGTATAACTTTTTTTTATTTAAAATGTTACTCCGTCACAACATTGTTTAAGAGCAGAAAAAATGCAAAGAAATAATACTCATAAATTTTAATAAGTTAACTCCAATTTAGAAATATCTTTGTCAAATTTCTTGTTTATTTAAGACAGCATATTTTTTTTTTTTAAATTTTAAAATATTACCAAGATAGCATCTACGGCATAAAATCAAATCTATGCTTCGAGTTTACCCCAAACCTTGATGTTTGCTATCAAGATCAAGTCAAGGAATTTTACAGCGGAGTTCAATATAAACAAAAAAGTCCCTCGCCGATTAAGTGAGAAAAGTGAGTTAAGTGAGACACACACACACACGCACGCACGCGCGCGCGCACACACACACACACACACACACACACACACACATATATATATATATATATATATATATATATATATATATATATATATATATATATATATATCCCGCGCTGCCCTAATGAGAAAACAATACCAAGTAGAACACGTTATTTCTAGTCTACAATTTTCATAATTAAAAGGTTGTAGAATATTTTATGAATTGGAAAATTAAAATCCTGCTCTGCCAAATTGATAGATTAATACCCAGCAAAATATCTACTTCCAGACAACACTGCTTACCTTTAAAAGATTGGTTATGAAATATTTTTCGGAGGTTTATGCAGAAGGGGTAAAAAAAAGAGGAGAAGCTAACTTTCATCTCTGGAAAATTTCAATTCTCCTAGCCAAAGTCCTCCTAATTTATTTTCCGAAATTTATTCCATCGTATGGTTTCATTTCATTTAAAATAGTAAAGAAGCCGCGTTTCCAATCTTACTTAATGAGAAGTGCTATCTCAAAGAGGATTGAGTTCTCTTTTTCTTTGTATCCTTCCACAGGAATGAAAAAAGAAAAGAAAAATTGAAGAAGAAAAAAAAAAAAACATGTAACTTTTTCTCTTTTTGAAATGCGAAGATATAGAGGGAACAGTTATCTTGAAGACGGAAAGAGACCTCTACCTGTCTTCTATCGATTTGGAGTCTTTACTTTTATTTTCATTAGATGTTGAGGGAAAGCTCATATTGTCATCGAGAGGAAATTTATGAGAAAAAGATTGCGCCACTGAAAATAAAACTGTCTAGAATAGAGATAGAGTGAAATATTTCGAAGATTCCCCCCCAAATAACAACTGAATATTGAATTCATTGTTATCCTACAACCATCAATTTTTTGGGGGCTTAGAAAAATGAACTTTGCATCTCTTCCAACAGAAAAATTTTTCCGTAAAACTTACTCACATAACAAAGAATCCCAATAGATCCTTGCTCTTAAAGCTCGAAATAAATCAGAAATTAAACGATCTTTTTAACGTTAACAATGCAAATAATAAATTGAGCGATCCTTCAAATATTTTCAAATTAAATGATTCTCTAAGTTCTAGTCATAGATTAACCGATCTTTTGAAAATTAATTGAAAATTAAATTATTCTCTCCATATTAATTATAATTTATTATTAATATTATAATTTTGAAGATAGTTTACAATTGACATTAAAAGGATTATTCATCTTTCAAATTAAGAATGAAATGATCAACATTTATAAATTTAAAGAACATTCTAACATCATTTATTAATTATCTTTAAAATAATGAAGGAACGATCAACATTCATAGATTAAACGACCTTTCAATATAAATTTAAAGTTGAATGACCTTTGCAGCATTTATAAATTTTTTAGACCTTCCAATATTAAAAATAAATTATCTTTCTAACATAAACTATACATTCAACTTTTATTTCGACATTTTTAAATTAAACATTCATAAATTAAGCGATCTTTAGAACTTTAATTGCAAATTCTTTGCAATTTCGAACATTAATTGAAATGATGCTTCTAATATTATTTAAAAATTATCTTTAAAATAATAAATGGAACAAGCAACATTTTTGAAGCAAACGAACTTTTCAATATAAATTATAAATCGAATGAACGTTTCAATATATATAAAATAAATTATCCCTCCCATTTTTATGGAAAATTATTCTTCAATATAAGTTATAAATTATGATTCTAATATAAATTATCAATTAAGCGATCAACGTTCATTGAGTTGGCAGGAAATGATATTTTATAAATTAAACGAACTTTCAAATAGTCATAAATGAATTGATGTTTGTAATATTAAATTTAATTTTTTGTTACAATATAAATTAAACGTTATACAAACACTCATAAATTAAACAATAATTCCGTTATAACGAATTATTCCTTATCAGAAATTTTTTACTTAGCAATTACTGACAACAAGGAATTAGAAAAAATTAAATAGATAACTTATTAACAAGAAACACACAGGAATATTAAATTTAAAAATAAATCATGAACCAGAAACGTAGACAAAATAAAGTACTAATAAGAAATAATGCTATTAGCTTGTACACATAATAATGCTAATACATATATGCGATGATAATAATAATAGTATGCAAAATGAACTTCACATTAACGTAAAAGTGCATATGTAACATAAATTACTTAACGTTAGTTACATGAAAACATATGTATTACTTAACATATAAATTACTTAACGTTAGGAAACATGAAAATATATGTAATTTCGCTGTAACATTAATTATTATTCAGGAAAAAAATCTCCTCTTTAAGCCATTTTAAAGTTTACTTGAATTTTGTAAAGCATTATGTGCTAATTTTTTTTTTTTGACGAACATTCAGTCTCCACTGTATACAAACAAATTTTTGGGGGAAGATAAGTAAAATTTTTTTTTGTGCTTGCTTTTGAGTCGTGATGGGTAAGGGGATAGAGCGTTCGCTTTCCAATGAGGTGAACGGGGTTCTAATCCCGGCGATGGCTGGTCGATACGGATTCCGCATCTGGCCTGCACCAACCACAGAGCAGACGTAAAATATCCTCAGTGGTAGGCGTATTATGGGTTAGAGTCCTCTTGCCGTCAGGCTAACCACAAGATGTTTTCGTAGTCTTCCTCTCCATGTAACACAAATGCAAGTTAGTTCCATCGAAAAAGTTCTCCACAAAGACAAATTTATCCCAACACTTGATCCAGGAGCTCCCTTGTCTTCTTGATTGGGTTCAAAATTACAAGGTTACGGAGTTGAACATTAGTAGTCGTAAACTCAAAAATTGGGTCGGCTGTTCAACAACGGTTATAAAATAAAATAAAATACTTGATTTTAAAGCAGATAATTGTATAATTTTGCTAATTATACACCAATATGATTATTTAAAAGATAAATAACTAGGATCCAATGTTAGAATAATGTTACTTTTTTAAAAACAGTCCAATATGGCTCATTCATAGTAAAAGAGAATTATCTACTCTGCAAATGAATTTTGAAAAAAAAACAAAAGTTTCAAATGTGTAGGAAAACGGATATTTGGTCTCATAAATTTTTTATTGTTAAATGTTTAGAGTTGCTGCTCATTTTATAATGGAAAATATGGATAAATGTGATACAATAAAGCAATAAATTAATCAAACCTACCTATATAACACTTTAAAAATAAATGACGCATTTTACTCTAGGTTTCCTGATTTTTGGATTAGGTTCAGTACTCGTTGTTTTTATAATCGCTTCCAAGGATCAGGATTGTTCTCTAAATGTCATTAAAAGAGTGAAGGTTTAGTACTTAAAAATCATAAATGCTTTAATACTTGAGACTCACTATTTTTAGACTCATAAAACATTTAAATAACTTATCACATAAATGTAGTATATAATATAGTAAAGAGATTTAGATAAGATATTTATTATACTGTAGTGATTTGTTTGTTATTTGAGCCTCTAAAGCTATTAATATATCCATATATTTACTATGTATTTCGGATAATTTGTGAAAACAATGAATAATTATCAAACATTTTATAACTTTATTGTAAGAAAATAAGGATATTAATTTTATTATGTTTAAATAAAGGACCATAAGATTAATCTTAAGGAATACCAAATTAAAATTAAACTGTTTTTATACAAATAAAAAATATATAAATAACTATATGATGTCCTTCTGTAAAAATTAAAAATATTAGATTTAGGAATTAGTAAAAGAGCAATTAAAACTAATGCATATAGGATAAAAATCTGAGACTCATAAAAAATAAAACCATGACTCATCCACACAAAAAATTAAAATTACAACTTTAATAGAAATTTTTATTGATTGTAAACTATATTCTAAAATCCTTCGAATTTGTACTTTATTATTTAAAAAAATTGCTTGCAAATCAGTAAAGCAAGAAATAAAATGTAGAATTCTAATAATTAAAACCAAAACATATCCGATTGAAATAAAAATTTTTGCTGTTGTCCCGAAACTAAAAGTCTTTAACGAAATAAAAAGTACATACTGAAAAACATTTCTCTTTTCAATAAATGTAATTTTTTATGGAAGTCTTTAGAAATCAAATATTTCATAATTATCAAATATTAGTTTTGAATTTATCAAACAAAAGAAGAACCGACATAAAAGAAGTAATTTTATGAATGCAAATAAATACAAACATTGGATCTTTTCATTTCAAACACGTAATCGTTGACATAGGTAAATATGAATACCCTTGACGAAACGTTAATATATCATTTCGTTCTTTCAGTTTTTCTATCGTAAAAACTCTAGAGAGGTGCTTAATTTCCTTTCAACTATTAATCTTCAATATAATTTTTTTATCTATTGTGCATTAACGCCTAACATAACAAATATAGAAGATCAATTTCTTAAAAAAGTGGATATTGTCTTTTCTATATTTTTATAAAGAAAACAAAATATATCTCGATGTTTTGAAAGGTAGAAAAAAATGCTCTTTAAACGCTTTTTTTATATGCAGATATGGGTCGATATATTTGTTAAAAAAAGCATTTTTTACGGTGAATGACTGAAGTTCAACAAGGCACTTAATCATCTATTTTTTTTAAAAAAATTTAAAATATATATCTATACATTTTTTGCACTTTGAATACATTGTTCACTTATAACTTATATCAAAACACTCATATTGTTACGGCATTGATATTTAATTTTTTTTAAAAGTAAAAAACTAATTTTTTTCAATAAATAAAATTTAATAAATAAAATTACGTTTTCTATATAGGCTGAAAATAAGAAAAAATTATTTTCATCAAACCTAAAATTATTTACTTAGGGTGCATCACTTTCAAAAGAAATGAGGGAGAAAATCTATATGAACTAAATTTTGATATCGTGATGAATTGTCAAAAAAAATTTGATATTTAAAATTATGTTGCTTAGATGCCATAGCTAGATGCACACTAAGTGAGGGGGGAGTCATATCCCCCAAAAACTTTTAAAGTGGTCTTAATTATTTAATTAATGTAGTCTTAACTTGTTTAGTTTTGCCGGCACTTAGAACTTTTAGGCCAAGAAAAGATTTAGAAATTCAGTACGAACAGGTCCTTTTATTTTTTTTTATTTGTTAAAATTGCTTATATATATATAAGCAATTTTAACAAATAAACTGATGAGACTGACTACAATGAAGGATTTAAATTTTTAAAGAAAAATAAGGTTAAGAAAAAGAATGTAAAAAAAAACGATCCCTTCAAATACGGACCGAAGTCCGCATCGCGGAGAGTAAAAAAAAAAGGAACTTACAAGAAAGAAGCACAAAAAGATAATCTCCTAAAAGTGACTTAAAAATTCGTTAACTTGGTGTTGGACCAGAAAAGTTACAGCCAATTAAATTTAAAGAGGAGGAGAGTTTGAAAATTAAAGGAAAGAGATTGGTTAGTTTGCCCCCCTAAAAAAATAATTAAAAAAGAAAGGCGTGGAAAATAGAGGGGTTTACTTTCCACAAAGGAAGTTCAATGACCACGTTGACCAAGGTCAACCAGAAAGGTTAAAATAAATATAAATGCTAAATTGAAAAAAAAAGGAATAAAGTTTTAATAATATTAAAGGATTCGATATAATTAACAGTTAATTGTCACTTTACCTAAAGAAGTTACTTTCAAAGCATATGCACCGAAGAGCCATTACATTATAACCACCCTGCTAATAACATGTAGGACCACCTTTAGCCCTCAAAACTGCTAGCACCCGCCGTGGATTCCACAAACTGGCCCTGCATTTCCCTCACATTGCGAGGGGGTAGCGTGGCAGCACGAATTTGGTTTCCTAAGTAGAACCACAAATGCTTTATTGGATTAAGGTCAGGTAAATTTGGGGGCCAAGACATGACTTGAAAGTCACTGGAATGTCCCTCGAACCAATCCATGACGATTCGACCCTTATGACATGGTGCATTATCCTGTTGGTAAGCACCATCCCCCGTAGGAAAACCTGGTCTGCAACTATGTTCAAGTAGCTTACAGACGTCAGGGATTGTTCTATGAGGATTATGGGTCCTAATGTGGTCCATGAAAGCATTGTTCCTGGGCGAGAAACCATGAAAACCTGGGCGAGCCCATTGTTATAGATGGAGGGTGGTCATAATGTAATGGCTCTTCGGTGTATAATGGTGGTTAAAATCATTGTAATATTTTCGGCCATTTTCAATAGTAAAATAAAATCTTCTATTTAACGGTGTGTTATTTGTGTGTGTATTGCTAAGCGTTATTTTTACATTGATTAATATTTTCGTTAAAAAATAATACATAATACTCACGATTTTATCTTTTTGATAAGTTTGATTATCGATATTGATCACAATATCATCCTATATAATAAATATAGTAATCAATAATAATCGTGATGCTTGCATATTTAATGTGTAGTCTATCAGTGATCGGAATATTGTCCTTTTTGATACACTTATGTGTATTATTGCTGTAAACCAGAATCTGGCATTGTTCCTGCCTGTTGGTTTCATGGCCCCTATATCTAATGAGTATCGAATAGTTTTCCTTTTCAAACTGCTTAAAAAACTTGGCAATTAATTTATTTCTTTTTAGTTTTGTGTCTGTTGCTTTGTTTAGGTCGAAATTTGGCTTGGCAATAATTTTTGCTGCGTCGTTCAGGCGTCGTTCAGGAAATACATTTTAATTGTAAAGGCGTAAGGCACCGAGCTCCGGTTGAAATCGGAGTAACCAAGATTGTCTGAAATTAACGAAATGTTGACTGCTAATTAGCTCTATTAGTTTGTGAATTCTATGTTTTGCGATCAGGTAGCTGAACTTGTAATGACACCAGGTGCAGAGTTCCAGCCAAACTTTGAGCTCTCTAGAAATCGAAGAGTAGAGTAAATTGCAAATTGGCAATAAATTCTATGTAGCAATATAACGAAAACTTAAACGTTGTTTGTAGCTGCCAAGAAATTGTTAAAACGTGCATTGACATCCAGGATAGAGAAATAGTTTAATATCATTTAAATATTGAATCAGTTAGATATTGAAGCTAGTCAAACAGTAGTAAAAAATATTATTGACTATAAATTCTGGTATAACTGTTAGGCTACTATAGTACTAACAACTACTATATAGTACTAACAGCTACTATTCTAAAATCAAACAATCAATCATTCAAAATGTATGAAATTTGGCTTACCCAAGATTAAACTTTGTTAAAAGTAATTTTAAATAAATATCGATATAAATTTTCTCTTCAATTTAGACGCGGACGCATTGCAAAATATCTGAATCAAATATGAATTTAGTTAAATTCGACAAATGCTTACGGACATTTTAAAGGGTTTTTGAGGAATAGCAAGTTTTTAAAATATAAACTTGGAGAAAAAATATTTATGGATAAAATACAATGCAAATTTAATTCAAAAATAAAAAAAATAATAAAAAAACATCAAAAAGGATTTTAGCTTAGGAATGACGATATATTTAATTATTTTCGAGAAAATATAATACATAATATTCAATTACTCAAGCGTTAACTATTTTTGCATAATATCTAATCCTGTAATTAATCTCACCTCCACGGGGAGATTAAATGCAATGCATCATTTTTCTGCAGTATTTCATTTTCATCAGAAAGTTTTAATGGCATTCCTTTGAAGAAGAGGTAAATTGCTTTTTCGATAGTTAAATATTTGCATGGAGGAAAATGTTACTACATCTTGATAGTTAAGACAAAATGCAAGATTATATATTTTTTTTATTTGTAATTTATTATGTGCAGAGATAAAATCAATCAATTGCTTCATTTATTCAGTGAATAAAAATTTTAGTTACCTTCAAAAATGAAGAAGGTAGCGATGTCACAAAACTATCACTAAGGTTGGTGGCAGATAGATGTTCAAAAGACAGTTTGCGAAGTTTTTTCCCTCTTTTTTTCTGATAATTTGGTTTTTCATACTAATCAACTAAAATATTTCTTGATTAGTTTCAAAGTCATAAGATGACAATTTCGTGAATTTTGGTGAACCTATGCTTCGAATCAATAATTTGCTTACTAATCAAAACACTTTTAAACAGGTAAGTAACACGTATTTTATAGTAAAGAATGCTTCAACTTTTTGCTCAGAATTCTGCAAGCACTTTAAGAGTCCCATCATGACGTAATTGCTGCAAAGGGGTATTTTATATACATGTTTGATTTATGAATAAGTATAAGTAAAGCTAAGTAACTTTAACTCAAACTTTGAAATCATGGAAAGATAAATTTGCTACGAATATACATATTTTTCTGACAAATGGGAGGAAGTGGACATCTCTGATCTGAAATTTAAGAACTTCAAAAAAATTTAAATTTATAATTTCTGTTCTAGAAATCATATGTTTTAGAGTGTATTCCAACTTTTATTTAAATAGAACTAAATTTGTCATTAGTATTTAAAAATTAAAACTATTTGAAGTTGAAAATTCGGTACAGTTTTATTTATCCATTCCTGAAATTTGAGCATTTTTTCTATTTAAAACTGGGCAAACTTTCAGTTGACGATGACATTTATTTGTAAATAAAATGCACGAAAGCAATTTGCTAGTGAAAATAAAAGATACTTTTCAGTTTAAAAGAAGAAGAAAAATCATTTTGTTCCCATTAAAGTTACATTAGTTTTTTCAATAACTTATTAGGATCATTTTAGTTTTATTCAGCTCGCACCCACCACAATACTAAAGTAAAATATCGTCAATGATAGACGGATCAAAGAGTAAATCATCGGGCTAACCATAGGAGATTTTAGTAGTTTTCTTCTCTATGTAACGGAAATGCGAATCTGTTTCATCAATAAGTTCTAAACAAAAGATAATTAGTCCGAATGCTTGATTCAGGAGTGCATTTGTCTTCTGGGTTGGATTGAAATAGCTTATGAAGTTGAATAGTAAGAGTCGTAAATCGAAAATCGGGTCGCCTGCTTAAAACCGGTAATAAAATAAAATTTCCCAAGGCTGTTTTGCTAGCAAACAAATATTGGATAAATTACGAACTATTTCTCTATTTATAGGTAATGAATTAAACTTAAACTGTGCATGATCCAATTAGGAATAAAATTAATTTTTATTATCTCTGAAGAATTTATTTAAAGAACTCTGAATTAAATAACATTTATACATTAATTCTATTCGCTCATTTATGTTATCTGTAAATCCTCGATTTCTACAAAAGTCTTCGTTAAAAAAAAATTTAAATTATACTTTATTTGAAAAGAAACTACTTTGACTGTTGGCTCAAGTAAAGCCTATCTTCAGTCAGCGCCCAGTAACCAAATTGGAAAAAAAATGCGCTACATGTCTATATAAAGTAAAACCACACTTGAAAAGTAAAAAATTGTATGAGCCCATATAGTGCAGAATACTGCATTATATGGGATCATTTAATTTTTTTTGCAAAATTTGAGAAATATTCATATAATGATAATAATAAGTTTGATAATTTTCATCTTCATGAAAAAAATTTTTTAAATTAATTTCAATCGAAATTGTCGAATTTTTTTTCAGAAGTTCGAAAAACTTTTACATTTTTTAAGTTGTTTGTTAGTTCTATGTCAAGAAGGTAAAGATAATTTAAAATATATATATATATATAGCTATAATTACAGCACTTTTACTTTCCTTGACGAAAGAGCTTTAAAAAACAATTTTAATGTTATCGATATCAATTATGGTACACGGATGTACCCTATTTGATATCGATAAAAATATGGTTCAAAACTGCCAGAATATTGTAAAATTCATCGTGCTTCTGGTTCTACGGGAACACCGAAATTCTCAGTAGTTTTTACAGAAGCCCTTTGGAAATGATTTTGATGAAAATTTATAAATAAGGTAAAATTTGGTAATGGTAATTTTATCATGATACCTTGCCATATGGATAAAAACCATTTATTCCGTTAAATTTACTTTTCAGTTTTGTAGTTTTTACTAAATAATAATAACAATAATTTTAAAATTATTGTGGTAATAATAACAATAATTTTAAAAGCTAAAATTTACAGTAAATTGTGAACGGGAAAATGCCAAATAAAAATTTTAAATACAGAATATTTTTTTTTATTAACCAGAATGTTTGTATTTTCTTAGCAGAAACGTCATTACCGTACATTAAGATAATTTTTTTTCTCCGTGTACCCTCATTTCTTCTAGCGGTGATAGCGATATATATACAATATATGCGGAACTCATTTTTTTCTTTTCAAGATTTAGTAAGAAATGTTCCAAAAATTGTAATTTTTTCACAAAAAAAAATATTGCTCTCTGAATAAGAAATATATTAAGCAAAAAAAAAATAAACGACACACATATCTGACCTATTTTTTATCTAAAAAAATAAATAGCACGGTTGCTATAAAAATAAAATATTATAAAATTCAAATGATAATAAAATTTTTCAAATTTTCTCAATCGAATCTGCTAATTTAAGATATGTCTATCAGATTAGCAAACATTTATGTTGCTTTTCTTTTACATAAATCAACTAAAACAGCAGTCTGGAAAAGCCGATAAGGCAAAAATTAGCATACATCTTTTGATAATTATTATGCTTTATTTGTGAATTAAATGCCGATGATTTCAAACATATAATCGATTATTTTGAGCCGCAGGTTATTTATTTTGACTTGCGACACCACAATACGTCCTTATTTTTTCAACCTATTATGCAAATTGCATTTTACGAAATTGAAAATTAAATATGAACCACAAAAAATAGAAAATAAAAGTTATTTTTAAGGAACTAAATATAAAAATAATTGCTATAACTAGGTTTTCAATAAAAAATCTCTTTTCTTAATTTAATTACCTACGTGCTTTATATTAATTTCATGAGGGAAAAAAAAACTATTCCATGAAATGAAATTAATAGTACGATTTAAAATTTATAAGACAAAATAACACGTTTCAAAATCTTATTGAAACAATTTCTTTAGTAATTTTGAAAATGTATAACTCGAGGATGAAAAAACAAATTAATAATTTTAAGTAACGTGACTTCGAAGTACTTTTTCAAAAAAGTTTATTAATATTCAACAAGTAAGCAGGTATTAAAATTTTCAATAAAATAATTAAGAAAATGTACTAGCAAGGAATTATCTGTTTTTAATTTAGAAGATTAGTTTTATTTAACTTTAATAATAATTAGACTTTTAATGTTGATGTTAAAATTAACTTTTAAAAAATAAAAACTATTTTTTACTTTTTACGTTCAATACGCGCCTTAAATTATAAATTTTCTCATAATTTTAGAGTCAATAGTTATCGTATTTAGGCTTGGAATTTTCATTTAAATTTAGCATTTAATATTTCAAACGCCTAAAGAAAAGGTTGGCTTGGAAAAAAACTTCTTGAGAAGGTCAAGACCCACCCTGGGCTGTTGAGCTATTGATGACGATGAGGATGAAATAAATATATAGTATGCATGAAATAACATTATAGAAATTTTCGCAAGCAAATAATGGAATAGGAGAAGTAAGAAAGACTTGGTGAAAGACTTAAACAGTTTTTTTTTTTAAAACTATAGCAATACTACTAAAATATAATATTTGCATTCTTATATCATATATTTTTTAAATCACACATGTATTTTATATCATATATCATAGATTTTATTTCATAGATTTTATATCATATATGCATTTTTATATTATTTTATATCATTGAAGAGATGCAAAATTGGCAAAACTATATCTTTCTTAGTATTATTTCAAATAATTGTAATATTTAAATTCATGAAACTTATAAATTTTCAAATAACAATGACATTTAAGAATAATAGTCCCCAATTTCTACAATAAATTTTTACATAGGGTACTTTTACGGGAGTAAATTTGCAGGAATGAAATATTTTTCTGGTTGTTATTGTGATGCATATTGAGATTTATAACACTCTCTTATTATTCTCAGCATCCATAATGCTGAAAGATTTCATACAAATTCTTACTGTATATGTCACTAAATTAGTTCATCACAATTTTGTTAAGTAAAAATAATTATTCATTTTACTCAATAGGGAAGAACTGATTAAATTTTCTAAAACTTCGTTTAGAAAATTTTTAATTACTGTCTTTTTGACGAAACTATCAGAAAATAATTACTTCGACACAGATATCAGAAATAATTAATGACTCCTAGAAAGAATAATTAATACCTATTAGATATAATATATACCGACTGATGGTACTTTTTAACTTTAACGACATCAGAAATCTTCAAAAGTGTATTTTGTTAAAAAATTGATGTTATATTTTATCAAACAAAATCATAATGTATTTTAACTTTTGCTGCTGACACGAAACTCAACAGAATTCATTTTACAACTGAAGCGTTTTAATTAATACTCATGGGTAAAGAAAACATCCTTCTTAAAGAAATTCGAATGATATAAACATATTTTTCATGTATTAGATTAGATAAGATAAGATTAGACTAAGGCTAGCCCACCAAAACCCGATATATGTGTTTTAGATAAGAACCAAAATTACCAGACAGAAAAACCAGAGCAAAAAAAAAAAAAAAAAAAAAAAAAAAACAGATTTAAATACTCCACTTTTGATTTCAAAGCATAAAATAAAATAAATAAATAAAAGAAATATATAAATGAATAAATAAACTGTAACAACACTTGTTACTACATTGAAAAATTAGAATTGCTATGTTGAAGAAAACACTAAAGAGCAAACTGCCATCATAACCAACAAACTGACCCGTTCTCTATTTACTTAATAAAACTAAAATATTTGATTCGAAATGACTTGTTTTCGAATCATGAGATTTAATACCTCTTAAACTTTCTGTACATAACTCTTACACCTTCCGACCCAGGCCAAATGCACGACCTTTTCCCAAAAGAAATACGGAAAGTTGAGAAGCACTGAGACAAGAAAACTCATAAGTGCTCAAGTGAATCTGGTTAAAGTAACGATGACAAAAGAAGATATAATGCTAAGGCAACATATTTCCCCTTTTACATTTTCGGCAAAAGATTCGTAAAAGCACCATTAAATACACACTTTCATGTTCAGAAATTTTCAAAATACGCTAGTTTTTTTAAAAAAAATTTTAAATGGTTTTTAAGATTATGACTTTTTGAAAATGTATAATTATCCCACTTGTAATTAATCATTTGTTTCTAAGGGTGGATTAAAGTTGAAAGTTCTGTAAATAAAATAAAATTAAAATAATTTTCATAAAAAAAAATAATGTTCAACTAAATGGTTTTTCTATTGATTTGGTCAATGGTGCATATACGTACCTTTTTATTTCTCAAATAAAGTATTTTTTTTACGCACAAAAATTTTTTTGCATCCTAATGAATTTTGCTTAGACATATTTCAATGAAAATAATATTACATTTTTATAAAATTTCTGTGTTTAGCCCAAAAAGTTTTAATGAATCTTCTTTTGCCATTGTAATTTTATTTATTATAATACCAAAAATTGAAAGATCAAACCTATCGATCATTTTATGTTTTTATTTTACAGAATATTCTACGGATATTAGATAAATTTGTAACTGAGTGATCAATTTTCAAATATTATGATAGTACTTTTTGTTTTTGTAAAACATTAATATATCAATGAACCTTAAATAGGTTTTGTAGCTAAGAATTTATACCAACTAAGAATCTATATCAATTAAAAAATTTCATGCTAATTAGAATTCTGTTTTATTTTGATTGATAATAAATAAATTTAATTATTAAATTAATTCATGACAAGTTCTTGTTAATAAAGAGTAATATAACTAATGAAAATGTGAATGATTTGTTACTGTATGGATCATTTGAATTTAATTTGAATGCTTTATATGAAAACTTCGGTATCCCTATCGGTAAAAGTGAACAATTTTAAATTTTTCATAAACTAAACTGTAGTTAACTGCTGAAACTAGTTTTAATTAATGAGAAAAACAAAACAAATGAGTTACGTTATATTACGTTTTGTAATGTTTCATTTTGTAACGGGCATGACTTAAAGGTACTGACTTAAAGGTACTCTTATATAGGAAATTTATTTATATTGGGTTTTGAATCCCAGTGACTTTTAATTTAATTTTAAAAAATTAAAATTAAAAAATAAACTTTGGATTCCAACCTGTGAAAAGTGAACAATTTCCTTTTTTTCATTATTAAAAGTGATGTTAACTTCACAAATTAAGTTTAATAAACCAGAAAGATACAAGAAACTGGGTTGCAATATATAACGTTATATAATAGAATATTATATAATAGAATATTATATAATGAACAAAACTAAATGAATATCAAATATACTGTATCAGGATTTTACTTTATGAAATAGAAAAAAAAAATACCTGTAATTTCTGTCGCATTTCCAGCACCACCTATATTATTTGTAATAGGGGACGCAGACCCCCAGCAAGGGAAGGACATAGCGCACAGAACAAAAAATAGCACTAGGAGGTTTATAGTCGTATCCCTTTCCATTTGGTTGCACAACACTATTTAAAATTCTTATTAATTAATTTATTTTGAAATAAAAAAAATTTGTTTATATTCCACAAATACACATTTCACAATTTCATCCACAAAAAATCCAAGAGAAAGCTCATATCTGTCACAAATATGGGTAAGAGCTGATGCGCCTGGGACATTTTTTTTCCCCTTCTTATTTTTATAAATAAAATTGCTCGATTTGAGAGAGCGGAGAGCGATTGGGGCAAAACTAACTCGCACACTCCTTTCTACGAATGAGAGAGGTTGTAGAAGAAAAGATGCGGAGAGCTAACAGATACCGCTGGGTGACTGTTAGAGGGAGAAGAGATAGTATCTATGGCGCCATCTAGCCGTTATTATTAGAACTGCGCAAGTTTCGATATTTTGCCCCGTGAGAATTGACATTTTTAGATGTCTTGCCGATTCATTTTCCTCTATTTTCGTTTTGTTTTGCTTCTTTGATGTTGCCAATTGATTTCGATAATGCATCCTGCTTTTTCGTTTCGAAAAGCAAATAGAAAGAAAAATGAGTTTGATTATCATTTTTTTTTTCCTTCGAATTTTGTTCTCCTTTTGTTCTGTTCGACGGGACTTATTCATTTCTGAACTTTAGAAGGAAACAAATTTAAGTACATAAATCGGTATTAAATCAGTTGCAAGAGAATGGTGCATTCCTTTCATATGCAATTTATACAAAATGCACGATTATAAAAATGCAGGATCGCATGAATGGAACCCTTGCATTCCAGAATTTTCATTGACGAAGGAGAAATTAAAACGTTACATAAGAATAAATTTATTATAAACCATGAGTATTCCAAGTCCCATTTTAAGGATTGTTCTAAAAATTCATTTGATATAAATTTAGCATAAACCATTTCCATGTATTTATTTATTTATTAATCACATTTCATTTTATCGATGGCATCACGGATCAATCTTTCCTTTAATTATGAAATTTTCACGAACTATAAAATAAAATGTTGGTTTGTTTAATTAGTTATTAAAAATGACTTATTTGCATTCAACAATTTGCAGTTTTTAAAAAATAAAACGAAAAGTTTTAAAAGGTATTTAGTAATTTTCAAATGACCTTGCGATATTTAATATAGTAATATACATAAGAAAATATGCATATATGCGTTAAATAATAATTTAGAAAATACTAATTCTTAAGAAAATATATTATTAAAAAAATTACAACTTGGTTATTGAAATCTTTATTGTACGAAACTTTTCAGTAAAAATATATTTTTTGTTAAAGTTATTAAATTATAATACAAAACTGAACATAATATTTTGAAAAATGTTACATGGGTTAAGAAAATAATGACTTGTATTTTCTGTTTTAATGTTAATTCAAATAATTTTGTGCATTGGATAGATCTAAGAAAATAGTCTTAACCAGCTAAAGTTCTTAAAATTTCAATTTTAACTATGTACAAGAGGTGTCTGCGGTATTGTCAAAGATCTTACTGTATTGAATTTTAGTAATAATTTCAAATCTGTCCAGCAGCCATTAAGTCACACCAATCACCATAACTAAGAGTTCGGAACGTATCATTACAGTAAGCAACAGAAATATTTCCTTCTCTATCGTGAAATAAGATAGAAAACTGATGTCAATGCTCCATTATGCGCTGTACTACCTCTACCCGCTCTTTTCGAGCCATAACTTGAGTAGGGCTATGGCTCGAAAAAAAAAAATCCAGCTCCGTCACCAATAATTGTCATGACAATGTGCGACATCATAGTACACTTTATGTTTGAAATGTCTTCAGCCATTTTAGAAAGGAACGAAAATAAATCTAAATAAGTGCTTCGTAACTATTTTTATTTTATAAAAATACAAAATTATTCTAAATAAATACTTAAAACACTACTTAAACTATCATATAAAACTACTCAAAATTAATTTAATAAATACTTAACCTATAATTAATTAATCAACACAACTTAAATTATTCCTTAAGGCAACCCAACGAAAGGAATTATTAAAGATGACTACTGTACTGTATACTGTTTCTAATTTAGAAAACTGAATACTCACGTTTTTGGTGTCATGTAAGAGAAATAAATATATAGATATCAACAAAATGAATCTAAATAAATAGTAAACACCTAACAAAATTGATTTAAATAAATAGTAAACACCTAACAAAATTAATTTAAATAAACAAAATTAATCTACCTAACAAAACGAATCTAAATAAATACTTTATGTATAACTAGTTAATACACACAACTTAAATTATTCCGTAAGGAAACCTAACGAAAGGAATTATTAAATATGACTATACTGGTGCCAAGTTTGAAAAATGAGTACTCACGTTTTTGGTGTCAAGCGAGAGAATTAAATATATAGATATCATAACCATGCATTTTGCTTATTGTCCTAATGAAAAACAAACACGACTTTTTGGCCAAAATATCCCATAAATATGACAAATGATTTTAATACGACTTTATTATTCGATTTTTTCTTTTTTCTTTTTAAATATGAGAATACGGGCTCCGCCTGGTCACTTCGCTCACTTCTCTACCACGATTGTTTCGCTATCATTTTCATTTCCTCAAACAACAAAATTAAAAACTATCCATTTCAAAGATCTCCAAAAAACAGTTTTTACTGAAATAATACAGAATTATATACAGAAAATATATTTAAAATTGCCCCTAGCTGAAAATTGGCAATTATTTTGGAACTTGTTGCGTTTACATGCTTTAGACTGCCAAATAAAATGGTTCGGAAAACCAATTATAATCCCAATAAAATGCACTTCATATCAAAACTAAACAAGGAAGTAAAGTATTTAATAATTCATGGAAATTAATATTATGTAATATGCGGATGAAAAAATTAAATATCTACTTACCTTATTTTGGCATTTCAGTAAGGAATACCCATAAATGAAACAACATGGTTCATCATGGCATTCAACTTGGCGATAATTCAAGGAGCCTTCTCAGAATATAGTTTAACTATTGGGGACAAAAAAAACTCAACCTAATAATTGAAGATGAGAAAGTTTAGGCAACACGACATTCATCAAAATATAAAAAATGAAAGGCAAAAGAAAACATCCCAATCTGGCGTAAACCTAGCAAAATATCAAAAATCAAAACTTCTTTTTGTTGGTTTTAAAAAGTATTCGCGATCGCAACGAACTATAGGGGGCGTTGTTGTATGTGCCGAATCCCTGCGATTTCCATATGAACAGTCATTCAGTTACACTGGAGACGTCTTTAATGTAGCATTGTAACGTTACATCTTTATTGTGGCTGATTAAATTTAAAAAAGAAAAATGTTTGTTTTCTTTCTTATGCAAACGAAAACAAAATGGTATCACTTTTTTTTTTAGAGAAGGAACATCCAGAACACATCGGAAAAATATTTGTAAATAAAGAGAAAAAAATAGGTATATTCTTATAAGAGTTCAAACCTAATGTCTGAGAAATAGTTTTACTAAATTTAATGGTATAACATGAAAGGCCCATAAATAATATATGGAATGCTTACGAAACAAAAAGAAAAAAAATAACCATTCTTTTTTTGTCGCCATTTTTTAGTGTTACGAAAATGCGTCTTTGGGACTTGCCAAAAACAAAACAAGACGCAATTTTATTTTTTTAGGAGCGAAATATTTTATGGAGTGAAATATAACGAAAATGTACCAAAGTCCATAACATGAAACTTTATCTTAGTAAACGTCCGTTTTGGAAATGTTATTTCATTTTGAATCTTATTTATTAGAGTTCATAATGGCTATAGAATCAGGTGAGAGAAAAGTTTGTTTTGAATCTATGGTAAACTCTATATTGGCCAATTTTCCACCGATATCCGATTGACTACTTTGATTTTAAACAAAGTGTTTCATTTTAAGATTTTTTCCAAAACTTTTAAGTGTAGATTGGCGGCACTTAAAAATCTGCCAAATCTGTAGCTGTGGTTAATACGTAAGTACCGAATTTTTCTTCCATACTTTTCTGAATCATATTACTTTTAATATTAGAATATGCAAGAAGTATACATAAACACATAATTTAATACCATTTAATTTTTCAAAAAAAGTATTTTGACAACAATTTTATCAAAAAATTATAAACTAAAAAACGTAAAATAAAGAATTCTTAGGATAAAAACGATTTTAAAAATTCCTCATTTTTCAATAAATCTTTTCGTATTGTTTCTTTTTTTTAATTCTTATAATATTTTATCAGACGTAAAAAAAACATTTTGTAGAGAACGATCATCAAGTAAGAAAAGAAATTATTTACAAGCAAATTTTTTATTATAAAAATCATAACACTTACCTGGTTTATAAGTCCGGAGAATTCCAAAATGATATGTTCTTTGTTTGAAAACTTTATTCTCAAATAATATATACATAGTTTATCCCTTCATTACTTTTAGGTAACATACCACACATCAAAATTTTATAATTGTAAGATCTCGATATGAATTTTAATATGTAGCTTAAAAACAGAATAGCTGAATTCTAGTTGAAATTCTTTCAAAACTAAAAAACACTTACCAAGAAAACGATAAAAAATATATTTATAATCAGCACAAAAGATACTTTTTCAAGTAATTCGGATTATTCTTTATTGTTGTTTTCTGAATTATGTAGATACAGAAATATATACTATTCTATGAAGAAGAAGAATATTCTATAACTATTACAGTTCTGTATGGAATTCATTGGAACACATTTATTCATTGGAATGACGAAAGCAATGTTGACTTCATTTTAACTTGTAATGAATTGAAGACAGAAAAATTATTTTACCGCAATACACACATCTGTAACAGCAAGTGATCATGAAATCATGTTATATAAGGTAAAAATTATTGAGAAGTTGTTCTTCAAATGCTTGGCGTGTTCTGCTTCAATGTTTGGCATGTTCTGATTAGTTTTTTCAAGAAGTTTTAACTTTTCTTTAGGGAAATTTTGCTCCCCTATTTGCTGCTAAGAAAATGGCGTCCGTCATGACTCCGCTGCTAAGAAAATGGCGTTGCCAATGGTTATGTGGGAACTAATGCCCGATATTTACAGTCTCCCGCTAGATGGCGTATCGAGTGTTGCGATCGCGAATAGAATAGTCTCTCGTGAAAAACGTGATCCAATACTAATCCTCCTTGCTCAATGCTTATGCTATCCTCGATTTTGGGGTTTTCTACAAATTTGCTCCTATTACAACGTTACAGATTCACTGTTTATACACTTTAATATTTTATGGCAAAGAGATTATCTAGCAAATAGTGTAAAAAGTTAAAACTTCTCAATATTTCTTTCAAATTTAAAATATATATAGTTAAATAATGATACTAATTTATTTGACGCTCAATAATTCTCGATCGCAACGGTCGAGTACGCCATCTAGCGGGAGCCTGAAAATATCAGACATTAAATTTATTTAGTTCCATCAAAATCATTGGCAGAATCAGACGCCATTTTCTTAGCAGCAAATACGAAGCAAACTTTCCCTAAGGAAAAGGCCGAAGAACTTGAAAAAACTCTCCAGAATATTGGTAAATCATTCAGAAACAGAACACGCCTAACATTTGAAGAAAAATTCCTCAATTTTTAACTTCTATCATCAACAAACTTACAACTGATAACTTCCGACTTTGGTATTGCATATTGTTCAGGTGTGTGTATTACGGTAAAATACATTTCTTCTGTCTTCAATTCATTACAAATTAAAGTGAAATCAACATTGCTTTCTTCATTCCAATGGATAAATGTGAACGTGCAGAGCTGTAATAGTTATAGAATATTCTTCTTCTTCATAGAATAGTATATATTTCTGTATCTACATAATTCAGAAAACAACAATAAAGTATCATCCGTATTACTTAAATTTTATTATCCGTATTAAAATAGTATCATTTGTGCTGATTATTAATACATTTTTATCGTTTTCTTGGTAAGTATTTTTTAGTTTTGAAAGAATAATTTCAACTAGAATTCAGCTATTCTGTTTTAAAGCTACATATTAAAATTCATATCGAGATCTTACAATTATAAAATTTTGCTGTGTGGTATGTTCTCTAAAAGTAATGAAGAGATAATCTATGTATATATTATTTGAAAATAAAATTTTGAAGCGAAGAACATTTCATTTTGGAATTCTCCAGATTTATAAATCAGGTAAGTGTTATGATTTTTATAAAAATTTTCTTGTAAATAATTTTTTTCTTCTTATTTGATGAGAGTTCAATACAGAATGATTTTTTACGTCTGATTAAGAACTTATAAGAAAAAAAAAAGAAACAATATGGAAGTTTTTTATTTCAATATGAGGAATTTTTAAAATTATTTTTTTTTATCCTAAGAATTCTTTATTTTATGTTTTTTACTTTATAATGTTTTGATAAAAATTGTAGTTAAAATGATTGTTTTGAAAAATTAAATGGTATAAATGGTGTTTATGAATACGTTTTGCATATTCTAATGTTTGAAGTAATATGATTCAGAAAAATATGGAATAAAATTTCGGTACTTACGTATTAACGCCACCGCAACTACAGATTTGGCGCTTTTTAAGTGCCGCCAATCTACACCTAAAATTTTTGTGACAAATCATAAAATAAAACACTTTATTTAAAATCAAAACAATTTCAAATTTCAAAACATTTTATTTCAAATCAAAGTAGTTAATCGAAATCTCGGTGGAAAATGGGCCGATATAGAGTTTAACATAGAATTTAAAAAATCTCCATTTTCTTTCTTCGCCATATGAACTCTAATAAATAAGATTCCAAATGAAATTGCATTTCTAAAACGTACGTTTACCATAATAAAGTTTCATGTCATGAGAATTGGTACATTTACGTTTTTTTTGTGAAATATTTCGCTCATGAAAAATAAAATTGCATCTTGTTTTGTTTTTGGCAAATCTCAAAGACGAATTTTCGTAGCACTAAAAAATGGCGTCAAAAAAGAATTGGTTTTTTTTTTTTTCGTAAGCATTCTTTATTTTACGTTTTTCAGTTTCTAAATAATGATTGTTATTAAAACTTACAAATTTTTTTATAAAAATTTTTGTTAAAAATTTTTTTTACAAAATTTAATTTTATAAAATTATGAGGCTTATATACTCTTTTTGTTTATTTTAATTTTTGAAGTAATATAATTCTTAAAACTATGGAAAGTTTAAATAGGCCTTTCATGTTATATCATTAAATTTAGCAAAACTATTTCTCGGGCAGTAGGTTTTAACTCTAATAAGGTTTTACAGTAGGTTTTACTCTCTATAAGAATATACGTATTTTTTTTTTCTGTTTATGTACAAATATTTTTCCGATGTGCTTTGGATGTTCCTGTAAAAGTGTGAACGTGAACATTAATTATATTCTTATTACATATTTAGTATTCCATGTTTTGGCAACAGCAGTTCTTGTGTACAATATAGAATTTGAGTTTTCAGAATAACGGTGTGCGTAAATTTTAATAAAAGTAAACAGTAAATGAACTGCGTTTGTTTTATTTTTATTTTAAAAGTTGTTTCTTACATTCCTTCTCTAAAAAAAAAGAGATACCGTTTTGTTTTTGCTTGCATAAGAAAGAATATCAAACATTTTTCTTTTTTAAATTTAAAAAGCCACAATAAAGAAGGAACTTTGCAATGCTACACGATACATTAAAGACGTCTCTAAAGTAACTGAATGACTGCTGTTATAGAAATCGCAGGTATTCGTCTCATACAGCAACGCCCCCTATAGTTCGTTGCGATCGCGAATTGTAAAACGGTGGCTAAATCATAAAAAGTTTCTTCATACTGTAATATTATGCATTTACTTTAATTTATCAAATGGGCAGCACTCTTAATTTTAAATTATTTAAATCAAAATGCAGAAAATAAACCAGATAATAAATGAATAAATAAATTTTACTAGTAAATACCTTTAAGTAATTATTAAATGAACTATTTACAGATAAATACAGTTATGACTTTTATTGAATGTATGCTAATGAGATTGAAGTAAATCTGGATCATATCATGTGATATTTCTGTCCTATGAGAAAGTAAGAAATGGTCTTCATTATCAAAAGACTTTTATGTTTAGTTTAATATGGTTAAGATGAATTTTGCAATGTGGTTTTATTACGCTCGCCAATTATTTCAAAGTTTATCTTGCATTTATGAATATAAGCGGCTTTATTCTCCACTCCCTAAACTCTTCATATTAAAGAACTCTCTATTCGTAAATTCTTCATAATTTTTAAGAGAGACAAAGAGGAGGCGGGAGCTTTCACTTTTGATATAAATATCAATTTATGCATAAAAATATGACTACTCGAAAACAAAATCGAAAAATATAAGTACTCGAAAATAAAAATATTTTTTTATTTTTAGGTCATTAAGTTTGCGATAAAAATTTTAAAAAATAAGTAATTTTTATGAGAAATGTTATTTAAGTGTATAAAAAATGAGAAAATAATTTTATAAACGTAGGTAATATTTATTTACTTTTCATTTTGCCATAATTAATATATTAACAAAATGTTCTTTCATGAAATTAATATAATTGTATATTAAATTAATAAAATGATCAATTTCTTGATTAGTTTTTATAAAAATATAAACTTTTAGGGCAAAAAAACGCAGAATGAGAAATAGTTGCTGAGTTTGATAAGCGACGCCTTCTATTTTACTTTTCTTTTCTTTTAAAAAAAAATATTTATTTTTCGATTTTGTGTCAATAAAACTTGTATCGAAAATCAGAAGGTTAAAATCCTGTAATCATTCGGAAAAGAAAAAAAAAATTGGTAGTGAATTTTTTTTCTCCATCTTTTAACATAGAAGACTAAAATATCCGCCGATGTCGCAGTTACATTTGCTTGAAAGAAAAATAATAAACATGTCAATGAATTTCCATTGCCAAATTTTTTATCCGTAACGCGGGGAAAAAGCCTTCCATTTTGATGCTTTTTTCAACAAAGAATATCAAGTTTTTTTGAGTTAAATAATCATAATGTTCAGTGATAAAAATAATGATTAGTGTGTAAGATCATAAAGTTTAGTAAATATTAATTACAAAAAAAGAAATTCAGAAATTTTAAATCTACTTATTTATAGTGTTCTATACTTTACATATTAAAAGTAAAATTAGTTAGAGAACTGATTTTTTAACTAAAGGATTTTTAAAGAGAATTAAGTTTGGTAATTTAAACCGAAATTCCCAACAACCAATCACTTTAATTAAAGAATGAAAATGTTCATTCCTTTTGAGACGTACATTATACTGTTTACTTTTGCCTACTTATAATGTAGTAAACAACGAATTGAAAATCATTTAAACAAAAATGTAGTTTTTTTTTTATTTATTTATTTGGAAATTAATTTCCTTGCGGCAGTATTAATTTTTAAGAAAATTTTTTTTTCATTGTACCGTCAAACGGGGTGACTCGGTGCCATCCTGGGTTGACTATAAGTTTTTGACTATAAGAATTATAGTAATTTTCTAATTGGTCAAAGTTAGATCCGCCTACAAACTTCAATTTCACCGGAATCGTCTGGAATGGCGATTTCGATTCCGGATTCCAGTATACTCATGTTACGGCAAAGTGGGTTTTACGAAAATGGCAATCCGATGATATCTAGTTTCCGATCGGAATCGTTTCCGAGCGGAATAAATTTCGGTGAGTTGGTAATAAGGCACCAGGAAACGTAGCATATAGTTCTTATAGTCAAAACTTGCCCACGGACCTCCAAGTGAAAAACTGCAAACATGGACGGTATAAAAATTACAAATTAAAAAGAAAAACATTTTGTTGAAGAACTATTTATTGAAATTATATCTTTTGTTTAAAATAAAATAAAATAAATTAATGACTTGGATGAACGTGATGAGATTTTGAGAGTGTATTTATGTCAGGCTCAATATTTGAAGGGAACGAATTTCTAATCATTTATTTATTTATTTTGTATCATTTATTTATTTATTGGGAAGAATGCGGCCGCAAAATCTTCCCAACGTGCACCAAGTGCCATTTGATGCCGGCCTCCACCGATCATATCCTCGATTGCTTGGGGCTCGCTCTTGCGGATATCCGTGATAGCCCACTTCTGGTGCTTGACTTTGCTAGAGTTCACGGTCTCATGGATTTGATCTAGCTGCCGCTAGATCCTGAAGGATTGGACACAACAACAACATTTATTTTGTGATGAGGTTCATTACGGCACTGAAACTGAGAGAACAATATCTTCTTCCCAAGTTTTGTGTGCATATAAAAAGTTTTGCAACAAACGCAATTTTACGATTTTAGTTTTGATTAAATTTATTGTTCATCTTTAATTTCAAATTAGTTTCGTAAAGTTTGGCAAATGTACTGAAAATACATTCGCTGCAGCTTGTTTTAAGTTAGCCAGAAAACTCCGGTATCCTCCTACCATTGCCGGAGCATCGTCAGTAGCTACAGAAATGATATTAGTCAAGGGTATAGCTTTTAATTCAGTCAATAGCGTTTCACATTTCGTATCGCTTTCCAAACAACAATTCTTAGTAAAATTTTTATTCTTTTACAAATCTTACATGCTGATAGTAAAAGCTTCGTTTCCTGGATAAGTGGACTCGTAAAGCTGTATAGAAAATTCAGATATTTTTAAGTACTCACATCAAGAATTTTCTACGCACTGAGATATTTTGTTAATCCTTCTTTGTACATTATTATTACTCTGTGGAATTCTTTTTACAATGTTAAAAGCTGGTTTGTGCAACCCGGTGAGTATTATCTCACTTACAGCTAGTAAAATAAGTTCTCTCATAGTGTGAGGCGATGCGGACTTTGTAATCATGTAATATATAGAAACATGCAATCCATCGTCACCTCGCGTAGATGGTGTCCCTATAAGTTGTTGCAGTGACGGTGTTTTCAGATATTTTTCTTTACCTGTTTGAAAAATAGTTATATCTTTATCTTTTTTGTCACTATGGACTTTTATCAATTGTTCGTTAAGCTTGGAATGTTTCATTGAATCACTTGTTGTAGTTTTATTACATAGAAGACACATAGGTAAAGTATTTTTTCCTGGTAAAGAAATAAAGACATACTTCAAATATTCAACTCTGTATTTTCGGCATTTTTTCTTCGACTCATTCATACTGTTATCTCTTAACAAAAGATTTACGAAAATTTGTAAATCAACTGTTTAATTTGTAACAAACCACTGTAAATAATTATAAGCACCCACCTTTATTTATAGTTTACTTAGAACGTGAAATTGCTACTATTTTATTTATCTTAATTTCCATAATAATAAAAACCAATCACAATTTTATTATTTTATATTAAACCTCAAGTGGAACCCTGACGTTGTTTAGGGATCCCTAAATCAGTTTTTATTTTTTACGGACCACCTGAATGGTACCACGGACCCCTGGGGGTCCATATGGACCACTTTGGGAAACACTGTTCTACACGCTTCGACGTTTCAAAATGATTTTTTGCTTACCAGTTATAACCCTTAATTCAATTTTCGATGAAGTGTGGGGTGACTAGGTGCCATCTTGTTTTGCAGTGTTTTGATCATTTTTAAGTCTCTAGAGTGTTTATTGTTTAAGTGTAGAGCCTTCCATTGATGTCCTAGATGTTGACCACCCATCTGCAACAGTCTCTGGTCAATCGTTGGCAAACAGTGAGTCAGTCAATGACGCAAAAAACTCTGGTCCTGTGCAAGGTGACTTTGTTGCAGTCAAATATAAAGGAAAAAGGTACCCGGGTCAAATAATTTCTGATTTCGACAGTAGAAACGAGGCATGTGTGAAATGCCTGGAGAAAAGTGGAGAATTCTGGAAGTGGTCTACATCCCTGATGTTTTGTGGTACAAAAAGAAACAAATCCTGAAGAAGATTTGTCCTCCCGAACCTCTACCAAATGGCGACCAATTTCAGGTTATTCTAAATTCGGATTGACTGAAGAGAGAATTTCTATCTTAAATTTGTAGTTTGTGTTTCGTTTAAAAAATTGAGTAATTTTGAAAAACATTTTGAAGAGTTTCTTTAATAAATAGCATTTTTCCATATGTATGACCTTTTTTATTTTAAAATTTGAAAGTATACTCATAAAAAAATTAACTTATAATAGCTAAAATGACAAGGAGATGAACTCTGAAAGGTGAGAAGTTGCCAGCGATCGTTTCTAATAGATTTAAGAGGAGTAAATATGTGTGGCGCTTAGTCACCCTCATGTGCGGGGCGAGTAAGTGCCACTAAGAAAAAATTATATCTCCCCTCCAGGATATCTTAGAATCATTTTTAATATGTGAATTGAAAGCTAAGATGTGTAATTATGTTGTATTAAATAATCCACCCGATAGGTGAAAAAATTAGAGGAAATATGACACGAAAACGTCAAAAAGTGGCACATAGTCACCCCGGTTGACGGTACTCCTCTTAATTTTCATACGATATATGTGTGTGTGTGTGTGTGCGTGCGTGCGTGCGTGCGTGCGTGCGTGTGTGTGTGTGTGGAAAAAAGCAGTTTGAAAGAAATTACCCGTAGAAATTTTATTTTATAACCGTCGTTGAACAGCCGACCCAAGTTAATGGGTTTACGGCTACTAATGTTCAACTCCGTAGCCTTGTAATTTTGAACCCAATCCAGAAGACAAGGGAACTCCTGGATCGAGTATTGGGAGAAATTTGCCTTCGTGGAGGACTTTTTGATGGAGCTAACCCGCATTTGCGTTACATGGAGAGGAAGACCACGAGAACCTCCCACGGTTAGCCTGACGGCAAGGGGACTCTAACCCATGATCCGTCTACCACTGAGGATATTTCACGTCAGCACTGTGGTCAGTGCAAGCCGGATGCGGAATTCGTATCGACTGGGATTCGAACCCGGTTCGCCTCATTGGAAGGCAAACGCTCTATCCCCTGAGCCATCGCGGCTCACCTGTAGAAATTAAATATTTACTGATGTTTATGATATCGATAGTGATGAAAAGCAGTGAACTAGCAAAGCGTGTTATTAAAGTGGAAGAAGTCTCGCGCAGACAATATATTCTTAAAAAAAAATAAAGTGACAGATATAAATATTTCTACATAGGTCAAAGCGTAATTTATAAAATCGCGACTGAGGAAAACGGAATTGATAATATCAAAACCAGTTTGATTACCTGATGAATCTTGAAGCTGTCTCTAATAATAATATTTCCGCTCCTGTTCTCCAGCGATCAAACAAAATTTGGTGTTTTTAGTTTTGATATCCAATGCAGTAGTGCACTAAATTTACATAGCTTTTCTTATCACCCGATTCCGTTCGGGGGTACATTTAATTTCTTTCACTACAACAACTATATATTTCCCTAAAGAATATATACTACTACCACCACTGTATACTACGACAACCCCTGTACACTACAACAGCTGTATACTACAGCAGCTGTATACTACAACAGCTGTATAGTACAACAACTACTGTATACTACAACAACCACTGTATATTACAACAACAACAGCTTACTACTACACCAACTGTATACTACTACAACAACTTTATACCACAACAACAACTGTATACCACAACAATAACTATATACTACAACAACCATTATACAACCACTATTGCAGTACAACTATATGCTGCAACAACATCTATACTACGATAACAACTATATAACGATAACAACTACTACTTTACAATAATAACTACTCTAC
Source organism: Parasteatoda lunata (assembly GCA_949128135.1). Lineage (NCBI taxonomy): Eukaryota > Metazoa > Arthropoda > Arachnida > Araneae > Theridiidae > Parasteatoda > Parasteatoda lunata. The sequence goes on from OX421970.1 coordinate 25,163,566, forward strand.
TTTAACAACTATTTTATAATAACAATTATACTACAATAACTACTCTACAATAACAACTATGCTAAAATAACAAATATACTACAATAACAAATAAACTGCAGTAACAACTATTTTATAGCAGCAACTATACTACAACAAGGTGCCACAGGGCTTACTTTATCACATGCATAGAAAATATTTGTTACACGAAAGCTATTTTCATAAACTTCTAAAGCAAAACTCACTTCTAATATAAACTCTAGAAATACTATTTAAAATCGATTGCGAACAACTCTCAAAAATTGTCTCAAGAAAAGATTAAAACGACAAAAAAAATTTATGTGAGAAAAAAAATTATTGATATTTGACCTTATACCAGTTACTCACCAACAGTGTGCAAACATATATAAAAAAAAAGATTTTTTTTTTTAGGTTGAAAAGAAGATTTTTAATAAATTTCATTTTAGAAACATGGGATTTAATAGGATTTTTAATAAAGTACAAGACAAAATTTTAAAGAAAATATGTAATTTTTTTTTATTTAAAATGAGGGAAGGAAGATTTCGAAGAAATACGATTATCTTTTTAACTGAATGAGATTAGTATTTTTTTATTATTATAAACCAATTTGAATTGAAATAACAATTTAACTTTGATTTGAAGAAAATATTTATGAATATTTCTTCCTTTCCGTAAATGTATTCATATTTCTCACAATTCTTATCAAAAAATTTTCAATAGACTTTCATTAAAAGAATTTTTTATAGTTTCATTTCAATTTAATTTGTTTCTTTTTAATAATACATGATTAAAATACGTTCATACAAAAGTAGAAAAAAACTATTAACAATTTATTGAAATAAATATCCCCAAAAAGAACCTCATTTCAAGAGATATAGAAAATATAAGACTACTTATATTTCAGCAATAAATTTCAATTACATAATAATACTGGAATTCTAAATAACTACTGGAATTTTATGAAACAAAAATTATGCTTGGATTATTATTCGACATATTAATATTATACCAATATTATGTAAGATACTATTCATTAATTAGAATTCCTTAAATTTAGAATTTTTTTGAAATTTTTTACGCAACAATGCAACATTGGCGTAACTTTTCAAATATTAAAATAATAGATCGAAATCTCTTTTTAATTTTCATAAAACTGAGCCCATCAAAATATTTTATTAATAAATATATAAAAGAAAGAAAGGAAGAAGGAAAATAAAAAAGACCATTGGTAGCCAAAACAAGTTTAAACTAAATTATGAAGCTTAAATCTTGCAACCATCAAGTCGTAAGCTAACTATTTTCTACGATCGGCTAACGTTTCGTTGAAAAATTGAACTTTGAGAACTTTCGAAATTTCAAAAAAAAGTCTGGATTTAACTGTTTTTGAAGAGACAAACGAAAATTATTGATAGCATTACAATTAGACAATTGGTGGGCAACAATTTCCTACAGTGGGCTATTGTAACATAACTTTAACTTAAGGTTCAAAGTTAGCCTAGTGTTCGAAAAATGAAGCAAAAATACTGCTTTAGCCTTACCTTTGAGAGAGCCAAATAAAAGTTTTGATGGGCTCAAAAGCAAGCTAACGATTACTTTCCTTGAGCTATGGAGTCGATACATAAATGACACACTTAGATAACAAAAGTATAAAAAAATTAAAATAGTTAAGTATTATAATAAGTGTTAAATCTAGATTAATGATTATAGTTAGGTAATGTTTTTTTTTCTATTTCTAGCCAGCTCTCTCGTTTCTTAGAATTAGAGGTTATTCTAAATTCGGATTGACTGAAGAGAGAATTTCTATCTTAAATTTGTAGTTTGTGTTTCGTTTAAAAAATTGAGTAATTTTGAAAAACATTTTGAAGAGTTTCTTTAATAAATAGCATTTTTCCATATGTATGACCTTTTTTATTTTAAAATTTGAAAGTATACTCATAAAAAAATTAACTTATAATAGCTAAAATGACAAGGAGATGAACTCTGAAAGGTGAGAAGTTGCCAGCGATCGTTTCTAATAGATTTAAGAGGAGTAAATATGTGTGGCGCTTAGTCACCCTCATGTGCGGGGCGAGTAAGTGCCACTAAGAAAAAATTATATCTCCCCTCCAGGATATCTTAGAATCATTTTTAATATGTGAATTGAAAGCTAAGATGTGTAATTATGTTGCATTAAATAATCCACCCGATAGGTGAAAAAATTAGAGGAAATATGACACGAAAACGTCAAAAAGTGGCACATAGTCACCCCGGTTGACGGTACTCCTCTTAATTTTCATACGATATATGTGTGTGTGTGTGTGTGTGCGTGCGTGCGTGCGTGCGTGTGTGTGTGTGTGGAAAAAAGCAGTTTGAAAGAAATTACCCGTAGAAATTTTATTTTATAACCGTCGTTGAACAGCCGACCCAAGTTAATGGGTTTACGGCTACTAATGTTCAACTCCGTAGCCTTGTAATTTTGAACCCAATCCAGAAGACAAGGGAACTCCTGGATCGAGTATTGGGAGAAATTTGCCTTCGTGGAGGACTTTTTGATGGAGCTAACCCGCATTTGCGTTACATGGAGAGGAAGACCACGAGAACCTCCCACGGTTAGCCTGACGGCAAGGGGACTCTAACCCATGATCCGTCTACCACTGAGGATATTTCACGTCAGCACTGTGGTCAGTGCAAGCCGGATGCGGAATTCGTATCGACTGGGATTCGAACCCGGTTCGCCTCATTGGAAGGCAAACGCTCTATCCCCTGAGCCATCGCGGCTCACCTGTAGAAATTAAATATTTACTGATGTTTATGATATCGATAGTGATGAAAAGCAGTGAACTAGCAAAGCGTGTTATTAAAGTGGAAGAAGTCTCGCGCAGACAATATATTCTTAAAAAAAAATAAAGTGACAGATATAAATATTTCTACATAGGTCAAAGCGTAATTTATAAAATCGCGACTGAGGAAAACGGAATTGATAATATCAAAACCAGTTTGATTACCTGATGAATCTTGAAGCTGTCTCTAATAATAATATTTCCGCTCCTGTTCTCCAGCGATCAAACAAAATTTGGTGTTTTTAGTTTTGATATCCAATGCAGTAGTGCACTAAATTTACATAGCTTTTCTTATCACCCGATTCCGTTCGGGGGTACATTTAATTTCTTTCACTACAACAACTATATATTTCCCTAAAGAATATATACTACTACCACCACTGTATACTACGACAACCCCTGTACACTACAACAGCTGTATACTACAGCAGCTGTATACTACAACAGCTGTATAGTACAACAACTACTGTATACTACAACAACCACTGTATATTACAACAACAACAGCTTACTACTACACCAACTGTATACTACTACAACAACTTTATACCACAACAACAACTGTATACCACAACAATAACTATATACTACAACAACCATTATACAACCACTATTGCAGTACAACTATATGCTGCAACAACATCTATACTACGATAACAACTATATAACGATAACAACTACTACTTTACAATAATAACTACTCTACTTTAACAACTATTTTATAATAACAATTATACTACAATAACTACTCTACAATAACAACTATGCTAAAATAACAAATATACTACAATAACAAATAAACTGCAGTAACAACTATTTTATAGCAGCAACTATACTACAACAAGGTGCCACAGGGCTTACTTTATCACATGCATAGAAAATATTTGTTACACGAAAGCTATTTTCATAAACTTCTAAAGCAAAACTCACTTCTAATATAAACTCTAGAAATACTATTTAAAATCGATTGCGAACAACTCTCAAAAATTGTCTCAAGAAAAGATTAAAACGACAAAAAAAATTTATGTGAGAAAAAAAATTATTGATATTTGACCTTATACCAGTTACTCACCAACAGTGTGCAAACATATATAAAAAAAAAGATTTTTTTTTTTAGGTTGAAAAGAAGATTTTTAATAAATTTCATTTTAGAAACATGGGATTTAATAGGATTTTTAATAAAGTACAAGACAAAATTTTAAAGAAAATATGTAATTTTTTTTTATTTAAAATGAGGGAAGGAAGATTTCGAAGAAATACGATTATCTTTTTAACTGAATGAGATTAGTATTTTTTTATTATTATAAACCAATTTGAATTGAAATAACAATTTAACTTTGATTTGAAGAAAATATTTATGAATATTTCTTCCTTTCCGTAAATGTATTCATATTTCTCACAATTCTTATCAAAAAATTTTCAATAGACTTTCATTAAAAGAATTTTTTATAGTTTCATTTCAATTTAATTTGTTTCTTTTTAATAATACATGATTAAAATACGTTCATACAAAAGTAGAAAAAAACTATTAACAATTTATTGAAATAAATATCCCCAAAAAGAACCTCATTTCAAGAGATATAGAAAATATAAGACTACTTATATTTCAGCAATAAATTTCAATTACATAATAATACTGGAATTCTAAATAACTACTGGAATTTTATGAAACAAAAATTATGCTTGGATTATTATTCGACATATTAATATTATACCAATATTATGTAAGATACTATTCATTAATTAGAATTCCTTAAATTTAGAATTTTTTTGAAATTTTTTACGCAACAATGCAACATTGGCGTAACTTTTCAAATATTAAAATAATAGATCGAAATCTCTTTTTAATTTTCATAAAACTGAGCCCATCAAAATATTTTATTAATAAATATATAAAAGAAAGAAAGGAAGAAGGAAAATAAAAAAGACCATTGGTAGCCAAAACAAGTTTAAACTAAATTATGAAGCTTAAATCTTGCAACCATCAAGTCGTAAGCTAACTATTTTCTACGATCGGCTAACGTTTCGTTGAAAAATTGAACTTTGAGAACTTTCGAAATTTCAAAAAAAAGTCTGGATTTAACTGTTTTTGAAGAGACAAACGAAAATTATTGATAGCATTACAATTAGACAATTGGTGGGCAACAATTTCCTACAGTGGGCTATTGTAACATAACTTTAACTTAAGGTTCAAAGTTAGCCTAGTGTTCGAAAAATGAAGCAAAAATACTGCTTTAGCCTTACCTTTGAGAGAGCCAAATAAAAGTTTTGATGGGCTCAAAAGCAAGCTAACGATTACTTTCCTTGAGCTATGGAGTCGATACATAAATGACACACTTAGATAACAAAAGTATAAAAAAATTAAAATAGTTAAGTATTATAATAAGTGTTAAATCTAGATTAATGATTATAGTTAGGTAATGTTTTTTTTTCTATTTCTAGCCAGCTCTCTCGTTTCTTAGAATTAGAGGTTATTCTAAATTCGGATTGACTGAAGAGAGAATTTCTATCTTAAATTTGTAGTTTGTGTTTCGTTTAAAAAATTGAGTAATTTTGAAAAACATTTTGAAGAGTTTCTTTAATAAATAGCATTTTTCCATATGTATGACCTTTTTTATTTTAAAATTTGAAAGTATACTCATAAAAAAATTAACTTATAATAGCTAAAATGACAAGGAGATGAACTCTGAAAGGTGAGAAGTTGCCAGCGATCGTTTCTAATAGATTTAAGAGGAGTAAATATGTGTGGCGCTTAGTCACCCTCATGTGCGGGGCGAGTAAGTGCCACTAAGAAAAAATTATATCTCCCCTCCAGGATATCTTAGAATCATTTTTAATATGTGAATTGAAAGCTAAGATGTGTAATTATGTTGCATTAAATAATCCACCCGATAGGTGAAAAAATTAGAGGAAATATGACACGAAAACGTCAAAAAGTGGCACATAGTCACCCCGGTTGACGGTACTCCTCTTAATTTTCATACGATATATGTGTGTGTGTGTGTGTGTGCGTGCGTGCGTGCGTGCGTGTGTGTGTGTGTGGAAAAAAGCAGTTTGAAAGAAATTACCCGTAGAAATTTTATTTTATAACCGTCGTTGAACAGCCGACCCAAGTTAATGGGTTTACGGCTACTAATGTTCAACTCCGTAGCCTTGTAATTTTGAACCCAATCCAGAAGACAAGGGAACTCCTGGATCGAGTATTGGGAGAAATTTGCCTTCGTGGAGGACTTTTTGATGGAGCTAACCCGCATTTGCGTTACATGGAGAGGAAGACCACGAGAACCTCCCACGGTTAGCCTGACGGCAAGGGGACTCTAACCCATGATCCGTCTACCACTGAGGATATTTCACGTCAGCACTGTGGTCAGTGCAAGCCGGATGCGGAATTCGTATCGACTGGGATTCGAACCCGGTTCGCCTCATTGGAAGGCAAACGCTCTATCCCCTGAGCCATCGCGGCTCACCTGTAGAAATTAAATATTTACTGATGTTTATGATATCGATAGTGATGAAAAGCAGTGAACTAGCAAAGCGTGTTATTAAAGTGGAAGAAGTCTCGCGCAGACAATATATTCTTAAAAAAAAATAAAGTGACAGATATAAATATTTCTACATAGGTCAAAGCGTAATTTATAAAATCGCGACTGAGGAAAACGGAATTGATAATATCAAAACCAGTTTGATTACCTGATGAATCTTGAAGCTGTCTCTAATAATAATATTTCCGCTCCTGTTCTCCAGCGATCAAACAAAATTTGGTGTTTTTAGTTTTGATATCCAATGCAGTAGTGCACTAAATTTACATAGCTTTTCTTATCACCCGATTCCGTTCGGGGGTACATTTAATTTCTTTCACTACAACAACTATATATTTCCCTAAAGAATATATACTACTACCACCACTGTATACTACGACAACCCCTGTACACTACAACAGCTGTATACTACAGCAGCTGTATACTACAACAGCTGTATAGTACAACAACTACTGTATACTACAACAACCACTGTATATTACAACAACAACAGCTTACTACTACACCAACTGTATACTACTACAACAACTTTATACCACAACAACAACTGTATACCACAACAATAACTATATACTACAACAACCATTATACAACCACTATTGCAGTACAACTATATGCTGCAACAACATCTATACTACGATAACAACTATATAACGATAACAACTACTACTTTACAATAATAACTACTCTACTTTAACAACTATTTTATAATAACAATTATACTACAATAACTACTCTACAATAACAACTATGCTAAAATAACAAATATACTACAATAACAAATAAACTGCAGTAACAACTATTTTATAGCAGCAACTATACTACAACAAGGTGCCACAGGGCTTACTTTATCACATGCATAGAAAATATTTGTTACACGAAAGCTATTTTCATAAACTTCTAAAGCAAAACTCACTTCTAATATAAACTCTAGAAATACTATTTAAAATCGATTGCGAACAACTCTCAAAAATTGTCTCAAGAAAAGATTAAAACGACAAAAAAAATTTATGTGAGAAAAAAAATTATTGATATTTGACCTTATACCAGTTACTCACCAACAGTGTGCAAACATATATAAAAAAAAAGATTTTTTTTTTTAGGTTGAAAAGAAGATTTTTAATAAATTTCATTTTAGAAACATGGGATTTAATAGGATTTTTAATAAAGTACAAGACAAAATTTTAAAGAAAATATGTAATTTTTTTTTATTTAAAATGAGGGAAGGAAGATTTCGAAGAAATACGATTATCTTTTTAACTGAATGAGATTAGTATTTTTTTATTATTATAAACCAATTTGAATTGAAATAACAATTTAACTTTGATTTGAAGAAAATATTTATGAATATTTCTTCCTTTCCGTAAATGTATTCATATTTCTCACAATTCTTATCAAAAAATTTTCAATAGACTTTCATTAAAAGAATTTTTTATAGTTTCATTTCAATTTAATTTGTTTCTTTTTAATAATACATGATTAAAATACGTTCATACAAAAGTAGAAAAAAACTATTAACAATTTATTGAAATAAATATCCCCAAAAAGAACCTCATTTCAAGAGATATAGAAAATATAAGACTACTTATATTTCAGCAATAAATTTCAATTACATAATAATACTGGAATTCTAAATAACTACTGGAATTTTATGAAACAAAAATTATGCTTGGATTATTATTCGACATATTAATATTATACCAATATTATGTAAGATACTATTCATTAATTAGAATTCCTTAAATTTAGAATTTTTTTGAAATTTTTTACGCAACAATGCAACATTGGCGTAACTTTTCAAATATTAAAATAATAGATCGAAATCTCTTTTTAATTTTCATAAAACTGAGCCCATCAAAATATTTTATTAATAAATATATAAAAGAAAGAAAGGAAGAAGGAAAATAAAAAAGACCATTGGTAGCCAAAACAAGTTTAAACTAAATTATGAAGCTTAAATCTTGCAACCATCAAGTCGTAAGCTAACTATTTTCTACGATCGGCTAACGTTTCGTTGAAAAATTGAACTTTGAGAACTTTCGAAATTTCAAAAAAAAGTCTGGATTTAACTGTTTTTGAAGAGACAAACGAAAATTATTGATAGCATTACAATTAGACAATTGGTGGGCAACAATTTCCTACAGTGGGCTATTGTAACATAACTTTAACTTAAGGTTCAAAGTTAGCCTAGTGTTCGAAAAATGAAGCAAAAATACTGCTTTAGCCTTACCTTTGAGAGAGCCAAATAAAAGTTTTGATGGGCTCAAAAGCAAGCTAACGATTACTTTCCTTGAGCTATGGAGTCGATACATAAATGACACACTTAGATAACAAAAGTATAAAAAAATTAAAATAGTTAAGTATTATAATAAGTGTTAAATCTAGATTAATGATTATAGTTAGGTAATGTTTTTTTTTCTATTTCTAGCCAGCTCTCTCGTTTCTTAGAATAGAAATGGCGCATAACTTTAATATGAAAAAAAAACTGGTATATTTTTAAATAAAGTCTCATAAGAAAAAATATTTTTAAAATTTCATATTCACTATTTTATGCAATTATAAAAATATTTAAATACTAGGAACTAAAATTTTTTGAAGTTGTTTTGCAAAGTGGATATTTATTCTACATATTTGACACTTAAAATACTTAATGCGGCAAAAAATAACTCTGATAAATTTATTTTACCAACTGAAACTGTCTTTTTTAATTTATTAAGGACAAATTCTTTCAAAAGTGCATGTAAGTCTCCAATTAAAAACAATAATTATTTTAGTAAATTGGATTTCAATATATTTTTGAAGGAACAATAAATCCCATGATTTTACTTAAGAATAAATTATTGCCAACTTTAATAGAGAAATTTTAACGACCTCTCAAATGTGCATTTTTTTAAATTTATATTTAAATTTTTTGAGATTCTTAAAAATGTTGTATATATATTCGATAAAAAAAAAAAGTTTTAAAAAAAGTAAAAAAAGTTAAAAGTTTTTAAATATTGCAGAATAAAAGTGTGTAGATTTTAAGGCAAGTAATTAGGTGTCATCAAGCCACCTCACCCTATGTCGTGACTTTCTGACTAAGTAAACAATAAAAAGAAATTCTCTTACCATTTTAAATTAAGTTTCATCTAACGCAATAAAAAAGAACTGCTCAGATATAATTTGCAAAACAATCAGATATCTACGTAGAAATTTAAAAAAGATATACAAAACCAACCTAAGAAAATGGTACAAAAAACACTACATTTTCGTGTATATTTAAAATGCCTGAAATGGCATCAATAACATGAGATTTTTCCCTATTTTATACAGCAATACTTCACTCCTGCCAATTTTTGTCTTTTAAAAGTAGACGCAAAGACAATTTTCCCAAAGATTCATTGTTTTTAGCTAGAAACTTGCACGCACTAAATAATTAAATAGTAAAACTAATACTTCACTCGTGCCTATTTTTGCCTTTTAAAACTAGATGCAAAGACCATTTTCCAAAAGAATCATTGCTTTTAAACTAGAAACTTACACGCAGTAAGTAAATGAATAGTAAAACTAATACTTCCCTCGTGCCTGTTTTTGCCTTTGATACAAAGACAATTTTCGAAAAGATTCATTGTTTTTAGCTAGAAACTTGCACGCACTAAATAAATAAATAGTAAAACTAATACTTCACTCGTGCCTATTTTTGCCTTTTAAAACTAGATGCAAAGACCATTTTCCAAAAGAATCATTGCTTTTAAACTAGAAACTTACATGCATTAAACAAATAAATATTAAAACTAATACTTCCCTCGTGCCTTTTTTTGCCCTTGATACAAGGACAATTTTCCAAAAGAATCATTTCTTTTAACTAGAAACTTACATGCACTAAACAAATAAATATTAAAACTAATACTTCCCTCGTGCCTTTTTTTGCCCTTGATACAAGGACAATTTTCCAAAAGAATCATTTCTTTTAACTAGAAACTTACATGCATTAAACAAATAAATATTAAAACTAATACTTCCCTCGTGCCTTTTTTTGCCCTTGATACAAGGACAATTTTCCAAAAGAATCATTTCTTTTAACTAGAAACTTACATGCACTAAACAAATAAATATTAAAACTAATACTTCCCTCGTGCCTTTTTTTGCCCTTGATACAAGGACAATTTTCCAAAAGAATCATTTCTTTTAACTAGAAACTTACATGCACTAAACAAATAAATATTAAAACTAATACTTCCCTCGTGCCTTTTTTTGCCCTTGATACAAGGACAATTTTCCAAAAGAATCATTTCTTTTAACTAGAAACTTACATGCACTAAACAAATAAATATTAAAACTAAATACTAACTAAATGAATAGTAAAATAATTTTATAATTTTAACAGGATAGTTTTAGTTTTGAAAACAAAATTTTTTTCTAATCATTTTAGTATCAGGCAAAAGATTTTTTAGATAAAATTAAAACTTAATTTCGAGTATAAAGTACTAAAATTTGTTTTTCTCAATTGAAAAGAATTCAAATAAATAAATAAAAATTTAAAGATGACAGACTGAGTCAACCCGCAACGAAACACTTCGAGATATAAATGCCTCGCATAGTGATTTTTTATTGTTATATGCAAAAAAAACTTTATAAATTAAGAAAAAAAAAATATTATTATCGAAATTATTCTCGTAAAACCTGCACTTAAAACGTAAGATTCTAAGACTTCACATCTCTTTTGCTAAAAGTCAATGATGCATACAAAGAACATAGAGGACCATCCCAACGAAACTCTTCCTGAAATGTCTGTTTCTCTTCCATTTATGCAAATTTCTTTTGCCGTTTGTTAAAATAAATAAATAAATATATAAAATATGATTCGAGAACAAAGGAGCTGTTGTTTCCTAGAATAAGAAGAACAGTATTGTCAAATGATTTTGTAAATTCTATGACAATAAAGCTCTTTTTATATCAGTTTAGTGTGTTCAACTGTGATCGAGAGCAATAGAGTAGAGATTGCATTCCAATATTTTACAGAAAACTTGTTTTCCATGTTCATTTTTATTCGCATTTTCAAACACAATAATGCAGTCAGAAATGCACTACGCTGCATGTCTCAAAACTTATTTTATTAACTTGATTTACTAAAAGTATTGAAAAGAAATGTTTTGTCTTTTGGGTGTGTTAAACATAAAGAAATATATTCTTCAAGCTTTTTAAATTTTTGGAGAAGACTCTAGATTTTCGCACATTTTCATATTTTTTTTAGCTCTAAGTTAGTTTTGAGCCGGAGTTAAGATAAGTAGAAAAAAGATAGCACATTTGTTTTAAATAAAAAAGTAAGAAGGAAAAACAACGGTTTTGATAAGTACTATAATCTGTGTTAAAGTACAAAATGAAAAAAAAATAGAAATACTTATCTTCATTCTAAGTCTATGGACTGATGATTGCACTGGTACTACAATACACGAAATAGCTCTCTGAATTTCTAACATGTGTTTTAATTTGCGCTTTGTATTCTTTTATACGTTATTTCATAACTTTTTGTTCAAAATCTATCTTAAAAAATGCAGAATAAAGTTTTCTTCTGATATTAAAAATAACTTAAATTATCATCAGTAATCATTAAGTTAATATTAAATTTATAAAAAAACTTTTCCGTCATGCAAAAATATTTTAAGTAAATTTATTATAAAATACATTAAACAGGCTTTGAAAAGGAATAGAACTCCAAACTATAATGATTGGGGACATGAATATTCAATCAATGAATCATAAGTTCATAGGTTTTTCGCTTTTTTTACTTTATTTTATTTATTCATTAATTCTTGTTCTTTTTTCTTTTTGCGCTCTGTAAATTTATCAGTATTAACTTATATACATAAGTTGAAACTCGAATTATGGCAAGTTCAGATCGTATTTCATATTCCGGTGCAAATGAAAAGAATAAATGTAAAATATATATTATATTGAAAATGTTAATCTTTATAGATAACGTTTTTCAAAAAATAAAAAATTTGAGAAGAATTTTACTACTTATCGAACCGAAAATAACCGCATAGTTTTATTATCATAGTTTTATTATTATTACTACTTTGTTTGAATCTTTTTATTCTTGCGTTTAAATTATAATTTTGAAAAGGAGTTGCTAATCATTTTTATTACTAGCGTCACCTTGTTTGCATATAAAAGCAGCTCAAGAAGAAGAAATTCTATTAATCGAATTAAACTGATATGTTCTACATAAGATTTTAATTCAGATTATTTAAAAATAATTCCATAATCGTTAATTGTATCTATTTCTTTTATTCGTTATGCGTTTATATTTAAATATTTAAAAGTTTTCAGATTTTTGCATTACAATTTCATCGAAAAATTTCCTTATATTTTCCCCTTAGTTAAAGTTTTACTTCCTTTTTTTTTTACTTGCATTTTCAAAAAGCGACATTATTCAAATTATCTACTAGAATAAATTTTGGATGTAAGCGAATTTAAGCATTAAGAGGAGGTGTTTTTAGTTTTGAAAATTATTTGCATTTCAAAAGAATTTTTCAAGTTATAACAGCTTTAAGTTTGTTAATAACATCTGTTTTTAGTATATGGCTTTTAAAATACCTCATTTTTGAATGAGATGGCTCGTTAAATTTGAAAGAAGGATTTTGTTCACATACATTCTATTAAAATTTTACTGCCGGTTGTAATTTTATACAAGAGTGTTTTTTTAATTTTAAGGAAAAGAGTATAAAATTAAAATATAATGGAATAAAATATTTTTTAACTAAGAACGAAAAAAAAAGTTTAATATTAAGATTAATCTATTTAGATCGTATTCTATCGATCAAAAAAATTTATCAAATCTATCTAGATAATAAAGTTTGGTTATTAACAGCTTGTGTGAGAAACGGTACCATATTTACTTAAAAAAAACAAGTTTGAATTGGGTGAATATTTCTTTATATATTTTACAATTTTGATTTTAAAGAATAACGTTTGATTGTTTGCTTAAAAATTTGAAATACACAAACTAACAGACAAAAAGGAAACCCAACTATAAAGCCATAGAATGCGAGAAAAATTGTTACAAATCTAGAAGATAATTTTTTTTAGAAATATTAGAAAAAAAGTTAAAAACATCAACATTTTTAGCAAGTACGTTAAAATTTCGTAAAACCTTTAGAAAGAAAAACTTTTCACAAAATTATAATTATAAAATTATCATACAAATAATTTTTTACTACGTATATTGTGGTACATAGGTAGGTTCTTTATTTACGTCCCCCTAGAGCTGCACAATGGGCAATTGGCAACGGTCTGGGAAAAAACCTCGAGGATGATCCGAAGACATGACATCGCAATATTGATCCTCTGCAGAGGGGATGGTTCCCCTGCTTTGGTAGCCCAACGACCTGCACGTAAAGTCGAGCACTTTACGCTAGAACAGTTTAATCAGGACCGATATCGCGCACCTTCGGTTCCTACGCAGGCTGATCAAAGAGGTCACCTCCAGGCAGTGATGCTTGACTTCGGTGTTCTACTGGGAACAGTGTCTCTACGATCAACCCAGTGTGGGACTCGTATAGTGTGCCCTTTTTCAGAAAACTGAAACATACTTCAAATAACAGAGCAATTAATCCTATTTTATAGAATTTTATAGAAAAATAATAAACAAAACAAATCTTTACGACAATCTAAGGTTCAATGCTTAGTTGTTTTAAAATATATAAAGCGTAGAAAACTATTTTTGAACTCATTCGAAATAATGCATGATTATTGGAGTAGGGACTCCAAATTATGCTGCAATATTCAAAGGTAGAACAAATAAAATTAAACAATTTTCAACGTTTGCTTATTTCGGAAGTTTTTGGTTTTATAATATGTTAATATGTTCCAAAAAAATATACTCTGGTTTGAAACATTTTGTGATAAATAAAAGCATAAAAGCTACAATGTTCTTGCTATTGTTTTGTTTTTTTAGATTCATGAAAGTTTATGCATTTATAGATTAGTTCTCAACTTCTATCTACACTTAAATAGTTAGACTTTTGCTTTAAATAATTTCTTCTAAAAAGCCATTCATGCGTAATAAGCAAACTAATTACTTCTTATAAACTATTAACGCAGATGGGAAAGCTCTGCTTAAAAGGAGCTCTTTAGATTTTATAATAAATTTAATTTACGTGGTTAAAAACCTTAACCCATGTGGCTTGATGACGTTGTGAAAGATTTAAAACATTTAAAGTAGCTAATTTAAAATCTGATACATTAAGATGTCAAACTCCATTGAAAGAAACTCATCAGGATGACCCTGGCCTGCTCTGGTATGTAGTGCCAATCAGAACTTTTTTAATTTTAAAACTAAATGTTTTTTCACTCAATCATAAAAATTTTAAAACTATTGTTTTTTTAGCCAATCACTTAGCTTTATTACGTACACAAATTAGTAACAGTTAAGTAAAAATATTTATAGGGCAGTTTCATAAAGAGTGACTAAATATTCAAAATTTTCGTAAAACTTTAAAAAAAAAAAAAAAAAAAAAAAAAAAAAAAAAAATTGGAATCTTGAAAATGTACATAGCGGTTAAGATTTTTTTCTTCTTTTTAATTGTAAAAAAAATTTTTGTAAATTCTAATAAAGTGTGGAACACGCTGAACTTAAACACATGTTCTCTACGTTGTTATGTTATACTCTAATGGAGTTTTGAAAATACTGAAGAGTAATAAAATAGTTTTTAGCATTTATGTCTAACTATTTTATCTGTGTTTTATGTTTTTTTTATGGGCTGCATTAATGACTTAAAGTCAATTAATAAAGAAATTCTAATTTTTCAGTAGCACACGTAATATAATTTTACATTTTTGGTTTTATTTAACATCAAATTAATCTGTACATTCAATATTCTTTTTGCAATCTTAGAACACATGTTGATTTAACAACTAATTAAGAAAACTATGAAAATTATCTAACAAGTTTATTCTAAAGGGAGTTAAAATTGATGAAGTGAAAGTAAAACACGTAACAAAAAATCGCCCCCGTGTACTTATGTCAAACTATAATTATGTTGAAATTTAAGCTGAAATTTATAAAGTGAAAAAAAGTTATCAGCTCATTAATGTAATGTAAAACGACTCAAAATATGAAATTTCACTCTAATTCGAGAGTTATGTGCATGTTTATACAAAAAGTATTTTCAATTTCTTTTGATTGACAATTCTTGATTTTGATTTGACAAATTCTTTTCAAATCTTTTTTTTTTTCAATTCAATTGTTTGAACTTCCTTCTCTTCATACATAAAATAAAATTATATTTAACTGAATAATGCATGTAGGCGTTTTTCTTCGCCGCGCGCCAAGAGAGATGTGAATATTTATACTTGTTTTTAAAGAATAATATTGTCGAATAATTTCCAAATATACGATAACACGCAACAATATCTTGCATTAAAACTATTTTAAAAGTATCATTGCCAGTTTTATCAAAGTGATAAAATATACATAATTTTTATGCCTTATTTCCTTAGCTATATGTTGTTTAAGTTAACTATAATTTCTGTTTGGACTCATAAGTTGTGAAAAGGTATACCGGATTAAAATTGTACAGATTAATTAAAAACTAATGTGATGGAAAATAGTTTGCTGCATTTAAATGATTGTTAAACTAAACTAAAAACTACATCAGTAGTAAAATAGTTAAACTAAACTAAAAGATACAATTTCATAATTGCATAAGAAAGCCAAAAATTACAACTTCGTTTAATAGCAAATAGAGATAACCTCAGAATTTCGTTTCCTACTCTAAAAACATAAGGGTTCAGTTCAAAATTACGATCTGCGGATGGATGGTGTGTGAATGTGTCCACCCTTTAAAACGAGTTGTGACGTATGGGTGAAGCAGAAGTCGAATTAATGGCTACAGATGGCGCCACTGGAAAACAAGAACAATCGCACCCCTATGTCTTAACAGGCATGCGAAAGAGAGAGAGAAAACATAAGGGGCGTTATAAAGAGTAGATCGACAAGGAGATTACTATCGAATACATTTGAAACTGCTGAATATGATAGAGAAGAAGCATCTTATTGATCTGATATTGATTCATTGTAGTTAGTTGTAAAATGTTTTGTTGTTGTTTCTAATGTCACTTGCCAATTAGCCAATGCTTGGTGAAACCAAGAAAATTTAAGGCAAGAATTAAGGTTCCTAGTTTTCAGTAGCGCCATTCATAGCCAAGAATACGTCTTCGGTCACACGTCACAGCCCGTTTTAAAGGAAGAATCCATTCATATATCGATTCATTCATTCATCCGCAGATCGTAATTTTGACTTGAATCAGTGAACAATCAATCTCCAATTCAGTACCCCCAGAGGTCTTGATTTGTTATTGGAACTTAGTGGACTTTGTGACCCGACAGCAGTTTAAAAAAAAAAAAAATTTGACTTTTTTTTTTAACTTATGAGTAAAACAAGTTATGGATAATATATAAAAAAAAGCAATAAAATGTGTTGCATTATATAAGCTATAGTTTGTTTAAATTTTTGACTATAAAATGAAGAATACACAATAAAATGAAGATTAATATATGTACTATAAGATATAAAAAAAACTGAATGACGTTATGTTTATCACCATTGTTTCAAAATTCATGAAAAAGAGTCTTTTTTTACTGGCTTTTACTGTGTTGTTCCCCCTTAAAACCGTTATCCCTTTCGGTGTCACATGCCACATCATCAGCAGGATATAATGGCAAGGATGGTAGAGATCTCTCTATGAGAAAATAATGATTTCGGTCTTTGCAATCAATGTCATTTTATGCTACTGGTAAAAGATTCCCCGGCAGCATCGAACCTTTTTATGATTAATAAATTTTACTATTTCTGGCTTTAAGCGTTGTTTTTGCTCACCATTAATTTTATCACAAAAGATTACTTTCATAATTTTAATAATATAGTTTAAAATAGCAAGGTTGCAGGTAAAAAGTATGAAAAGGTTGCAAGATTAAGGTAAGGTTGCAGCTAAAATTTAACGCCGACTGTCGTAAATTAACCTATTTTGGTCTTTTAAATTTAAATATAAGATATTTACTTCCAAAACGAAAGTTAAGATTCTTTAAATATTAAATTAATTCCAGTAATAAAAGAGAGCGCATCAGAAGATATAAATATCACTATTAAACGAAAATGGAATCATATTAAAATTGGTTCAAACTCTCTCATATATTCTCCTTATCAAAGATAACATACATTTTCGTTCCTCTTTTGGGAAACTCATTTATTTCTAACTCATAACAGGTGTATATTTTAAACGAAGAAAACTCAGAATAAATTATTCACACATAAATGTATTCAAAAAACGAAACGAATGCGTTGATTACAAACGTTCGTATTCATTAAGAGCGTTCACATTGAGTGGAAGAAAAAAAGTTAATCAAAGTGGCCTTGGTCTCAGAACATTTGTTCGCGACGTAATTTTATATTTATTTAATTTATTATCAAACGTAATGAACTTCAATTAAATTACAAATGAATGTTATCGTCTTTCATTCTTAATTCTTTCCAAAGGAATTATAAATTGAAAGCTCCCTAATTACAGTTGACACACAAACTTATCTAAAACGTCAAAATGCAGCACTTCCTTATGCAGATATCATTAATTCACGAATTTCTCTAGCGATGATAATAAAATTAAGCTAAGAGTTGTTTCATCCCAAAGATGAGAAGAAAAATGAAAATACGTAATCATAATTTTAAAAACTGTTTTAAAAAATTTAAAAAAAAAGAATTAAAAATGATAAAAATTTATTTGAGTCAGCATTTCTTTTCTTATATAATTCAAAACGTTGATGATATTTATATAATCTTTAATGACAACATTTTCATCTTTGATAACATTTAAATTTTTATCGTAACATTTATTTATCAGTCAGAACATGTATAGTTTTGATAACATTCTTTTTATCATAACAATTATATATTTGATAAAATTTATTTATTTTTATATCGTACCTTCCGACTACTACGGAACTTCAGTAGTTTCAGAAAATATTTTTTTCTAATATAATGTACTTATATTTTTGTGAATAAGAATTAAAAAGACTTTTCTGCGCCACTACATGTAAATAATTTAAACCTTATTTAAATATATATTAACTTATATTAATAATTTGGGAGCAAATAAATTATACACTTAAATGTTGGTGAGTATGTAACTTGTATATCTTTGATAACCTTTAATTTCTTATAAAGTTCTTCTTTGAAAACAATTATTTATCTTCCTATCATTATAATTTTGCACTTATTCATGTTTATCAATACATTATAGCAATACATTATATTTACTAAATCAATACAGTTAAATAATACAGCAACTGAACTGGTTTGTTGTTTTAACTTCTATACAAATTAAAAATTCCTCTGTTGCACTTTTTATTTTATTTTATTACTGGCGTTAAACAGACGACCCAAACCCGAGTTTACGACTATCAATATTCAACTCCGTAGCGATGTAATTTTGAACCCAATCCAGAAAACAAGAGAATTCCTGAATCAAATATTGAGAGATATTGGCCCTTTTTGATGGAATTAACTCGCATTTCCGTTACATGGAGAGGAAAACTATGAAAACATACCACTCTAACCCATGATCCGTCTACCACTGAGGATATTTTTCGTCTGTACTCTGGTCAATGCGAGTTGGGTGTGGAATTCGTATTGACCAGCCATCACTGGAATTCGAATCCAGGACACTTCTTTGGGGACGATCGCTCTATCCCCTGAGCGACCACGGCTCTTTCCTGTTATACTTGACAAAAAAATTATCTCAAACGTCAAGATAAAGAATTAGATGAATAGGAATTTTTAAGAATTGAAACAAATTAGAGGTCTCAAATTAGTATCTATCCGAAGGAGGAACAGAAATTAATCATACTGTACCCCGTTGCAACTTAAGAAAAGATCGTTTCAGTATAGAAATTAAGTAATCATCCGTGACTGCATATAATTCTATTTTATTTCGTTATAAAATTATACATATATGCTTTCAAAATAATTTATATATATATATATATATATATATAGGCATAGATATATTACCATGGCCAGGAAACAGCCCTGATCTCAATCCAATTGAAAATTTGTGGCGACGTTTGAAAATTCTTGTACGAAAAATACGTCCATCCAATAAAAGACAATTTATTGAAGCTATAATTGATTCTTGGCACCATGTGATTACGAAAGATGAACTCCAAAAACTCGTTCACTCGATGAAAAGACGCTGTGAAGCAGTCTTAAAAAATAAGGGTTATCCTACTAAGTATTGATTGTGTAAGTATCACTTTAAAAAAAAGCAAATCTAAGATAGATCTTACTATTAGTTGCATAACTCATTTTGTAATACAGATATTGTAATAATGTATTGATTATTAAATTCTACATTAAATTACCTTCAATTTGTTTTGTTTTCCTTATTAACACCTTATTTGTACCTTCAATAAGTTTTGTTTTCCTTATTTAACACGATTTGAGAAAGCAAACAAAAAGAAGGCAATGTCGTTTCAAGAGTTGGCGATGTTGATGTACGTTCGCGCTGGGAACTTATTGGCATCCATTTGGCTTACACTTAGATGCAAACAGGCTCTCTGGTTGTTTTCTTACCTCGCAATTGGATATAGAGGAAGACGGATGTAATCAACCAGGGCTAAAGAGAATGGAAGGGCTAGTTCACGCCGCTCTAAGAGCTGAAGTTATGATGAGGAGGGAAATCCTCCTCATGACGTCACTGTGTCCACAGATCTTGGAGATAGCAAGCAAAGCTATTATGATATCTATATAAAAATAAGTTAGACTTTTTCTCGTTATAAGCTTTCAAACTTTACGAAATTAACACATTATTTCCGTTCATAAACATAGTTCAAAAATAATTTCTTGGGCATTATATTAAAAAAATACCATTTTAAATTTATAAAAATATTTTACTAGTTGGCGAAAATGACACTATAAATATTTTATTTTAAAAAGTTCAGTTTTAACTTTCATTATCAAGAAAAATGAAAGCATATATCGACACTTATTTATCTACATATTCTTTTATAACAATAAGTTAAGTTAAATTTAGAATCCCTGATTTTAAAATATGCCGTTAGTAGCAATTTGTTCATACTTAATCATTAGGAAACATCAACCTTAAACGCGAATTACTGAAACAAAATAATAATTTAGGTTCATAATGACATTAGAAATTTACAATTGTTTATAGATATTTAAATTTAAGATGATATAATTTATAGATATTTAAATTTAAGATGATATATTTATAGATATTTAAATTTAAGATGATATAATTTATAGATATTTAAATTTGAGAGAATATAATTTTGAAAAATAATCATAAATATTTAGAATAACTATATCAAAAAATATGTTATGAAATTAGGAGAATTTCAACTGTACACTATATATTTAATTTATACTTTTTACTTACGTTTTAATTTTCTTTAACTTTATCCATTTTTTAATTTTTGTCACCTGCCTTTTTTTTTTTTTTTGTTGAAGTAACGAGGCGGTTTCTATTTAGATAACGAATTTTTATAAAAGTTCTTAACGATAGAAAAAACGTATTGGTGTTTTATATTAACTGTGTCATTTCGGAATCCATTCTTTGCATAGTTGTTCATTTACCTTAGGGAACACGCGGAAAATTACAATTTTTCCTTTTGTTTTTCTATCAGAATTTTTTCAAGTTGCAATCTCGCAAACTGGCATTTCTTTAATAGTTTTAAATTTTTATAAATTCACTGCAAAAACTGAGGAAAGTCATTATAGAAAAAAACAAATGTCTTAGAATATGTCACAAAAAGAAATGCTCCAATATTAGTTAGAGCTAGTAAGGCCGAACGCTCTCTTCTTGAAGTAAAAGTGCGAGCTTTGCGCCAAAGTGACGTCACTAGAGAAAATCGGAGGATTGGCGCGGCGAGAGTTTCTTCAAAGGAGTGAATCAGCCCTTCTATTTTCTTTAGCCCTGGTAATCAACAGCAAAATAAATTTGAATGAAAGACGAAACAGAGAGCAGTTGATCATTTACAACACTTTCAACTCATAATTAAACCTGCTTTGATTTTCATTTCTTCTGTTTCCTCTATCGGCTGTATATTGAAAAAAAGTAGTTCCACTGTTTTCAGGGTTGAAATAAATTAAATGTTTTACAGCGCATGTCGTCACATTTTTTATTTACTTTTTCATTGTTATAGTTTTTTATTTATTTAGTCAATTTTTTTCGAAAAATTCTCTTGATTGTTATTTTGGTATTTTTTGAACGGATATTACCGTTTGGAAAAAGTAAACAAAAATGTGACTCCATGCTCAGTAAAAAATTTTAGTTTATCTCAACATCAAAAATGGGGGCGCCTACTTTTTTTACAGTGTAATGGGCCAGATATCTATTGATGCTTTGTTTTGTTTTTCTACCCTTAAATATTGCATGCAATTCTCAACTTGTATACTTTTTTTTTTCATTTTTGACGAGGAATCTAAAAATACATATTAAGAACGGCAACATTTATCACTTAAATATTTTAAGAGTGTTTCTTCCGCTTAATGCTACCTTTTCTAAGAAATTCTCTTTGTAAAAATATAATTGGATTTACCCAATTTGTTTAAAGTTTTTAATTACAATGAAAATTATAAGAAAGGTAAGAAATTTGATTCAAGTAATATTTCAAACAGTTTTACGGATTATAAATAAAACTTATTATTTCAGTTAAGTTGAATTTATTTCATGACCGAAATGTGAATTCATTGAAAAAACAAAAAAATGCTAAAAATTTAAATTTATCATTTTTATGTACTTATTAAAAATTACTAAAAAAGTTAATTAAGTTTAATTAATTAAAATTCATCGCATTCAAGATTTCAATTTTTTTTAAGCTACTTATATCTGAGCAAAATTCGTATATTCTGCCGTTATTTAAAAATAAACGGCTATCAGAAGGATATATTTTTTTTAAATATAATGTGACCTGGGGTAATTAATGACTCATTTTTTCCGGGTAATTAATGGACATTCATTTTTAATTTTTATAAAATACATTGACAGAATTTAAATAAGTTGAACACTCTTTAAACGATCCTTCTTTACTTAATTACACAAATTTGAAATTTTAAAAAAATTTTATAGTGAAAGGAATTTTTTTTATTTACTACTTAAAAAAGGTTTAAAAAACTACAGAATAAAAGTTATGCTTGTTTTCAAAATCTGTATCAGAAAAAAACTGAATAAAACTCTTATGATACAATATATTTTCATAAAATATAATTAATTGAGCAACACATTATGTCGGATCCAGTACCTAATAAAAAAAAGTATTCTATATCTAATTTAAGAAAATATATGAGGCAATAATTTCGCGTTACACTATTGAATAACTAGGATTATTTTGTTACTAATAAAAATAAATAAATAAAAAATACTATACGAGTACATGAACAAGAAGCATTTAATTAAATTCACACGAATTAATCTCAAGCAAGTATAAAATTCTAAATGTTACTGTGTTTTTGGACTTTAAGATAACTTTTAAGCATAGGGAATACTGCCTGATAATTATTCTCAAACTCAGATAGTAGCAAATTTATTGATATTTTATATATTTATTGACGCTTTGTAAATTTTATTTTGAAGGGTAGTTTAAATGAAAAGTAATTGACAAATATAGGATAGCCAGATTTATTTCGTGACACTAGAATTATTCAAAGTAAATAGTGCTTTAGAGTTAAAATATTTTAATACGACACAATGTTTAGTCATGGAATGAATTTTTAAATTTTGCAGATTTTATTACTGAGGTAGTTAAGATTTAAAATTATAGATAAAAATTATGTATCTAAGATCATTTAGATACTAAATAAAACAATTTAAATGTATAAATTAAAAACATTTAATTAAATACCTCTCAAAGTAATCTCAAGCAAAAAAATCAATGGATGTATCTGTAAAAGAAGCAAAAAAAGAAGATTTCTTTAGAAATACATTATTGTGGTACGACAATATTAAAGTCTTAAAAAATATTAGGTAATTACTCTTTAACTCAGAAAATATGCAAGTTTCTTGATATTTTGTAAGTTTATTTGAAAAGTGCCGAGTTGGTTAAACCGGGTATTTTAACTTTACAGTTATAGATTAAAAAAAAGAAATATTATAAGATTATTTTGATACTACATAAATCAATACAAAAGCCATCTAATTAATTACCTCTTGAATTACATCAGTTTAAACCGCAGAAAAAAAATGTTTGACAATTACTTATAAACTCAGACAGTAGGAGATGTATTGATATTTTGCAATTATTTTTTTTAAGTTACATATAAATATTTATACTTATATTAATATTTGCAAAATATTTATATATTACAAATACATTAATATTTTGCATATTTTTTAAAAGTTGCAAATACATTGATGTTTTACATTTTTATTTTATCTCGGGTAGTTTAAACTTAATTAAAAAAGGATATCTAAGAATATTTTGATACTAAATAAAGCAACACGAATGCATAAATAAAAAAGTATAATTAAATACCCCTCAAATTAATCTTGAGCAAACATAAGTTACCGAACGTATCTGTAAAAAAAGCTAAACAAATATTTCTCCAGCAATAAGATTATTTTATTGCTGTTTCATTTTTAGCCTCAGAAGAAAAAAAAAATGCTTTATAATTATTCTGAAACTGAAAAAGTATGCAAAACCATTCCTTACAAAGTAAGGTATATCTGTAATCTCATTGTGTCATTTGCAACATCTCTTTCGTTTGAAGCAATTTGAGTCGGTGGCAATGTGATGCAATTTAGGCAGGAATGCATTCCCCCGAGCAAAGCATTCTACCCAAAAAGAAACTTTCGTTCGAAGAAGAGTCATGATTAAGATATGCAAATAAAATGGAAATGCCCTTCTTTTTTTTTTCCTCCTCACTTAAGAAGAAGCACGAAAAAATAGCATTTATTAGTTGCGTGTTTATATTTCAAAGCTAAAAATACACTCCAATTTAGAGCATCTTATTTTTCTTTTTGGTTGCAAGTCATACTTAAAAAAATTAAATGAAATAAAAGTAAAAGACTAAGCAATTTTAATCAATTAATGAGAAGTGTGACTTCTCAATTCCCGAAAGTAATCATTTTGCAATGTTATGTTCTCTAATTTAAAGTTATTAGCAATATACTTTAAAGCCATTTTTTTTTCTAATTCTAAAATGTAGTAGTTCTAATTTTATGAAATAAAATTAATTCGTTTGCTTTAATAAATTGGACTTAATATGATTAACTTCTGAGTATTAGATACTACCTGTACTAGATAATCTCTTTAATAATATTGGCAAAAGAAAATATATTGTTGGAAAATAGTGTTTTTTTCTTATCGACTAAGTTGTCGACTAAGTTTTCGAAATTTTTTATAAATTTAATCATTCCGCTCGACATTAAATGTTTCCGCGCATCATAAAATGTTGTAAAAAGACGTGTCATTAAATGTTTAACATATATTTTGAAACGTCATTTTGTACTCGATTATAAACAGTCGATATTCAAAGTACGCCAAAATTGATGTTTATGCGAGAGAAAATAATTCATGAATGGTGTGATAGTGAGTTTGGTTTAAGCATTCTTCTTTATGGGTGTTTAGTATAAATGAACGCGTACCTTTTAAAGTATATATGAACACTCGATTTGGTGTTAAGTTAAAATAAAACACAATAATTTGGATAGTTAAGCACCAAATTCGAAGACATTCGTCACAGTTTTTACAGTGTAAAGTGTGGCAAAATAACGGACCACCCTGAATAAATTTTGATCTAATGATGTGATCTTCACGTTCTAGGACTCAATCCCAATGGCTTGTGTGGGTGACCTCAAATTTGCTAATTAATTAGTGCAGACGATATTTACGAAATCAGCCACAATACGTACTTTATCTGAATAAACTTTTATTCGACGGATTACGATTTCTGAGACCGAAAATATAGGGGGTAGTCGCAATCTGGGAAAGAAGTTCTCAATAGTTTGGTCAGGAAAGCGATCCAAAGTTTGGACCACTTGATGTTAATTTTACTTTTTGCGTATTTCACTACTTCACAAAAACGTACTAAGCAAATTGAAAAATTTTGTTACGTAATTATAAAATTTATTTATCCAAAGAGATTATATTTTATCATCACTTTAAATCTAAAGAGGAAATCTCGTGGAAAAATCAAGAGATTTAGCAGCTGTGTACGACACTAAAACATGACTTCTTGGAATAAAACCGAAATTAAAAGCACTTAAATTGAGAAAGTCATTAAGCTATAACCTCGAATATGGAAAAAAAAAGAATAAAAATAAACTAAATCTTTCCAATAATCGAAACAGATCATTAAATAATCAGAGATTTCAAAATAAAAGTAAACAAAACACCCTTTAACCCTAATTAAAAAGAAATAAAGATAATAATTCTTGTCACTAAAAAAAAGTATCACTTCTCCTTCTAAAGAATATTTTGTTATTCCTAACAAACAAAAAAATAAAAAGTTTAGCCTTCTTTAAAATGATAAAGATCAAACCTCTATAAAGCAGTCGATGATTGACGCTGCCAAGCAGAATTTCGTCGTGAGAGCTGAATTTCAGTTAAATGAAATATCTCGAAAGAAGTGTGATAAAATGTTATTTATTTATTTCTTTTAAAAAAAAAAATACTTTAAAAAATATGGTATCAAGAATATTTTTGGGATTGAAAGGAACTCTGAGAATAATGGCAGATGGCGTTAGAATTTTACAGAAAGAAGAAGCAACTTCGAATACCGAGAGATTGATAAAGGAGCAGAAATAATAAAGCAAGGTATTTAAACGTCAAACCCAAACTAGATAGAATAGTAAAGATAGTTTTTATATTTTAACTCGATCAATCATAAATACAAACTGTTAGTATTCAAGGCTATGTATTCACGCTGAGCAACACGAAAAAATATACTCGTATTCGGGATATTATTTGAAGTCATGCTTTCCCTAGTAACACTAAAGCTACAATGGCACAGGAATTCGGAATTTTATAAACTAATTGTATGCGTACCGATGTGTGCCGGATACATCACATCAGAACTACCTGGACATTGTACAGAGACCATCTTTATATCTAAAAAAGCCTATTTTTTATAGGTGGGGTTGCTAATAAAGAAGAATTATATTACTTAAATGAACTTTGCTGTATGGAATAACCCAGTGTAAATAATAGTAAGTTTCCTAACAAGGGCAGAAACGAAAAAAAACTTCCATCGTATACCAAAATGTAAACATTTTTATTAGTCGAAATGTAAATATTCTTGGAAGTAGGTAATGTAGTATTCATTGAGATTAATATTTAATAAGGCAAAACAACGGGAATAACGCACAATTAAAGATACGGAAATGGACAAATGATACTACAAAAAAGAATCTTCTTCAGTATCTAAACGCGAAAGAACATTTTGTGTTTAGAGACTTAGAAAAGTTCTTCATAAAAATGGAACAATAGTGTGTCCATTTCTCTCGAGTGGGAAAATGGGTGTTGTTTATACCCACACACTTTTCAACTAGATCAACTTCATCGACTCGATAAACTTCAGCACAATTAAAGAGTTGCAAGAGTCATAAAAATAAGGCTAGCTTTAATAAAGAAAACAGTTCAACAAAATAAAATAAAAAATGAATATTTTGGATCTTGGTTAAAATTTAAAATCGGGAGATTCTTGATTTGGCGACAGATTTCAACTTTAAAATTTTGATGAAGTCAGTTTCTGGTTACCATGATATTCTTTTCTCGCTGTCTCTGCTCTTAATGACGTCAGCATCAGGTTACCACAATTTCTATTTACCGTTATGTGATTAGTTATTGGCTCATTTCCATGTGCATATACATAGGCATGTCTTCAAATTACCAAATATCAGATGGGCCCCCGATTCTACAATTAAACCTGGAACTTCTAGTAGTTGGCTATTAGTTAACTGAGGAGTTTTTAATTTTTGTAACAAGAAAGAAAAAGAACTTTAAACATTGCATTAAAAATACAGCAACCATTCTTCCTAACTTGTCTACATAAGAAATATCGTAATTTAATCATTAATAATTAAAAATTAAGTTTCAGTTTTAAAAATTGTGGAAGAATTATAATTAAGAATGTTTATTTTATTTTATTTTAAAATGAAAAAAATTCGAACAACATTATTTTGATAACCCAATAAGTAATCCTATAATTGAAGTAGAACGCACTCTATATACTCTATAACCAAATATTCAAATAATTGTGTTTGTCAATACGATATTAGTCATACTCTGCCATTCTCAATAATCCATAAAAAATATAACTGTTGTAATCTACTTACCCTATTATTAACTACCCTAAAATTGCTTTTGTTAATAACATATTATTCATAATCTGTCTTTCGTTATACTCCGTATTAAAAAATAATAGTTTATACTAAAACCAAAAGTATATAAATAAATAAAAACATTTCCTACTCCAATGTCCAGGTACGATTCTTCTTATTTTTCAAAAATACTCAGTTTTTCCGGGGGAAAAAATTTAAAAATAAAAACAGCCATTCATCTTTTATGTCTTAAATTGTTTCGTCTGTAAGTGCATTGGTTTAAGAAAGAAACGAAAAGGATAAAAACTTTATTTTGGCTACGTCTTTCGTCATTTTACTGAAGATAACTTTTGGAATGACGAAGAGGGAAAAAAGTGCGAGTTTTCACAATTTAAACAAGCAAAAGGAGAAAGCTCTGTTTTTTTTTTTTTTTTTTTTTTTTTTTTTTTTTTTTTTTTTTGCCCTTCCATTCTCAGATGAAGATGAAAAGATCTGAAAGCCGTGAATAATTTGGAAGAAAGAAAAAAAAATTGAAAGATTTAAAAAAGAAGACGGATAACTTTTGTTGAACTTCATTGGTTACTCACAGACGGCGTCCACGTCGAAGAGAGTTGAGTTGAGTTGTGAAAGTCCGCGCCACAATGGCAGCAATTCGATCAATGAGATCAATCGGACTACTAGAGGGAAAAAGCGATTTCTAAGCCTCAGAAAGGAATACTTTTGTTTATCTGCTTCATTCTCAGAACTTTTTTTTTTTCTATGTGGTTTCTGAATTCGAGATTTTCACTAGTGTTTTTCTGTTTCGATATTTTTGTGCGGATAAGTTTTTTTTTTTTTTTTTTTTTAAGGTTTTGTTCTTATTACTTCAACTGCTGGTCGTTGATTGCCTGTTTGTGATCTTACCAACCATAAGATAACACTTAAGTTTCGGTTTGATTGAGCTTAACAATCTTTGATATTATTTTGTTTTATTTCTACAGTTGCTGAAAAACTTTGTAAAATAAAAAAAAAGCTATATGATTTTAGATAAGACTTTAAGCCAAGAAGTACAAAAGGTATTTCTAAAATAGATAACGTAACTAAACTTAGAAAGAGAATTATTTTTATCTCAATATAAAGAAGTTAAAAAAATGTTCTTGGAGTGTAAAGATCAAGAGCATTTCTTTAGAAAAGAAAGTTTCAGAACAATACATCTTCACTGCAAATTTTCAGCATTAAGAATTACCAAACAGTTTGATTTTAGTTTTTAAACACCATCACACATCCAACCTTGACCAGATTTATAAGTTTGTTTCTTATAACTTAGTAATTTTGAAATCATCAGGTTAAGTTACGTTAACCTGATAGTTACAGGTTAACTTCCCGGGTGGCAAGATAGTTCTTAACCTATCTAGACTGATCTGCCTGCTAATGGAAATATTTTAAGTCTAACAAATTTCTTATTTTTTTATCAATATAAAAGTTTTCTCTTGTATTATTAAACACCACACAGTAGAGTAACATTTTACTCTGATTCCCTTTTAACAATAATCATGCATTACACATAGGTTAAGTCTAGGCTAGATGGTCATAGAGGAAATGGGCGGTCAAAATATTTCCAACAGTTCAACTTGTTTATCAATTTGGACAAAGCATTACATTTCTTGGCAACAAAAAGTACGTACAGTTTTAATATTTATTTTGTAAAGAGATGAAATACTTTTCGTGAATTAAGCATTTTGCTGCTTTTGTAGGATTGTAAGATCCTTAAAATTTAAAAAATGGTAGCAAAAGTAAGAAAATGAGATGTATTTTAGTAAATTAGTCTACACCAGCACGCTTAATATCTCCAAATAACTAAATCTAGTTACGAAATCCTTGGATTCGTTAATGGCTTTCATTTGGTTTGGTTTCATTTCATAATTTCAAGATGAAAGCAATAAAAATAAATCCTTAGGTTTTTTATTACTATAAAACCACTTTTTAAATTGTTGGAAACTTGTATAACTGCATTCCAATTATACAGACCTATAATATTTTCCGATATCTACAAACTCAGAATTTGAAGAATGTCAGTGTACTATGGTAAAGAATACAATACCAGAAATAAAATCGATGACTGGATGAGATGCGTAAGATATGTTGCAATGGATCCATGAAATATATATAAACTCTGAAAACCTTTTGCCAAAAATGTGGTAATCCGTTGAAAAAAAAGTTCTTTTGAAAGTGACTGATTAAACCTGTACATTAGATTTTGTTTATTAGATACTTTCTCTTATTTTGCACAAAAAAAAAAATCATTACTCACAGCTTATTTTAAGTTTTTCATGGTTAACTAACTGTATGAAATTTGTTATTTTCTATATTTTAACTTCTTTTTTTTCTGTATAAGATGACTATTTCCACAGTACATTAAGATGGCCCCTTGTTAGTTTAATTTCAAATAATTATTTCCGTATTTTTTTTATCTATATTCCATTATTTTTTTGTTCAAAATGTGTTGATACATGCAAAGAATTTAAAATATGCATAAACATTTCTTGCATCTCAATTCTTAATACTTTGATTTCGATCCGAGAAAAAAAAATTGTGGGCAGCTATCCTAGACTTAAATTATCATTATTTTCCGATAAACTGCGTCTTGAAAATGTGGGTAGGTCATTATTACTCTAAAAATTCATAATCACCAACATAATTCATATTCAAGAAGCCATCATAATTTCAGAAGACAAAAAAAAAAAAAAAAATCACCGACTTCATCGTTAAATCGTGAGTTGTCGTTCTTTAAAAACCAAAGATCTTGTAATTGAAACGCAAAACATTTATAAAAATTTTTTTCTTTTAGTTAAGGCGGCAATTTTATTTAATTTGGCAATTTTATTTCATTTTATTTAAATTGACAATGGATTTAAGACGGCAATTTTAGTTTATTCATAAAAATATCAAAAATGACGTTGATATACGATGGGATATAATTGTTTGAAACTGGTGCACAATTTAGTAGCAGTTTAGTTTCATATTCAAAATGCAGTTTGAGTGCACGATAATTAAACTTTTTGTAAATACAAATGAATCATTTTACGAACCATATGTTTATTTATTTTTCCTTTTCTACTTTATTTAACTACTTATTTTTTCATTTTTTTCCTGTTAAGTGTGAAATGCATTTTTTGGAATGTAAAACAAGTTGCTGCACAGCTCCCCCTGGGATTTGGAAAGCGTATAACAAAATATATATCCAATACACTGACAAATTTTATTTTATAAAGAAACATCACACGTTTTTATTTTACAAATATTCAATATGTAAACCCTTCGTGATGCGGCAGTCAAAAACTTACCACATTCGCTGTATCTTATCACGATCAATAGGTAGCAGATGTGATCCTTTGGCATAATTCTATTGAATCACATGGTATAGTGGGTACGAACACATAATCTTTGATGTAACTCCATAAGAAAACCGCAGAACGTTTAATCTAAAAACAGAGAGACCGGGTGGGGTGTTGCATTAATTCATTGCTCACAATCTGTCAAGACGACATTGTCAAGGACGCAATTCATTGCGAGTACGAATCGATATGGGCACAATTCGTCGCAACGATGATTTATCGTATTCAACTCGTCGCAACGACTGCTCGCCGTGAGCACAATTTCTTGCTTTTTTGATAAAATACACCTATTATGAACACAAAAGTCTTGCATTGTCTACAAATATTAACTAATTATTTAATTTGTGGCAGATTAAATATCACAAAAGCATCCAAGGAGATGTGTTATTTGCTTATTTTTACTTACAAGAGGGTGGAATGGGTATGAGCACTGCTTACGAAAGACAACATAACACAATGTAGGACAATACTCTTGCAGGCGATATATAAATTACGAAATCATATAAATACCTACTTTCCTTATAGAAGCACATCTTTGATCGATGAGGGCCTTAAAGTCTACCCACCCTTCCCTAAGTGCAATGTGAACCAGTCTGCTCCTGCCCACATCCTATCGTGTATTGGCTGCCAGAAAAGCCACCTGATCTCCAACCCTGCTGCAATAGTACATGGCTTTGGGAACTTTTTGGATGAGTTCATGGACTTGATTTAATGCTTCTGTTGGTCAAGTGGGCATAAGCAACAACAACAACATCTTTGATAAATTTTTCACTCGAATAATAAGAAGTAACAACAATTTAGAAAATCTGGTCTAAATAGTTTAACTGGGAAAGCGCTCGAACTTTTTGCTTTTCGCAAATATCACACCATATCACTATAGAACTATCTAAGCTAATTAGAAAATGTTAGCCTAAAAATATTTTTTTGTTTAAAATTAATTCCTAACAATTATTTATTTGATTAATAATTGAAATATTTTTGACTTAGACCAAGCGAACTTTTGCAATGGTATTTTTCAATGGCGTTTACATTGCAAGACGACTCCTTCCTGTTCCAAATTCTTTCTTAAATTTTTCAGAAAAATATTTTACTAATTGCCAATAATGCTTAAAATGTTTACAACACTCGTGGGAACTTTCTCATAACATATGGAGAAAATGTCATTTCCGCAACTGCGCTAATTAAAAGTACTATTTCAAACGCAAATAGCAATAGCTAATCCCAAATTTTAAACACCTTCTTTTTTTATTTTCAAAAACTAACATTTACTAGGTATTTCGTAGTATTTATTAAATTTTCTTAACCCAGTGATCGCAACGTCGTATAGAAAATAGTAATAGAAGAATTATAATAATTTTGTATGAAATGAGATATCTTAATTATCACAACATGTTAACAATTCAAGTTAAAATATCCCGTTTAAATTTATTTTTAAACTAGAGAAAAATCTAGAAAGGGATTCTTTAAATATTATATAGGCATGTTTTCGGCAAAATAATAAAATGACTAACTCTTTTTTCTTTGCTATATGATTTTATTTTGACTGCAGTAAACTAATTTTAGATATAAATTTAAATAAACATGTAATTTTGCTTAAAACTAAACTGACACATTAATTTATTTTATATAATTTTCAGAGAATATTCTATAGGAAATTTTTGTGTTTTCCTTCGGTGGTTACAATTTTTTATCTCTAAAATTCAGTAAATAATTTTTTCCCTAAACTTTTCTTATCTCAAAATTCAACGATAATTATAAATATAAAACTTTCCAAGTTTAATTTTTTGTTGCATCTTTTTTGCCTTAAGACAATCCGGAAGAAAAGAATCTAACACAAGCGTTGCCTCTCCTAAGTAACAATAAGCAAACCCTCGTGATAATTGAACGCCTACCATTTAAGAACTTAGTTCTCTTTTGTGGGCAATGCAAGATTTTTGTCTTTGTAAATAAATGGAATTCTAGCCTAGTTAAATTTGACTTTACCGTCGGTAAAAACTACACTCAAGACTATTTTTACAACAATCTTTGTCATGCCATTATATATATTATTTTCATTATATAACCATTATATATGTCATTATATAGTTTGGAAGTTATATGCGTTTCATGTACAAAAAGTCTCATTTTGTACCAGTTTTCACACCTAACATTGCTACCTAAACAAGTGAACCATTATTTGCTATGCATTTTTTACGCTGTATTAAAAAAATTATGGAGAGTGCGCAAAAAATAAACGGACCATCCTAACTAACTCTTGATCTAATTATCGGATCTTCACGCTCTAGGACTAAATCTTATGGTTTGAGGGGGTACCTTAAATATGCTAATTAGTTAGTGCAGACGATATTTTGAGTTACGAAATCAGGCACAAAAACAAACTTTCTCTAAATAAACATAGCTTTTTTTCTACTGATTCTAATTATTGACCTCCGAAATATAAGGGCTATTCGCTATCTGGAAAATAGGGTCCCAATAGTTTGTTCGAGAGAGCTGTCCAAAGTTAGGAACCCTTCATGTTAATTTCTTATGCGTATTTCGCTTTATCTCATGAACTTTTAAAGCGAATTGAAAAATTTTTGCACACAATTATAAAATTTGTTACGTAATTGCACGCAAAATAGAAATGTTTGTAAATATTTATTAATCTTTATTATTTTATTTAACTTAAATCTAAAAGATTTTGGATAGTAAGTAATGCAACCCTTAGGAAAATTTGCCATAGATTTGCCATAAAAAAATGCCATAGGATTTTCCCATGGGGTTTTACCTATGGTAAAATTTTGCCATACACTTTTGCCATATACGTATGGCAAAAATTTGCCATACATATATGGCAAAAATTTGCCATACGTATATGGCAAAATTTTACCATAGGCAAAACCCCATAGGAAAATCCTGGCATTTATTTTATCTCCTATGGCATTTTTTTACGTTAAATTTTGCCGTACATGTATGGCAAAATATTGCCATATGTATATGGCAAAAGTGTATGGTAAAATTTTGCCATAGGCAAAACCCCATACGAATATCCTATGGCATTCTTTTTATATGGCATATTTTTGCCATAAAGCTAAGGTATGCTATAGCTTACGAAGAAATTTTTCCCTAAGCTATGGTACACCTTTGCCATATAGCTATGGCAACATTTCTTCATTGGTATTTTACCATAGAGTTATGTATCAAAAATAATCTAATGATAATCTAATGTAATCTAATTTTTTTATATTAAAACACCAACACTACATTATATAATCTCCTTAAAATTAAAAATAAATAAAAATTACTCATTGGCGATTCTTAATATAACAAAATTTTTCTGTTTCTGTTAACGTTATGAGAGAAAATAATTGGCGATTTTTAAAAAAGTTCAATAACAAAATATTTCAGTCATTTGTCCACATTATTGTCAAAATATTTCTTATATATATTTTCCATGTCAAGATCGTATGATACAGTGTTTAAAATTACATTGTTTCCCTCAAGTGATATAAGTCACTTTAATTGTGACTTTTTTATTTTCCTTGGCGAAAAAGCTTACTCCTAACTCGTAGCCACTTCTTGACAAACAACCACATACTTATATTTTTTTTAAAAATTGCAAGTTTAAAATCTATTTAGCACCTTGGCGATTGTAGTTGGCGCGACAGATCACACACAATACGGAAATATCCCCGAAGCTAATAACTAATAAAAACAATAAACAAAGAGAAAACTAATATTTTTATATACATTAGTAAGCTTATTTAATTCTAAGTATTTTTAGCAACGTATTATTGTAAAGTAAATAACTTACTTCCAATTTCTAGTAAAATCCCTGGTGGGCAGAGGCGAGTTTTTCTTATCTGGCCCATTTACAATAAAATGCGACTTGTCATTCAATTGATTTTTTAAGAACTCATTTTAAGTTCTCGATAGTTTTTCAACTCCATATTTTCCTTCTTCGAAATAATCGAAAAAACCAGCCTCAACGTTTATAGACATTTTTAGAATATGTATCAAGTACGTGAAATGCCGCAAAACAAAGACCAAAACACAACTGTTACGAAACTCTATCAGAAAGTATAATATTCTGTCGTTCTCTACTTTTTCTAAATAATAAATCTGCCTAAATAATAAAACTATTAGTAAAAGAAGAACAACATTTTATTTACATAATAATTTTCAGACGATCATTACTTGTTCCACAAAAAGAAGATGTTGGCATGGCAACTCGGCAGTTTTAAAAGAAATCAAAAATTAGCTTTTAGCTTACATAAAAAGTAATTAACAACTTTTAACAACAACTAGAAGAGTTGAGACAGAACGTGAAGGAGTACTTTTATTGCTATGAAAACAGCATTATTTTCAAATTTGATTGTCGCAAAATTAACGCGTTGGCATAAGCAGATGCAATGAGAATACACTCTGATGTTGTTTGGCACTTGCTTAAGATTTAATTTGATACTTCTGTAAATTGTTATTTTTTATAGAAGATTCTTATTTTGCTTCATATTTATCTTTAATCTAACTTGGCATTTAATGTAAGAGATTTAAAAATAAAATTTATGTTTTTTAAATGCTTTTTTTTTATTTATTTTAAAATTTCTCTCAAGATTTCATTTTTTTAATCAACATTAACATCAGTTTACTCATAGAATGCTAGGCTGATTCTATAAAAATATCCTGCTTTTAAAAAATAGCCTTTTGACTTTTATTATTTAAGTTATTATTTTTAATTTATACATTTTAATACAGTTTTTTGTAAGTAGACCAATTGCTTAGATACAGAAATGTGACCTATTACAATGTTTTGGCGTAGTTTGTTGAGTAGGTATTTTTCTGGGATTTCAAAGCCGCTTTACGTTTACTATACGTGGTTTGGTAATGTATGATGTGTTTCCATAAGTTTGCCATGGGTTTATGTTACTTTCTCATGACTGTTTGGTATTTTACCATGAGATTACCATAAATGTAAGGTGTGTTCTACCAGGGCTAAAGAGAATAGAAGGGCTGGTTCACTCCTTTGAAGAAACTCTCGCCGCGCCAAACCTCCGATTTTCTCCTGTGACGACACTTTGGCGCAAAGCTTGAACTTTTACTTCAAGAACGGAGCGTTCGGTCTAACTAACTCTTAACTAAAATTGGAGCATTCCTTTTTTGAGACATATTCCAAGACTTTCGTTGTTTTCTATAATGATTTTCCTCAGTTTTTTAAAGTGAATTATAAAAATTTAAAATTATTAACGAAATGCCAATTTGTGCGATTGCAACTTGCAAAAACTCTAATCGAAATACAAAAGGAAAAAATATAATTTTCCCTGCTTTCCCTAAAGTAAATGTGCAACTATGTAAAGAATGGCTTCAACGTTGCAAACGAAATGACCCAGTTAATATAAAACATGCACGAATATGTAGTAAGCATTTCTTGAAAGAAGATTATGAAGATGATATGAGAAATCGTTTGCTTGGATTACCGATTAGAGTGATTTTAAAATCTTCTGCAATACCAAGAGTAAATTTGCCATTTTCTTCTTCACAAACAATTTCTTCTCGGCAAGAAAGATTGAACAAACGCAAAGTGATGGTTCGTGCATTGGACAGATTAAAAACTCTAAGCCCAAAGAAAAGCAATTTAAATACAAGGAATGAAAATTTTTTAAATACAACAAATTTAGATAAATGCTTTAAATTAGAAGCAGAAGTAAAAATACTGAAAGAGAGAATTGAAACTTTAGAAAAGGATTTGAAAATTAAAAATAATGAAGAAATAAAGTTTAAAAAATATCAGTTCAGCGTATGAAACGATGGAACGCATCTAGAAAAAGAATTCTGAAAAGAAATTATGAGCAAAGAAGGGAATTGTTGAAATTGGAACAAGAAAATGCTTAATTTAGAAAACAGTGCAAAAAAAGTATTTACAGGAGGTCAAATACAATCTTTAATGAAGGGTACTTCAAATGTCAAATGGACAACAGAGGACATTTCCCGATGTATTATTATACGTTCTCTTTCTTCAAAAGCGTATGATTTTTGGAAATTTAAAATTGGCCTACCTCTACCAAGTGCTAGAAAAGTAAAATTATTAATAGTTAAATTTCTTCTAATTTCATAACAGATAAATAAGCTTTGAATGTAGTTATTCTACATATTTATTATTTTTTTTAAAATTATATTCTCTAAAATTTAAACATCTATAAGCAATTGTAAAATTTCTAATGTTATCATGAAAATAAATTATTATTTTATTTCAGTAATTAGCGTTTAAGGTTGTAGTTTCCTAATGATTAAGTATAAACAAATTACCATTAACAGCTTATTTTAAAATCAGGATTCTAAATTTAACAAAACTTTACAAATTATTGTTATCGAACAATATGTAGCTGAAAAAGTATTGATATATGCTTTATTTCTTTGTAACAGTAAGAGTTAAAACTGAAAATTTTGAAATAAAGTATTTATAGCTTCATTTACTACAATTAGTAAAGTATTTTTAAGAGTTTAAATGGTATTTATTTCAATATTAAGGCCAAGAAAATTTTTTGAACTATGTTTATGAACGGAAATACTGTGTAAAGTTTGAAAGCTAAGAACCAGAAAAAGTCTTAACTTATTTTTACAGAGAGAAAGATGCAAAGTTATCATAATATCTTTGCTAGCGACCTCCGAGATCTGTAGACACAGTGACGTCATGAGGAGAAAAATCGTATCTTCAGTTCTGAGAGCGGAGTGAACAGCCCTTCTCTTCTCTTTAGCCCTGGTGTTCTACTACATTTGCCATATGTGTGTGGGGTACATTTAAATAAGAAATTGTCTTTCAATATAAATACTATACATATATCTATGGGTACCATAGGTTTATGATGTGTTGCCATATAAATGCTATTATATATTTTTATGGTTACCATTGACCTATGGTATCCTGCCATACACTTGGTTGCCATAAGCCTACGGTGTTGTGCTATGTGAATGCCATACAGATATCGATGGATACCATAGGCCTATGGTATACTGCCATACAAATTTTTATGGTTGCCATAGGCCTATGGTATACTGCCTTACAAATTTCTATGGTTGCCATTGGCTTATGGCGTTGTGCCATATAAATGCCATACAGATCTCTATAGTTACCATAGGCGTATGGTATCTTGCCATATAAATTTCTATGGTAACCATAGGTTGCCATAGATTACAATAGGTTACTCTATGGCAAATTTTCTTAAGGGAATTCTTTACATCATTTTAAACAATGCTATTTTACATGACAAAATACGAAATTTGAGCGAAATCGGTTGAGTAGTTCCTGAGAAATCGAATACTAAAAAGTCGTATACTTAAAATTCTATATCTCAGGAACTATTCGTCAGATTTCGCTGAAAGTTTGTATTTTCTAATGTAAAATTACATTCTTTAAAATAGAGTAAAAAATTTTATACCTTATAATTCAAAATTTTTTCAACTTTTCTTAAATAAAATAATAAATATTTACTGGAAATTATTTTTTGCTTGGAATTATCTTTGCATAAATAAATTTTACAAACGTGTGTTAAAAAATTTCAATTCGCTAAAAAAGTTCTTGAAATGTGTTGAAATACGCAAAAAACAAAATTAACAGTAAGGGGTCAAACTTTGGACCGCTTTCCCGATCAACCTATTAGGATCGTTTTCCCCAAATATCGCCTACCCCCTATATTTCGGGGGTCAAAAATCGGAATCCGTCGAAAAGAGATTGTTTATTTAGAGAAAGTATGTCTTTTTGCCCGATTTCGAAATTCAAAATATTGTCTGCACCACCTAATTAGCATATTTAAGATACCCCCCTCAAACCGTGAAGATTGAGTCCTAAAACGTGAAGATCCGATAATTAGAAAAAAGTCACAAAGGGTGTTCCGTTTATTTATTTTTTTGCGTACTATACATACTTTACATCGCTATCCAGGAACTATTTGTACAGAACCAAAATGTTTGAACCAATGTAGTTTCTTATGCTGAATCGAACAATATAAAACAGGATTCGATGAGATAAATAGTTAAGAAGTTAGAAGGGATTTGTGTACAAAGAGTAAAATGTTGTACTTGCACTTATTTACGCGTTTGACGTTGCTAAACAAACAAGTAAGGCATTGTTCCCTATATATATTTTCTCGCTTAATATAATGAAACCAAACAAAAATTAAATGGGCACATATTTTGAAAGTTGA
Organism: Parasteatoda lunata; assembly: GCA_949128135.1. Classification (NCBI taxonomy): domain Eukaryota; kingdom Metazoa; phylum Arthropoda; class Arachnida; order Araneae; family Theridiidae; genus Parasteatoda; species Parasteatoda lunata. Next base: position 25,202,793 of record OX421970.1, read on the forward strand.
ATTGGTTTTTGTTCTGTTTTCTTTCGAAAAATTCTATTTTTTAATTGCAATTAATATGAAGCCCTTATAATCTTTAAACTATTAGTTTGATGAATTCGGAATTGGCCATATTCAAATTTAGCGTGAATGCTAGCTTCAATGTAACGGAAAATTTACTTGCCCAAATATTGACTGGATATCAATGTAAAGTGTATACAAAAGTGTAGTACTTTTTATGCATAAAAACACTTGAAACTTTGGCCCAATTTACTATATTAACTTTTGTACAGTCTCTTTTGATAAAGCGTGAAAAAATGTATCGAAACAAGGTTGTTTAGATATATGTGTGAAAGATGCAAGTAAAAAATTCTATTTTTTAATTGCAATTAATATGAAGCCCTTATAATCTTTAAACTATTAGTTTGATCGAATAAGCGTGATTTTTGATCGAAAATTTTGATCGAAATGAATTATGCTCACAACAAATCGTCTCACGACAAAATAGGCTAGACGAATTGTCACCACGGCGAATTGATGCAAAACCTGACGGAGGGAACTATGACACACTCTGTTTATTGAATAGTTGAGCAAACCTTGTACGCTGTTCTTAAAAGAAGTTAAATGAAATATTACAACTACGGTGCAATGTTACATAGATACTGTTCGATGCTCTACCTTATCTATCAATACTTACTACGATGTAAAGATATCGATTGTTATTTTAGGAACTATGATCGACCAAATTCGTTCGTTATCGATCATTAATTTTTTGGGGGTATCTAACTTTCATGAATGAAAAAGTAATAGAATATAAGCATGTCGTGAACGATTGGGTACTTGCACTTCAAGAAGAAGACCTCACATACCCACACATGTGACCTATGATGTCAGCGGTAGCTAATCTTTATCAGCAAAATGGCGTATTAAAGTTGAGCTAAGAGTTTCTCTACATAATTTAAAATGTTAATTACCAAATTACCGATAAGTTAATTAGATACAGAGCTCTCTCGTACATCAAATACATTTCTTTCTCGTCTACTTCCTTTAATTAACTTAGATTTATTATTAGTTTATGTACATTATTGTAGCCGTGATATATTTTTGTTTTGTGCACATGGCAACTTCGATGAATAAATAGTTTATTTATGTTCCACATGGCTTCGTGCTGTCTTAGGATTAAGTCTCTGTGTAAATTATGTAGTGAAAGAATGTGTCACTTGGCGGGCTTGGTTAACTCGAAATGGAATGGAAAGAACAGTTGCTAACGTAAGCAAATGCTACGTTTCGACAACCAATCAGGATCGAGATACCCATACTAAGTCATTTGCAGGTATCCCATTGTGCAACACGAAAGCACTTTACAAAACTAAATAGAATACTATGATTTGCAATTTTTTTTTTTTTTTAATAAAACTAAAAAATCGAAAAACATGTACAGAACAAAAACGTATCAGAGAAGAAAACTGAGTGTGTAAAAACAAAACAAAAGCATAACATTGTGAAAATCATTTGGGCAACAAAAAACTCATCCAAAGTTTATTTATGAATCACTTGAGTATGAATTAAACCATATATTCTAATCCGCATTTTGAGCTGCTTTCACGTAATTTAGCCAGAAATGTTATAGAAATATACAATTTGTGAATAGCAGACAACTAGACAAAATTTAACTCCATACAAAACTACACAAAATACTATGAATTAAATGTATCACTTTTGGATTAAATGTATCACTTATTCTAATCTTAAACAACTGCTTTTTTTTAGTTTTGTTAAGAACGAGACACAAATATATAATTCCTGAATAGCAGGATTTTGAAAAGGTGACTCAGTTAATGAATGATATTTTAAATTTAATTAATTAGCGCTAAAATTATATATCTAAGAGGACATTTATTTTATAGTGAACTCGGTTGATTACATTTTAAATTATGATAAAAATTCTTTTTCGTATATTTCAATGTTATAGGCGCACATTAATCATTAGAGTCAAGAATTATTTTTTTTATTTATTTCTATGCTTCATCGCCGTAGAATATCATGTGAAACTTTCTAACAGTAATGTTTAATATTTATAATCGTGGCTCTTTTTTTTCCTCTATTCATTTTTCATAGTTAATCGAAAGTGTCAACGTTAATTTTTTTCTTCATATAGTATCGGTAATGAGCCATCCGACAGCTAATCAATGTAGTTTTTTAACAAATATATATCTATATATATATATATGCATAAGAGTTTTTTTTTTAAAAAAAATTATCATTTAATAAAGTGAACAAAACGCCCTGCGCATTAACTTTTTATTTCAAGAAATAATTTTTCTATTTTGCTAAGCATTTTCCAACTTTTTCTTTATTGTTAAAGTCAATATTACCGTGAAACGGGATGAATTTGATGGTATGTGATTTGACATGGTTTTTAGCGGAATGCTAATTTCCTGAAGCAAACTAAAAGGGATCCTCTTACTTAAAAAATGACAATTTACGTAAGTCAAGAATATAAAGCTACGATCCGCAACTAATTTAAACCACCCCATGACGGGTCTAAAATGCCGGTATTTGGCCCACCGCAATTCCGTATGAACAAAATTATAAATTCCCAAAGTGGTTAATTCATAAAATACTCACAAATAGAAACCAAACAATTGAAAATATGATTATGATAGAAAATTTGTTTTTTAGCAAGCTTAAAATTTTTTTAGGTACGAATGGAATTCATTTCTAATTGAAATTGCGAATTTATTATAAAAAAGCTTAGCTTAGCTTCTATAGCTAAGCTAAGTTAGCTTCTATAATATAACTTCTGATGAAACTATTCTAGAAATTAAAAAAAATTGCAAAAGTGAAGTGCAGTGCCAAAAAATCCAAATAAAAATAAATCGAACACTTTTTTTTTTTAAAAAAATAATAATAATAAATAATTAAATAAAAAATAATAAAATAAAAAAGTTCAAATAAAAAAAATGATCCAAATTAAAATTTTAAAAAAAATCATTCACTTGTGTCAAACAACTGACTAAAGAAGATTTTTAAAAAAAATCAAGCGATTTTTTTTTTTTTTTTCAAAAATATATATTTTTACACTTTTAATTTTATAAACTTATAAACAAACGATTATGATTAGGGATCGTTAAAGGTTCAGTGCATTTTCGTCTTTTAATAATATTATTTTCTTCACTTTCACTGTATAGATTGATTAATTCAAATAAATATAATTCTTAAAACTCTTTCGTATATAATAATTCTTAACAACTTTACAATAATGCATACACGCTGGCTTATCTTTTCCCGAAATTCTTTGATAACTCATCATTTATTCCTGTCAGGATTCTTTGTAAAAGCAAACCACTTTTCAAACATATCAAATTTTATAAATTTCGAGAATTTTTCTAAGAGTTTTAAAGGAAATTACTTTCCCCGGAATTTATAATATCAATTTTGAATTTTAAATTAACTGTATAGTCTGCTTTCAAAAGTAGCAAATAGAGTTCAAACATTGCGTGTGCACAATAATTTCTTCTCTTGGCTGAATAGTCCGCAAAATATATTTTTTTCTCGCTAAACATTAAGAATTTTCAGCCATTTAAACATATCGTTAATTGCTGAATCAAAAGTTCCATTGTTTACTCTTAGTCTGAGGTGAAATAATTATTAAGTCTATACGGAAATGATTTATGCAAACCGTGAGAGTAGAATAAATTTTTAAAAGCTATATATATCTAAGAATGGGTGCGTCTTGTACTCGATAATAAATTAATTTATTTTTCATTATAACCAAATGTGTATTTGTGAACCGTGTTATTATTACGAGTCTGAGAAACCTTGTAAAAATTTTATTTTCTTTCCATGAAATCAAGAAATTAACATCAATAATCGCATGCAAAATTTATAGAAAAAAATATCTTCATACTTCCCATGTTAAATGTTAAACTTATTTCAAAATGCACTAGTGCGGTATATAGTTCTTTTAAAGCAGATTTTCATTTCAACTATTATTTTAGAATAAAGTGATTAAAGGCTATGCAAGTTTTGTTTAAGGGAATTCAGATTTTTTCCTGATACCAAAAAAATTCATGAACACGAGGTTGTTGAGACCTTCAAAATAGGTCCGTATAATGTTGTTGTCTGGTGTTGCATTTTAGCGTGAATTAGTTTTTTCGGTCACGGTTTTCGTATGCATTTCCATTATTATTTATTGTTACGTTTTAATTTTAAACAACAGTTGCAATAAAATAAAGTACCCTATTGTAAGCAATTTGTGCTGACGACATTACGCATAGTTTGAGAAAATCAGCCCGATCTTTCACAACAAGTTTCCCGAGATCTCATTTTTGAACATACTTTATCCCAACTACTCATCTACCGCATTTTATATTTACAGCTCAGAACGAAAACAGCAAAAATAGCTATTCGGCCCACGCATTGGAAAACATTCCCGTGATGTTTACCTCTCGAAAAGCATTTAATGCGCATTTAATTATCCCTTCTCCCCTCCTCCAAAATAAAGACGCGGTTATAATAAAATTCTCTTTATAGCTTCACATTTGCAGCTGTTTCGTTTTTAATGTTTACATTTGCGAACCGAAAGATGCGCGATGACAGAAGAGAGTCGCCAATAATATTCATAAAAGTTCCGGAAATGCGGTAGTAGCTCCATATCAAGTCAACATATCAAGCGAACGGGAACGATCTTAACTAAACATACGGACGGATCAAAAGCATCACTTTTTTGACAAGACAGAAAGAGGGGGAAATATAGAATATTCTGGAACCTGGCTGGGAATCAAGATAGTGTGGTAAAGCATCTTTTTCGCACGGTCTGACGATGTCTTGGCGAACCAGAAATACGGGGAAACGTGAGATTTGAAGGTCTTCCCACAGCGTTTCTCTATTTCGTCCTTCTCTTAAACCCTTTCCTTTACTTTTTTTTTTTTTTTTTCAAATGAGGGTTTATTTTTAGAATTTAATTTTACATATTTTTATTTTTCTAGTATAAATAAGAGTTAAATTTTTTTTCATTTAATTTCAGGCTAAGCGTGCTGCATTTCTTGCCAACTGTGTTAAAAAAGTAAATAAACTTGAAAAAACACTGAAGAAATAGAGTTGGTTAAAGTCACAAGAGTAAACTCAATGTCAAGGCAGTTCCACTACATCATTTGTTTTACATATTAAAGTTTTCTGCAAATCTGATACTTAGCAGTGATAGTTTCATTTAATTTATAATTTATTCGTTTCATTTAATATTTCATTTATTTAATTTTATATTTCAGTTAATCTTTCTTTTTATATATTTTCTTTTTCTTTTATATTTAAATTTAGATATTTTATATTTTTATCTTTCTTATTTTATTTAATTTTTCTTTTATACTTCAATTTAGATATTTTATTGTATTTTATATATCATTCTTTATTTAATTTAGTTTTATCTGAAGAAAAAAAAAGTCTCTTTCAAGGTTTTTTTCAGGAAATATAAAAATATTAGAATTTAGACCTTTTATTGTTTCACGTTAAACATAATGATTCTTAACTGAGATTTTTTAAACTAATGATCATTTAGTATTGCAAGTAAATCATGTTAAAATCATTTAATCATAAAACAAGACCAAAATAATTCCCTGGGGCTTACGAAAATTATACATAATTAAATTCAGAAAAAAAATTAATATAAAATTACAATAACTCTTTTAAATAAATGAAAATTTTACTATTTTTTTTTAAATTTATAATTAGAATTTTCATTTATTTAAACAAAAAATTTGCATAGATTGAGCTAAAACATCCTGCGAAAAAAAAACTAATTAATTTTTCTCTGTAAAAATGTCTAGTAGAACCCTATCCTGTCTCTTAAACCACAAAAGCTTTATAGTAACTAAACTTGCACAGTGTTAAAAGCGCCAAAATGTTAATGAAATTTATTTTGATATTATAACTTTTGTAGAAGTATAATTTTTCGCGGCAATTAATTATAAAGAATAATTTCTAAGCGCTCATATCTAAAATGCTAATTTGAGCCAATCGGTGTCAAAAAAGAAACGAAAGTTAGTAATCTCTGTCAAATGTTGAAAGATTAATTCTTTCTCTGTTGACATACGGATTCCATGTTAGAGATAATGAGCAAACACACCCGGGTACACGGTCAATCAAATTTATCTCAGACCCTGGTGGCGTCTTTCAAGTGGAGCCAACAGAATCTCATTTCGCCAATTTCCCAACACTTTGTCCTTAGCTCTTCTAGTTCAGAGTTTGCGCATAAGGAAGAGACAAGTGCTTTCTATAATGATTCATCTTCCGTAGAAACTGATTGGTAGCAGGTGCCGTGTTTTTGGAGTTAATTGGTCCACATTATCACGCGCTGTGTTCGAAAGATAGGGCTAATACAGATCTTCGAAATTAAGGAGGATAATTGAATTTAGGTTATTTGTTAGCCAGTCTAGAGCGAGTCTTAAGAGCTTTCTTTATCCAGGTACGGGAAGGTAACACTTTTATTTAAATATACACAGGAAAGACATTGAAGAAAATTCTCGAACCTTAAGGCTTAATGGGAAATTAGCGTTTACACAAAGGAACTTGACGGAGTCCATTGTTAATTAAGCTGCAAGCTTCTCTCACTTGGGAATTTCCCTAAAGCGAAAATTCCGTCTGTTTCTGCAAGAATAGAATTTTCTCTATTATATTATTGAGAATTAGGTAAAGAAGCTTAAAATGGTTTCGAATACATTATTTCTTTAAAACATCTATATCGATGAAACAGAATGTCTGAATGTTCCGTCATTGTTAACAGATTGATTCGTTCGAAAGCACGGCGATTGAAACTAACTATTTTAACATTTTTTTCCACCTCCTGATCATGCATTTCAGTCTATAGAATGAGCTTACTATAAAATTAATTATATTTTACAATACCAGAAATTTATTAGCTTAAAGCTCAATTTTATAAAAAATAAGTTTCATTGAGAGTTTATGATACATTTTAATTAATCTTCGTTTACAAGGTTCTGTTGCTGTTATTACTTATCCTCGGTTCGGTTATTTAAGTTAGGCAACGCAAGTAAAACCAACAGGAATTATTTCGCAATTTCTGAAAGTGACGTCACCAAATTTCAAATTTACATTTATGTAGGATTTGAATTTTGTGCTATAAAATGTGGCCAAGAATAAAAAAATAAACAGCTGATCATTCTAGGTTGTTAAAACTGGAGCTGTGTACGAGAGAACAACGTGTTTTTGTTGAGCAATGTTTTGAACACTGTCATTTCCTGGCTAGTGATCAGAAAGGGTAGCAAGTATTATGGTAATTAATATTGTTTAACAATTTATTTGCGGCTCGAAATGCATAAATTCGGCGTTCTTTATGCAAGACGGTCATCCAAAATTTCATCCATCAAAGCCCCCGTTTTTTACGTGATATGTTGTATATATAATAAGCCTAATACATAATATACATAAGCCTGTATATTTCAGTAATCAAAAACGAATTCACAATTTTTAATTAAAAAGCTGTGTCTTCTATTAAAATTACTTTTTTAATTTTGTTGACACCCTGTTTTGGCTGATAATCTATCTAATCCAGATGTTTCTTTGCTCAAAATTTTCAATATATCCTCAGAGATTTTTTTCAATATATTTCACCTTGAGATGAGTTAATAAATTTCAAAAATCTTTTAATTTAAAACAATTTTTCATTTCAAACAAAGCTTTTAGAACTTGCCTAGAGAGTTAAAAAGTATTTGGTGTTGAAATATAGTATTTGATTGCTACTGAAGTGAATAGAATAGTATATAATATGTGGAACTAATGATATGCAGAACTTTAAATGCCAAACAATGCTTTTCACCCCTTCCTATGGTAGGAAAAAAAGCATGGTTGATCAACAAAAAAGAACTACAAAACTCGTTTCCCTTTCTCAATAGTTAAAAAAAATTTTTTTGCTTTAATCGAAAAAAAGTTAAAGTTACTGTACTAGCAAAATATTTATTTTGCTAGTAGTTATATAAATGCAAAAATTAGCATCTGTTGTGGAATACTTTAAAATACCTTTCGCGAGTAAGACGTGTAAAGAACAATTCCAAATACATTACAGTAACAGAAGTACTGGCTAACTTTATAAAACAAATCACATACTCGCTTTTTAGAGATGATTTCCACTAAATTCCAAGACGAAGCCAAATTGCAGAAATTTGTATTGCGATGAATCTCCCTTTCTTCCATCCAATTCATATTTGTTGGATATTTGAAGCATGTCTTTATTTATTATAGTCGCAGTTCATCCGTTACATATGTTCTTTTAGATAATGTAAGAGAATGTTATGTAATTTGAACAAAACGTCTAGATTGGACAATTTTAATTCAAATATTTGAAACATGAAATAAATTACGTAAGCTGCAACGATATGATATTAACAGGAAATGAAAAGGAATTATTCAGTTAAGAAACAAGCTTCCTTATCAAATATGTGGCTGAGAATAGTCAATTTCATAATGTTACAATATAAATTTTAATGTATATATTTTTTTAAACGCTGTTAGAATTTTGTGTTGATAACATGATAAGAAAACAGCAGTATTCTCTTCATTTTTTAAAATAGATCTTGATAGATAGAATAATGTGCCTGAAGCCGATCAAAATTATAATTTATTTTCTTCTAAATTTTGACATCAAAACCTATCATTAATCAAACATTTTACCACTTTCTGGCATAAACTAATAGACAGGGGTGAGGTTCCCTTTTTAGTGAGGCGGATCAAGGTTACAGAACTTTAATAGACATAATATATATATATTGTCCCTTTATAATCTTAACTCTTTAGTGAAAAAAAAAAAACTTGTATAATCAGCTCGTAGCGCTAAGAAATTTAATGCTGACTTTACTAAAGTGAAAAGTTTGAAAGAAATTCATCCCAGTTAAGACAATTAGTCAATTTTGTAAAATTACATTGATGTAACATTGCATAATTATTTTTACGGTGCGTTTATGATAATTCATTCTTTATAACTGTTTCTAAAAATAGTGGTTGATAAAAAGGAATGCTCAGTGTGGAAATTTTTTTTAAATAGTTTAAAGCAGTTTTATTAATAAATAATTATTCATAAATCTGTAAGCTCATATTGTAAGTTCATTTTTAGTAGTAAAAAAATATGCAAGTAAAAACAGTGAGAGTTGTTTCTTCGGAAAATGGAAAGTAAGTTATAGAGATTGTAATAAAAAATAAAGAAATTTTGGATAAAAAAATTTTATAACATAAAATGATTTAATTATTATTGATCAAAAATTATCTTTTAATTATCTATTTTGAATAAAAAGTACCTATTTTAGGTTCTACCCTCTTTCACTTGGTACAACTACTTGCGTTCCAGTAAAAAAAAAGTTTTAACACTACAACTCTGTTTAATAGACCCAATATATATTTTTTAAATATATTAAATGTTCATTTATATTTTTCTTATATTTCGATAAATAAAATCCAAAGAATTGAAATATCAAGCTCGTGAACTGTCACAATTATAAAAACGTATTTCTACACGTTTAGATATTTCCGAAAGAAAGCTCTTTTTCTCACGTTGACAGCAATAAGCTGAAACAAACTGAGCTATAAGTCGGGAAAACATTAAAGGTTAAAAGATCAACATATCAACAAACAAATTGTTTTATCATAGAAAAGTAATTGCATTTTAAAAGCATAATTAATGTTTATTTTCTGAAAGTTTTTCTACTCTATGTCATTTATTTCAATTAAAATATTTATTTCACTAACTTATTATTGACTAAAAATTTAACTATTTTAAAGAGAGATTTTCAGAATTGATTTAAATTTTAAAGATTTTACTCTAGAATATATTTCAAATGGGTTTAATTTAGTAGTGAGTAAAACGAGCATGGCCGGCAAACCATACAAGATTGCATAGTATAATATTCGGAGAATGGGGAGAGTCAGCGAACAGGGGACGAAGTTCTTTTTTTTTTTTCCTCTTACTTTTTAAAATTATGTTTTCCAAGTTAAATCTGTAGATTCCTTACTAAATAAAGTGAAAAGTAAAAAATAATGATTTTAAATTTTAACCATGCCTTTAATAGTTAATGTTCGCAACGAAAAATATCTAACTTTGAATTGTTTCACTATTTTTAAGAATTCCAAAACTATTCGGGCTAAACAAGTTTAATCTAATTAGAAGTGCAACATTACTTTTAAATAAAATAAAAAAATCTATTTCATTAATTTTTCTAAATTTTCAACAAAAGTTAAAAAAGCACTTCGCATATTCCTTTCCTGAGATCGTATTATTTACAGTTCCGTTTCTAAAATTAAATACGAAACTAATTGAAATTATTTAGTTTCGCATAGCTGAGCTTTATATTTTGCTGTATAATCTTAGTTAATCCTGACAAGTGAATCTTACGCTACGTGTAGAACTCATTCTCTCTCATAAAGGAATTTTTATATTTTAAAAGTCTTCTGTTTAAAACGACAATAGTTTTTATTCGACCAAATATTTAACAGCAAGTAAAAATGATATGCGAACATATCTTAACTAAAATAAACATCAAAGAGGACGTAAACTGTGAGAATTGCTGAAGATAAATATCTTGAAATAAAATATAAACTGGATTAAGCAAACAGAAACGCGACAAATATGTTTTTTAAAAAATATTAAAAATTTATAAATTCTACGAATAGAAAAATGTTACATATGAGTAAAAGTATGAAAAATAGAATAAATAATAATAAAATAATCTGTATAAGTTTTAAGTTACATTTTTCCCTTACGTGGAAAAATTATGAAAAAAATGTAAAGAATATCTAGATTATTTTAAAATTATTCGCAAAATATGTATTTTAAAAGAAAGTGTTTATAAGGAATTTTTTTTACCTGCATATTCATAAAGAAAATTAAAGAGAAGAGACAATTGTTTTTGAAAATAATTTTCTGAAATTAAAAAACATTTAATTTTAACATATTCAAGCTTAAAGCTTATTAAAAAAAAATGATAACTCACATTTTCACCGTTATTCTATATTCTATAAAATTGGGAGAAAAAAAAAGTATTAAAATCGAACTGCTATGCTCAGCCTCTGCTCAGTTTAGAAGACGGCTAAAAAAGAAGGATCTGTTTAAGTTCTAAAGTGTCGCGCAGACGTTTCTGCATTCCGGAACGCATACAGAAACAAAAATTTCAAGCATGATTCGTTCAAAACTGTCACGTGGCCATTTCTGTGTTCAGGAATATGATAAAAAAACAAAAATTACACTGGTATCAAAATCATAACTGTCATTTGGCTGTGTCTGTGTGAATTAATTACAATTACTAAATAATTCATCAGAAATTCTATTTGTATTTAGGTATCTGATTAGAGCAAAAACATAATTTTGGAAAAAACTTTTGAAATCCAGGTTTATCATGAATTTAGAATCCCTTTACTCCTAGCTTTCTAAAAAAAACTTTACTTTTGTTTGAACTCAAATTATTTACTAAGTTTTTAGCAGGTTTTGTGCAAGTAGATAACAGTGGATAGACTAATGAGTTTAAGACTTTAAATGTGTTTGTCTAAAATTCAAATCTTTTTCACATTTTACCCCACTTTCAAGTTCAAAACTGTCTTATGGTCGTTTTTCTGTTTAAGATGTGAGCCTTAAGCAAAAATTCTGAAGCTGGCAGCATCTTCACAAGCATCTTTGATGAAGGTTACGGCTACAAATTGAATATTAAAGAGTTCAATGTTGCCCTCTTGTGGTGGCTTCTGATTTTTTCACAATGCATGCTCTAAAATCAATTTAAAAATTTGACTAGATGCCGCTCCAGACCAGTGAATTCAACAGTTTGACATAAAACCCAATTTTATGACAAATATTGGTAAAACAATATGATAAAAAAAAATCCTTTCTTCATATATTCACTAAATATCTTCGAAATAATTATTAAAATTTAGACGATTTTATTTTAATTTTATAATCTTAATAAGACAGCCGACCTAATTTTGACTATAAGACTAAAAATGTTCAACTACGTAGCCTTGTACTTTTGAACGAAATCCAGAAGACGAAGGATCAAGTATTAGGAGAAATTTGTCTTCGAGGAGGTCTTTTAGATGCAACTAACTTTTGCATTACTTTAGCATTTGCGTTACTTAAAAAGGAAAACCACGAAAACCTCCCTCGGCTAACCTTGAGGGCAAGAACACTATACTAAAAATATTTTACGTCTGCAATCTGGTCGGTGCGAGTCAAGTGTGGAATTTATATCTTCTATCCATCGCTGGGATTTGAACCCGGGTTACCTCATTGGGAGGCAAGGGCTCTTTTGATCATCTTTGATCATTGCATTTTTCAAAATAATAAGTCTTCCATTAATTAATATATTCACCATTGCTGATGAAATTTATTCTTTAAGTTCCGCCAAAAGAAAGTGGATCATTTAGGGTTCCACAGCTAAAAAAGAAAAAAGGTAGGGAAGCACTAATGTATAATATATTTAAAATAAGAAATCATTTAAAAAACAGAAGCATCTAATAATTTTAACAGTCAAGCTTTAACCGGATTCTAATAAACTAATCCACAGCAAACTATGCTATTGTAATAATATTAATTGATGATGATCAAACAAATTCTATTAAATCATTATCGTAATTCTTTGAAAATTATTGTCCCTGATTGTTATTTATAATCACACGACAAAGCATAGCTGGAACTTTTAATAATTAATTAACCAACTTTTAATGAAATTTTATTTAAAAGGTGATGTTTGACTTTTAATATTCAAAAGCAGTTGTTTTGAATACCTTTTATTTGTGAATCCACAACTGTTCCCGTAAAGCGTTGCAAGAAGCAATTCAAATTAAATCTTGACCCTATCAATGGTCGAATCAGGAAATGTTTCGCAAACAATGGTTTTCCTCCATTCGCTCTCGCACTTCATCGACCCGGGAACGTATTATATCTGACTGTGTTTGAATAATTAAGGTTCTAATTATGGTTCTTAGAACAATATGGCAGATAATTCATTGATTTATGCCTCTCATATTCTAAATGGTTGATTCTATTGAGAATTCCCCTAACATGAATATGAATTCGTGCTAGTTTAATTAACCACTCGAAATGAAGGAATAATAAACTCCATCTATAAATGAAGATATGTTGCTATGGATTGCGACGTTTTATTTTAAATTAAACTATTTATATGCCTAATTTGTTTTTGCTTCTTCTCATAATGCATAAATGATTTATAATTGTTACAATAACACAGTATAAATTGAAAGTATGAATATATATACTAGAATTTACATATTTGATTAAATTTTAATACGCATGTTAGCAGAGTGTTTAAATGACATTTACTTTTAAAGGATTATAGGCGAAATAAAAATAATTCCTTTATTCTGAGATATAAAAAACATATAATAAGAGCACAGTCAGGGTTTTAAATTGGCAAAAATTAGGGAAATATTTCTTTCAAACTATAATAGTTTAATTGATATAGGGGAAATATTATCGTATTTCAAAATTTATATTTATTGATTATGAAATAAAAATTCATTCCTTTAATTTTTAAGTCAAGAAACTCATTATAAGCATGAAGGCAGAGGTCCAGAATTTTAGTTGGCAAAAAGTTCTCATCTTAACTAAAGTAGATCAGTTACAATTGAATTTTGTAAAATACATAAAATTTTAAAATTTATGCTAACTCAATTATAAACTTTATTTTTAATGAATTACAAAATTTTTATTTATTGAATCATGCCATTTTGTTAAATTTTAATATTTGAATTACAATTTTATGAAATTATGAATTATTCAACTGTAGTACTTATATTTATGGAAATATAAAGTTTCTATTTGAAAAATTACAACTCATTGAGTTATCAAACATGATCAATAAATACAATTTATTGAACAATAATATTGATCAAAACAATGATAAAAAGTCGATAATTTGTATTCAATATTGTATTGATAATGCAATAATGATATAAATATTAATCATAACAAAAATGTTTTCTACAATTTTACCACTTTTAAATTAAAATATATCATTGAAGTATGAATATTTAGTAAACAGTTTCTAAGGAATAGTAAAATAATTTTAAATTTGAGGAAATTACTACTACATCTGTTTCACATTTAGTCTGTTGTTTTAAATTGCAGAACTTAAGTTTTAAAAAAATTTCTACTTTTTAAAAAATTTCATTAGTTTTGTAAAAGCAATCAAAGCATTATTCAGTTATTAAAAAGTACTTTATAAGTTTCTTTGAGACTAATAGTTACTGTTAAAAGGTTTGGAAAAGTTCATATAAAATCTCCAAACTTCCCGAAAATATCAAAATAAAGTGCATAAAGAGGGAAATTTTTTCAAGACCACTAAAAGCGCTTTTGAAAGGATTAAATATTTAATAAACGCAAACATAAGTTTCTTTTTTTCATTAACATGAAATCTGTTAGTATTTTCTTAAACTACTAAAAATAGAAGACGGAAATTGCATTTTGTTTTATAAAAATCGCGTTTTGAGTTTTAAACAGAATTTTTGCGACTCATAAACAGATGTTTTCTTAGCAAAGCTGCTAAATACTTTCATAAATCAGAATAGTTTTCAACAAAAATTAAAGTGGTAGTTAATGATGGCAAAGTTATTTTTATAAATTTGGCAAGCGCTTAACACAGTTATATGAGACTTTCGGTCGTGATAGCCTGATTTGTAAGACTGAAGTTCGTAAGAACTGGAATTCAAATTCCATCTGACGAAGAAACCTATTGTATTAAATGGTGATTGGTGCACATTAAATCTGTCTGGGTCACAAAGTCCTCCAAATTCTCATAACAAATCCAGACCTCTGGGGTACTGAATTGGAGACTTATATCGTTCAACGGGTCAGGTCAAAACTACGATCCGTGAATGGATATATGAATGGGCCCGTCCTTAAAAACGGGCTCTGGCATGTGTGTGAGGATAAAATTATATTCTTGACCGTAGATACAAGACCTCCTAAAATCAAGAAAAACGTTCCCTCTGCCTTAAAGCAGACGTGGTGGCATTTGCAAGTGGCAAAAGAAACGACAGCAATTACGACTCAACAAATGCTCTTGTATGTATTTAGGTTATTGGTATATAGAGGTGATCAAAATCTTTAAAATCACATACATAACACTGAACATTTATCACATTTTGCTTGCACTAGAAAAAAAATCTTTCGGCTAAAGTTGAAAATTTGGTACAGCTATGTATTATAAAGCATGTTCTCAAAATAAGGTTAAAAAGTAAAAATAAAAATGATTTTCCAGTTTTGTAATTCGATTACAGTGGTATAATTTTTTTTATATCCGTCGTTGAACAGCCGACCCATTTTTAGGTTTACGACTACTAATGTTCAACTCCGTAGCCTTGTAATTTTCAACCAATCCAGAAGACAAGGAAACTCCTGGATCAGTACCCCCAGAGGTATGATTTGTTAAGGGAACATGAAGGACTTAGTGACTCTTCAGATTTATCGTGCATCAGTCACCATCAGTCATGGATCAGTACCCCCAGAGATATTAATTTTTTATGGGAACATTGAGGATTTTGCGACAGAGTTAACGTGCATCAGTCACCATTTAGTACGCGGGGAGTCTTCAGTCGGCTGGGATCCACGAACTCTTGGACATGGTCCCAGTGCCCTACTAACCAGGCTATCCCGGCCCAGTTATATAATTTCAAATTTTTCAAACCCACTTTTTTTTAAAAACTTGGTCCTCGCCGTTAAAGTAACTATGTTACAGCGAAGAAAATATCAGCACTATGTACATATAAAGAAAATCGTATGTTATAAATTTTCAACATGTTTGTTTTTAGGTCTATAAATACGCTCAGATAACAACAGGAAGGAAGATGAAAGCACTGTGATTTGAGTGATGTAATTACTTGTGTTGTTTTTCTTCATCTCTTCCTAGCGTTGCCGTTTATCATGCTAGAAATGTGACTCCAACTCTATTTTATTGTTTTATAGTGAATTTCACATTTCGATTAAAAACATTGGTGTACGGACATAGTTACAGAAATGGTATGAATTGGATAATCATTTTCAGATATTTCAGATGCACATAAATTACGATATTTATTATTATTATTATATTATTTACGATATTATCGTAATATTGTATTTTATTACATAAATTACGATATTACGATATTATTTATTAAAGTGATTCATAAATGCAACTCTTAATATGTTGATCAGAATCCTCGTGAAAACAATGTAAAATTATAATTTACATTGAAATACATATGCGCGAGGAAAGCTTTCGTAGACTTTAAATTGTGTTTTATCCTTGCTATGTTTCGCCCACTTTCGGAAACAATAACTTCAACTTTCAATCGATTTTCTTAAAATCTTCAATATTCAATTTCTTAATATATTGTTCAGAATCCTCGTGAAAGCAATCTAAAATTATATTTTACATTCAAGTCGTATGCTTGAAATACGTAAATTCGTATCTTATGTAATAATTTGTATCTCATGTATGCAAGTGCGTTAAATACGCTAAATTTGTATCTCAATTTTATTAATTAACAATTTTAAATTTAGTTCAAAACATGTAGAAATAAAAAACGATTTACTACGCACCCCATAAATTAAATGAGAAATTCTAATCTTTTTCTAATTATAACTGTATTGCTTCTCTTAGGTAAAGAAAAAATATTTCTATTGAAACGCTATTAACCTTCAAATTATAGAGAGAGTGTCTTGAATTGCCTCCCTAAATGTAATTTTTTAAAAAGCTTATTATAAAGTGAGTATGCACAACATGGGTTTTAAATGAATATTCAATTTCTGGTTTTCTTTAAATTTGAGAGAAATCTTTATCGGGGTTCAATTGCAGCGAAAGAGTGATTGAAAACAGCAAAATATTGGATAAAGCATTAAAGCCATGAAAATATGTGATTATTAGAAACATCTTTCTCTTTTTACAGATAGTCGAACTAGTTCTGATGTTTGTAATATTACATTCACTACGTTTTACCCAATAACGATTCGGCAGATTGAGATTTGTTTTAGTTTAATATTAATAACGCCTCATATCGAATATATTTACTTCATCAACGATCAAAATTTTAAACATTTGTATTAAGGCTGGTAGTTCCTAACACCCCCTATAATTTAAAGACTTATTGGGAAACTAAGACACTTATAATTTTCCCCACTCAATTCATCATTAGAAGCATCAATATTATCCAACAAATTCATTTTAATAGGCTAACATATATGTGAAAAAAATTTACAATAATATCATATGTCATAGTTATGGTAGAAGAAAGATATTATGTAAACCCCCCCCCCCCAAATGTGGGTATACGGGTGAAACTGGGTCGATTCGTCGCCGCGACAGCCCTCCCCCTCAGGAGAGGAGGGGCGATTCAAACACCGGTGCACGCACTGGTCGATGCCACCCCCCCCCCGTGTCATTTATTAAAATCCAAGCAAAATTTTACATAAAAAACAGTCAAAAATTAAAAATGTTATTTTTAAAGTTTTAAAAAGCCGCAATAGTGTAAAATTATTCCAAAACGTTCTCTCTGTTCGTTCTCTGACGTTTTTTTAACTATACATACTTGGGTACATAAGTAAATAGTAAATAATGCTTAAATTTATGTCATGTCAACAAACTATTTATTGAAGCAGCATGTGGAAATATTATTGAAATAGTTGAACCCTTATAAATTACTGGGGAGCTAAGCCCCTGTTCGCTGACGCTCACCAACTCCGATGATTGCTCTTTCTTTGTATAAAACAGTTGAAATTATTAAACTAAAAATATATCTATTAAAAAGAACACTAGTGTCTCCACTTCCCACGGTTAAATATTTATCTTATGATACTGTTAAGATCTATAAGTAAACATAAATCATTTTTCTAAGTAATCATTTTTTGAAATAACATTTAAAATTAAAATTACATTGTTATAACAAATTTGGTGAGTTCACAACTGTAATTTAATATTTTTGTTTGCCAAGCGGACGGATGTATTTTAAATACAATTTTTGCATTCATCATTTTGTACATGAAGCTGAAAGTTAAGTTCTAAATCATTTTATGAATCCATTTAACCGTAATTCATAATAGTATATTAATTTAATTAGTACCAAAAATAATAATTGTAAAATGGTTAATAAGATCAGACACCGATTCAAATAACTTTATCTTAAAATGTAAAGTAGAATTACATTATTCTAATAATAAATAAAACAATTCTCCTAAACTCTTAATTTAGAAATCGAACAAAATCAAATAGTAATAATAACAGTACAGGTAATTTGAACCCTTAAATTAGAGAAGCAAAAGTATTTAAAGGAAAACGATAACCTTATGACTTATATCAATTTTATGCTGATAACAACCAAACCAATTTGGAAATTAACCACAAGGATTCTACCATGTGATTTTTCAGTCAATAAAAATGCATTGACAGCAATCGAAAACTTCGGCATCATCATTAGATTTTAATATATAGTAAGATATACAAGTTCTATAATGAAAGAATGTTTTAATAAAAAACAAAACATTCTTTGCACACAAGTAAATGTGTACCACTGCTTAAATTCATGTTTTAAGAACTACAAGCCTCTTATTGAAGCAGTCTATTTAACTATCAGTTGAGAACTTGCATGTATTTTATAAAGATTTAACTATTTCAACCTTTATAAAATACATATTAGTTGTCTAGCGTTTTTAATTAAACGTACATTGTACACAAGTAAAAGATACATACTACTTTAATTTAGGAATTTATGACATAATAGATATAAAAATTTTATTGAAGCACCCCTGAAAAGTTTTTAAAAAAAACACTTTTTTTAGAAAACTAATTAACTGTATTTCCTATTAAACGAGCTATGTCTGTGATACCGCCAACTTGTGGAATCTAAATCCAGAAACTTCCTCTGCAACATTCTAATTTATAAGTAAAGAAAAAAAGGAAAATAGCAACCAAATGAGACTAAATTCAATTACCGATGGATAAGCAGTCCTAGATCATAAGTATGCGATGGTCTGTATAGGCAGAAGAGGATCCTAATTCGTTTAAATCTCCAGCATCTCTAATAGAGAGGGCCTGGTGTCCCGACCATCAGTAACAGGGACGTGGTGGAGAAATTTGATTTCTGGAGTCTAATGATGTTGATAGAGGAGAGTTAGGGGAATCTTTTAACTCAAATGAAAGTGGCTCTTTTTTTTTTTTTTTTTTTTTTTTTTTTTTTTTTTCGCTCTGCAGGGAAATAACAGCCAAGAATTGCTGATGATCAAACTTTGTTTTTTTAAAAGAGGAACAAAAAAATCGCCAAGAACTTCGTGGTACCTTCTAAGATAACTCAGAAATTCACTAATTAAACACATTGTTATGAATATGCACTAACAGTCTCAAATTAAACTGCTTTAAATGAACAAGAGTTGTAAGTGGAATTAAATTAAAACGGTAGCACAAAACTTTGAAAAGTAATAATAAAAAACTCTAGTTCACGTCACATTTTGAACGCTTACGTACATGAGATTTTCTATTTGTTCTATAGTTACTACTCTAATGAAGTTTTTTATGTCTGCTGTAATAAAAACGTCGAATAGATGTCTATTAACCGTCAATCGACCATCATTTTTTGTGAATGCCACGTTGACTTCCTTTAGACAGCCTTACAAAATCCAGGGAAGTCTACAAAAATCCACCACGTCTGATAGGCAATTACCAAAGTTTAACCATGGATGATTTGTGGACGAAAAAGGTGCATGGATACTTTCAACCGTCTATGACATGTTGTTTGACATAGCTAATTAAATAAAGTTTATCTAAATTTAAAAATAAAATTTTCATTTAGGTATTACGAATAAAAATATTTATGACTTACGCTAAGAATTGGTCCGGAAGAATTTTGAAATGGAATGCCGATATCTTACAACACGGTCAAAGAAGTCAAAATTTTTATTAGCCATAATTAATGCACAAACTTATAAAGGAATAAATATTTACGTCTAGAACTCAAAACTATAATTAACAAATAATCAAGTTAAAAAATAAAATTCTAAAAATACTATGGAAAAAAATAATAATCTAATACAAAATATATAAATGTACAGTGAGCCAAAATAATAAACGGAACGCTGAATAACTTTTAATCTAATGATCGAACTTCATCTTCTTCACAAGGATTTTAATCTTCACAAGAAAGACGCAATCGTAATAATTCAAGGGTTTAACTTCAAATATGCTAATTAATTAGTGCAGACTATACTTTAAGTTATAGTATAGTCAAAATAGACAAAAAAAATCGTATTTTTAAAATTCGATTTTACAAGAACTTTTTGACCGACTTCGCTCAAACTTTGTATTTTGCCATTTAAAATTGCCTTATATAAAACGATGCAAAAATTATATACTTTATAATTAAAAATTTTCAGACTATTTTTAAATTAAATAATAAAAAATAATAAATATTTATTATAAGTACTATTTAGTACTAATTTGCATGAAATTATCTTTATAGTTGTATGCAAAAAAGTTTCAATTCGCTTAAAAAGTTCTCGAGATATGATTAAATACGCAAAAAGTAGGATTAATATTAAGGGTTCATAACTTTAGACTCCTCTCCTTACCAAACTATTCGGGGATGATAATTCCAAATACATTGAAAAAAAAGTGTATGTTTATTCATGGAAAGTACGTTTTTATGGCTGTTTCCATAACTAAAAATATCGTCTGCACTAAGTAATTAGCATATTTGAGGTCACCCCCGTGAACAATTAAGTCCTAGAGCGTGAAGATCAATGAAAAAAATTTTCCTTTTTTAGAGTAAACATTCCTAGGTTGTAGTATTTTTTTCTTTCTATGGTTAGCAAATACACACTTGCTAATATACTTCATTTTATTAAGTCTGGGCTCCAAAAGAAGTTCGATCGTTTTAGGTTTCCGTAGCTGAACCACTGCTCTAAAAGTCTCGTAAACAGCCGTAGTGTTCAATCACCGTAGTGGTCAATCACGTTGATGATCGTTATTATTCTCCATATGCATTTTAAATTACAGAAAATCGTAATTTTGAAGTTATGTTTATAATTTTTAATAATCGTTCTCTTAAGTTTTAAATGGAAAAGTAATTTTGAAAAAGTTAAAATTTTGTATACCTATTTCATTTTTCAGTTTCGTCAATTGAAAATTTCAATAATTGAATTTCATATTCGATAATTTTCTGTTAAATATTTATAAATTAATTTTTACTTACAAGTTTGTTTAATGATTAAAGAGAATAAAGCATTTTTTTATTTTTGTTTTATGTTATAAAATCATTTTAGAAGTAAGAAAAAAGAAAAGGTTTTTATTATAAAAGTTTTTATGCTAACAATTTACAAAACCACTGTAAAAAGAAATATTTGATATAATTATAATTATATTGGAAAAGTTATTTAAATTATTAATAATTTAAATTATTTCAGAATATTTTAAAACCAACGAAAATCATTTTTAAGCGATATTTCCGATTTTCAACCACAAGGAGACATTAAATGTTTGCTTTTATTAATTGTTATTTTAAAAACGTCCTCCATTATCCACGGTGTGTCTTATCAACATTATATCTTTCATGGTCATCTATAAGATAACTAACTATATCTATATTAGTCCCTGCTCAACCACGATGGATCATCCACGAATGAGCTGCGTAAAAATGTCTAGTGATTATCCATGCGTGATCCATGATGTCTAGTGGACTCGGTGGAAAAAAGTTTTACATCTTGTGGATGGTTTGTGCTGTATTGGTAATGGCACTAAAATTTTTACAAGCAGTTTTTTTCGAACTAATATCTTAACACTGCAATTATTTTCTAGCCTAGTTGCAAATTTTCTTGCTGAGTTGGTACTTATTACAAAACTTATATTTTTTGTTATCTGTTGTCCTTTTCTGTTTCCTTCCCAACTTATAACATTGTTAAGTTTCTCATACTAAAAAAATAATAAAATAAAATAAATTTATGAAATAAAAAAATAATAAAATTAGTTAAACTAACATCACTTTAGATAATTTTACTCACACATATATACCTTAACACGGTTCCCAGCAGATTATCGAAGTCAAGCATCACTGGCTGCGGTCAGCGCGAGGGTGGGTGACCACTTGAATCAGTCCACGAAGGATCCGAGCGTGTGTGGTATTGGTCCTCGTTAAACTGTTCTACCGTAAAATGCTCAACTTAGCGCACAGGTCGCTGGGCTACAAAAGCTGGGATGCTATTCCCTCTGCAGAGGATCAAAATTGTAATGGCATGTCTGCGGCCATCCTCAGAGATGTTTCAAAAACCATCGCCAATAGCCCATTGTGCAGCTCCTATGTGATGTAAAGGAACTACAACTTGAAAATTAACTTCAATCAGAACTTTTCCCATAAACTGACTTCTTGTAAATTATTTAAATTTTATTTATTTAATTTTATCCTTGTTGACATCAAATTATTTATGTTTTTAAAAATACATTTTAATTTAAAAAAAAGCACGGGATTTGCTAGATCTCGTGATTATTATTCAGCGATTTTACGCAGAAGTTACTTGAGTTCATCTAAGATAAGAAACCATCGATAAATAATTAATAATTACGGGTCCGATGAAAATAATTTTTGATTAATTAAAATTAGGAGCCAGCAAATCTCTTAAATTTTGGAATAATATGAAAAATCATGGGATGTAGCACGTGAACTGGTCGTCGGAAGAAGTTTTAAATTAGATAGGACCATCGTGTCAACCAACGTAAGCATACCAAATATACAGAATTGCAGATTTGTATTACATACATATACACATTCTGGTCTATTTTTATGGAATATGAACTAAGTTTAGGATTTAAAAATATATTAACAATGCATACAATTTAAGAATATTATACTTAATTGGAAGGAACTAACCCGCTAATTTTCAATCACATATTTTACGATTTTGTTTTTCTCAATGCATTTACAAAATGCATTACATAAAAATTAATGCATGCATCGATTCATTAATTACGAAAATAATTTAAACATAGAAATGATTTCTGCAGAATTCCCACAAAACATGTTTTAACTATCACTTCAGTTTTTTTATTTGGAGAAATTATTACGGTTCATCAATAATTTATCAAGTTTCGAACACAGCGGGGGGGGGGGAAGCAAATCTCTGTGAAAAATCGCAATTAATACCACAAGCAGCTAACACTTCAGAATCAGTAAAATAAAAAAAAAGAATCAAGTATTTTTTCTAACTGGAGACCCAGAAATGAAATAATTAGCGGTTTCAAAAAGCTTTCCTTCAAACTTTTTCCTTGCACAGCTTTGCCGTAATCCAAAAAGGAAGAAAAAAGCAACAACATAAAATGAAGAGCTTCGATGATTTTTGTGTGATTAATTTTCTGCTACCGAACCGAGAAATAAAATAAAAAATAGTTTCATAAAAATTAATCGCTCCATAACTAGAGTTATCCTGCTTTAGTTAGATAGCGTAGAAAAAGGAAAAGAAAAAAGCGTTGGGGCTATATTGTCTAGTACAGACTTTCTTTTTTTTCTCTCTCCCGCCCTTCCGGCTAGATGGTCGCTCCAGTGGGCCGCTTTTAAGTGCATTAATTTCCGCAGCGTCCGGAAATTACGGATACCAGCAACAAGAATAAAGTGAATAAGTGGAATATAAACGATAAAATAGTACGATAATGCTCACGTTTTTCATCTTTTTGTTTTCTTTTTCGTGTGAGTGCAGATTTTTAGATACATAAGAATAATTTTCTCCATCTCATCATCGTCTGGTGTAAAATGTTCGTTTTTTTAGCGTTTTGTACGGAAATTTTATTCATTTTCTACCATTTAGTCAAAAAAATAAAATTCTACCAATTATTTTTTTTTCTTTATGAACAGTATCATTTTCGTCATATAATTTTATCGTAACTCATATTGTATCTCATAACAAAATTAAAGAGCTTTTTTTTTGTGTGTGTATGCAGAGTTTTAGATATGTATTACTAATTTTTTGATTTTTAACTACTCTGTAATCGCGTTTTAATGTTCTTTAAAAAATGTACATCATTTTTCTTAAGTCTCATCGGCATACCAAGATTTTATTTTTTATATTTAGGTATTTCTTTCCTGAAAGGGTGTTTTCGGGTCATTTTTTTTAATGTTAGTTTTAACGTTTGTAAATATTAAAAATAACATAGCTAAACATTTATTTATTTATTTGTTTATTTATTTATTTATTTATTTATTTGAAATTCAAAATTGTTAGTTGTCAGCAAGTAGTTAGTCATCGTGGTCACAGCCTTTTTAAAAACAGAAGTGTCATGGAGATTAAGGCTTCTCCATTTTATAACTATCAACATGATAGTGCTAATGAGGTCAACATTGCGCTCAGACCACCTATATATCTCAGATAAGATGGTACTCATCCATCTGAAGATAGGTAGGGTTCAATATACACCTCCTAGAAGAGAATGAAGACCTTGTTCGCAGATTACCATAAACGAGAAAACCAATCCTTTAATAATCCGCATGTTGTGACATTCTTCTTATTGTATGCCCCACTGCGCAGTTTATGTTCGTCCTTCCGGACTACTAAAGTGATTCATTTGAACTCATTTTCTCTTCTAGGAAGTGTTGCTTCAGTTCTGTGTTTTGAGAATAAATCAGTATGTGTATAGATACAAAATCTTATTACTACACTTAATTGATAAAGTTATATTATAGAATTAAAGAGAACAAAAAAAAAGAAAAACACTATTGCAAATAAATGTTTCGAAGCTTCTTTGATTTTTAATTGGGTTCAAATTGAAAAATTTACTTATTTTAATAATTATGAGCATAAATTATTAAAATAATTATTTAAAAAATTGTAAGCATGAAGATTTATCAAAAGAATCATAAGCGTAAGTAATTGTTAAATTAATTATAAACATAATAATTATGAAATTGGTTATAAACGTAATTATTAAAAACGTAATTATTTTAATTATTATAAGCATGAATATTTATTAAAATAATTATAAACATGAATAATTATTAAAATTTAGATAGACATGAATTATTATTAAAATAATTATAAACACGAATAATTATTAAAATAATTATAAGCATTAATAATTTTTAAATTAACTATAAACATGAATAATTATTAAATTAATTATAAACATGAATAATTATTAAAATTATTTTAATTATAGAAATGATTGTTATAATTATTAAAATAACTATTATCATTATTTAAATAAGCATTAATTAGTTAAAAATTGTCTCTTCTTTAAAAATTATATGTAAATTGGTTTAAGCTTTTCCTTAGCAAGTTATCAAGTGGAGTTCCGATAATTTTTAAAATGTACGTGGTTAAGCTTTTTCGTATTAAAGTAATTTTATGGATTGGTCCTCAGTTCATTATTAAAAATTTCGAATCGTTTGAATGTTGAATTGTTTGAATTAAACATTTTAAAATCAAATGAAAGAGAAAATATAAAATTTTGAAACTACGTTTGCCCTACACCACTAGTTTGTTATATAGTAAATAAGGGAAAGATTCCTATATATATTCATCACTGAAAAAATTCGTGATTACCAAATAGTTTATCCATATTTTATTTATTTACAATATAAAACAATCAATATTGCAAATGATTCTGAAACTAATACTGTTGAAATGTTTGAAACGTTTATGAGTATTAGTGGACAGTCCCCCAAGTTCAAAATTCGAAGATTCGCAAATGATAAGGTTTTATCATTTATCGAAATGAATAAAGTGTATATGAACATCCTAAAGCAACTGAGATGCATTGCGTATACGTGGAATTCGTAAACATTTGTTTAAAAACTACATTAGGTGACGACCCCCTCTAAGTTCAGTGATTTTACTTTCATTACAAAATATCAATTAAGAGATTATAATCAACTCATTAAAATTCTTCATTACGATCTGTAAATAGAGTATGAAATAACATAATTACTTCACATTTTTTCAGTACGAACACTCTTAGAAAACATTAGGAATCTTTAATTTTACACACAATTGTGAAATATTAAAAACACGATGGAAAAAAATTTAAGAGTGTTATCCTTGGGTTGGGAATAATTTTATTCCGATCCCTACATTGAACTAAATTAAACAATTCAAAATGGCTAAAGAAAAATAATAAGGGAATTTTTCATTTGGATTTTTTTAAAAATTCGTTCAGTTTAATTTTTCAATTGAAGAAAAAAAATTAGATAAGAGACTCAAAATGATTATCCAAGAATGAACTTAAGGGGACCAAAATCTGATAAATAGGATCAAAACTGAGTTTTAAAAAAAAAGGAACACGGGCTAGAATAAATGGAAACCTATTTCAGGAACCTGATTTCGTTTGATCTGATTTTGATTGAACCTGATTTTGATGGGCTATTGGCGACTGTCTGGGAATATCCATGACGATGATCTGAAGACATACCATCACAATTTTAATCCTCTGCAGAGGGAATGGCAACTTCGCTTCGTTAGCCCGACGACCGAAGTCGAGCACTTTACGGTAGAACAGTTTAACAAGGATCAATACCTCACACCCTTGGTCCCTTTACAGACCGATCCAAGAGGTCACCCAATAGCACACTGACCGCAGCCAACGATGCTTGATTTCGGATATTTTTCTGTAAATGAAAATTTCTGCCTCGAGATTCTCAAGTTGAAGAAGGAAATATAACTTGAGGGGGTGGTTGAAGAGTTTCACCCTTCTGTCATACGAATTAATGCTTGAAGATAGTGGGTTCAAATCCCCATGTAACGCTATATCTTTTTGCTGTCTTTCTCCTATTTTTGCTATGTGTTCAACTTGAGAAGAGTTAATAAGCCATATTTTATATTGATCTCACAAGCCTGCATATGTATGTGAATAACGATATACTTTGGATTTTGGATTTATAGCGAATTGGATTACATGTTGTGAAACCAAAAATATCACACGTTCGGTAATGGCGATATTTTGCACTTTTATTTAGCATTTTCCACCTATGTTGGTTTTCAAGGTCTATAAAAAATGGTGATTGTTTTGAAACAACTTGGTGCAGAGCATGCATACATACACGAGTACACGAGAAAGTGCAAAGTCTCTCTGAAAAAAGCACGCAAGAGGATGATCAGTTCGTGAATCCATCGAATTCTGATATCGTGAGGAAGCTCACCAAAAATTAAACCTTGATTTCAACTGTGTCACGGATTCATTGTCAAACAGTAGATCTTAGTCGAGTGTTGTGGAAAAATTAGAAACCACCACTAGATGGCATTATTAATATGTTGTTGTTGTAGTTCATTTACGTCACACTAGAGCTGCACAATGGGCACAATGGGGAACATCACTGAGGATGATCCGAAGACACACCATCACAATTTTGATCCTCTGTAGAGGGGATGGCACCTCCGATACGGTAGCCCGACGACCTGTACGCGAAGTCGAGCACTTTACGGTAGAACAGTTTAACGAGGACAAATACCGCACACCTTCGGTGCTTCATTAATAGTCAGTTGTAACCGTAACCTTTATAAAAGATGCTTCAAAAAAGACATATACACCTTCTGTAGTAGTAGTAGTATCATCCTTTATCTTGTATTCATGATGCTGATATAATATATATTTTTTGTTACTTACTCCTTTGACTAGTCATTTCTCGAGTAATTTTCTTTTATTTTTTAAGAAGACGATATATATTCACTAGTAGTTGAATTGATCTTCAGTGTAAGAATAAACCCGATGGAAATAAAGTGAAAGACAAAGGTGTTGCAAGTTTGTCTCTGAACTGTGTCTTTACAAGATGAGTTACACAGAACGCAAATAGTGTTCTAACCAAGATGGGATGGGCAAAGCGCAAGTTAAAAAAGTGAACACTGAGAATTACTTTTGATCTAATAATTAGATTTTCACTTAATAGGAATCAGTCTTAACAGTTCGAGGGAGGATATTTTAAGTTAACTATACTTTAAGGAAATGGGACAAAAAAGTACTTTTTTTGAATAAACATACATATTTTCGAGAGATTTGGATTTTTTGCCCCAAAATATGAGAAAGGATCAGAAATCTAGAAATTATGGCCCCAATATTTCAGGCAGGCAATGAAAAGTTTGGATCCCTTAATATCAATTTTACTTTCTGCATATTTCGCTATAATTCGAAGACTTTTTAAGAAACTTTTTTTGAGCACAATTATAATATTTTATTACCCAAAGATAATCCCGCGTAAAAAATAATTTTTAATAATTATTAAATAATTTTGTTAATTAATTAAATAATGGTCCAAAAATATGTTGAATTTTAGGGTAAATAAATTTTACTTCAATTTAAAGTCGCTAATTTTAAATTTTAAAAACAAATACAAAATTGAACGAAAACGGTTGTATAATTTTTGCGAAATCAAATTTTAAATATATGTCGACTTTTTAAAATTAACAGGAAATATTCGTCCGATTTTGTTCAAATTTCCAATTTTTTCATTTTAAATTATTTTTTTTTTTTAAATTTTGTAAAAATTTGCAGAACCGAAAATTTGAATTGTTTTTGATTATTCGTAAATAAATTTTTAAAAAAATATAAATAACTATAAAAAGTACGCTTTACATAAAATTATATCTTGATAAACGTTCTTTTCCAACAAAAAACTTTGATTCACTTATAACAAGTTCTCTCGTTAATATCGAAGTAAACTTAAAATTCAAACAAATTAGAATTTCGGAACAACTTACGTTGAGTTAACAAATAAAAAGAGCTCTGTCATTGTGTGTAATTTCAATTCCGTAGTTGTATTTCAACGGACAGCAGATCAGACCTCATGATATTTTTTACTACAAGTTTAACAGTTAATAAATTCTTGAACTAATGAGTGAATGTTATATTTTTTAAATCCGTCATAATACTTGTACATTTTACTACTCCCCATCGTAACTTCAAGTTTTTAAATTTTATAATTTTTACACAACAAAACAAAATGTAACTCGAAGAAAAAAGGTGAGAAAAAGATCGAAAAAACACTTAAAATTACTATTACTTCGAACAAATTTGAATTTCAAAAATAAAAATTGTGTTTAGTTCATAAACAAATATGGTCCTACCAGCAAGTCAAGTTTTAACTGAATAATTGGATTTGTAAAACGGCATTATTGGTTTTTCCCCCACAAGTTTAACAGTTAATAATTCACGAAATAATTATCGAAAGTTTTTTTTTTTTTTTTTAATTCATCCTTATATATTTTTCTACACACCATCGTAAGTTTAAGTTTCCGTAAGTTTAAGCTTCTTAGCCTAATAGTTCTTTGTTGCAGAACAAAATGATTTTTATAGAAGAGCTTTTTTTTTTTTTTTGAATAACATGATGTATAAATGTATACAAAAAAAATATTTACAGCTCTTTTAGTTTACTGTTTTGTATTTTTAAAATACATTTGAAACTAGTCTATCCCGATCTGCCCTGCTTTCTTCCATGAGTAAAATATTACGAATAAAATGTACCAAATATTATTCGTGATTATTAGACCATATTAGAAAGTTTTCATAAGCTATTATCTAAATATATAGCTGAAATACAATAGGAATGAGTCTGTTGTTACACTTTTTTTTTATTAAATTCAGAAATAATTATTTGTCTAGTAAAATTTAATCAAAGTCATTTTTGATCATTATCTATAAATAGTTTTCAAGTATCATATAATAAATTACTTAATGAAAGATAAACCTAAAGCAAGGTTCAATAGTAACGAATGATACAAACAATGAATAATTACGAACCAAATTAATTGAATTTAGAATTAATCGTATTTATGCGTTATTAACTACACTTAAATACAGACTGATTTTAAATTTTTGTTTTGTTTTTACAATTATTTTTTAAAGTAATGAATAAAAAATATTTTTATTTTACGCAAGATATTTTCTTCGATTATTTGTTATGTTTATTTTTTTATTTTTTACAAGAAATTTTCGTTTCTTATTCTAATCAATATGAAGCAATGCTCACCATTAACTTTATACGCATAAATAAAATATTCAATAACAAAAAATCCGAAAACAATTTAAGAAAAATTATTTAAATTAAATTTCGCTTCTAATTTTGTTTAACACGATTCATTTTGTTATTGATTATTTTTTTTAAAAAAAGTAAATATCACCCTTCTGTAAAAATATCCGATATTGAAAGTTTAAATTACAAAATTAAAGAAAGAAAAAACTCACTATTTTTTATCCAATTCCATTTGAGTTGCGATGCCAACAGGATTTTTTTTCCCTATCCAATTTTGCGTACGTATCAAAAACATTATGAATGCAATTAAAAATAACGAAAATCAGCTAGCGAGACTTGAAGCTTGGCGAGAACCTGCTGCGAATCTTAACGCCAATTACCTAGCTAAATTAAGGAAAACTTCAAATTTCAGCTTCAATTAGATGCTTTCATAATGGTATACCAACGCTTACACTAGCCCCCAGACCATTAAACATTATTAATCGTAATTCATCCGCGCGTAATCGGCCGTGACAAGAAAAAAAATTTATGATGAATTAGTGTTTAGCAAAATAACTGTTAACGCAGTGTTATTATTAACTTTTTTTTAATTATTTTATTCTTTTTTCTTCTTCTCAATAGTATGTAAAATTAACTAATTGCGAAATGTTTTCTCCAAAAACCGTAAGCATTTGCAAGGCTTTTAGAAATAGCATTTATTTATTTTTTTGCCAGGAAAAATGATTATACCCAGCTGTTGCCACTGATATATGAAAAGAGAAAGAAATTGCTAAGCAATTTTTTTCTATGAGTATTCGGGTATATTATAAAAATAAGAATACAGAAAGTGAGAAAATTAATATGAAAAGAAATCAAGTTAGAGGCTTTCAACCCGGGGTGGGGTGCATAATTTATTAATTTTTGCAAAGCAGTAACTTTTAACTATTATAAGCAATCAAGAATTTCATTATGTCATTTTTTTCTTAAAAAGCAATATTCTACAAAAATGTTTTTTATTGATAATCATTTTATTTCGATATATATTCTTTTAAATGAAACTAAATCAGGCAGAATAACAATAAAATACCTTCAGACTTTGGTTGGAAAGCTTGAATTTAAAAACACAAGATTTGTAAAACTACTTTTTGAAAAATTAAAAAAAAAGAAGAAAAGACCACTTTGTAACATAACCATACTAAAGCTAAATGGAAGTTAATAATAAAATAAATTTTTACAAAAACGCCGTTTTTCAAAACGTAGAAAATTGTTTTAATATTTGTCAAACCAAAAGCGAATTATGTAGTACTCATCATTTTATTACAAAAACCTTCATTCACTATTGAAAATTCTCCCGTGTGGTTTTGTTTCAATTTTCAAACGTTTTTCATTTTGAATTTAATCAGAGCAAAATGTTTTCCTCTTATTAAAAACGTAATTTACAAAAAAAAAATTTTATTCATCATTGGTTAATAAGCTCAAAAAATAATTATTTTTTTTTATGATAGGAACAATTTGAATGACTGAGTGCAAAATATTAGCTTGATATGAAAACACCAAAATTTATTGCATAATAAATTAAATTATTACATTAACACAGAAATCCTTATATGAAATACTGTATCCAAAACACAAATAATAACTTTAAAATAAATGTTAATACAACAGTGCAGCTTGTTATTGTTTGTTTTAGATGTTTTCATGAATTATAATTTGGTTTCGTTTATTTTCTTATTCAGTTGTTTATTTAATGTGTATTTTGATTCAGAGGGATTAACATTTATGAAATCAATGGTCATGTATCTTTTGCGAGAGAATTATAGAATTCCCTCTACACAATACGCTATCCTAACAATACTCAACAAATTCATGCCTCATCTAGAATGGAATCACGTTCCATTCGAAATACTTGAATTTCAATGCGAAAACCAGAGAGATTTGGAAAAGAGGATATGTGAGATTCAGAGGAGGATATTCTTTTCTTTAAAGTGCGATGCCAGTTTGCTACGAAATTGTAAAATACAAATGGAAAAAGAATTTATTAAAGTTGCGAAAAATAACTCTTTCTCTCGACTTCATTAATTTTTTATCCTACAATTCTTGAACAGATTCCATTGCTTAAAATTTAAAGTAAATCGTAAATTTCTTCAAGCTTTATTTTAGTCATGGCTACACTGTTATATTTATTATAGCTTTTCAGTTTGAAGTAGGAATTACATAACATAATTCAACTGCGTAATATTATGGAGACAAAATTATTAAATTCTCACTCAATAAAAACGAACTAATTTACCCAACCCACTACCAGTTACTCAATATATTACCGATCCGTCATTTATTTTTTTACAAATTATATCTACATATTTTCAAATACCCAAACGCTTTTACCCAACCCACTACCAGTTACTCAATATATTACCGATCCGTCATTTATTTTTAAACCGCGATTATGTCCAAAAATAAAGGAAAGTCTAAGCTTTCTAAACATGTATTATTCAATGCCAATAAACATGTTTTTCATTGTGAAAATTGGTTGGGAACCTTATTTTATGGACAAGCCTCGTACATAAATTTTCTGCTTAAATTTACGTACGCTTCCGTACGCTCCAGTATGTAGAATTTGAAGTAATTAGGTATGGGCCCGGGAAAAAATGTCACACTTCGCAAATGATAATAAGAGATTTTATAAAAATCCATAAGTTAGCAACGTTAACGTAAAGGAATATCACTTTAATTTGAACCAAAATATCAAAACAAACAGTTACAATGGAAGTGGATGATCTCGTCAAAGTTGTGGCATACGATTTAAGATGCTTTGCTCAGCGTAAAATAGCGGTTTTATGAGCTAAGAAATTCTGTAGATTATAGATCACGATGAATTCAGCGATAAAGAATTTAGATTTGTAGTCGAAGATTTTAGAAATTTAGTTTCTGTATTAGGTCTACCATTAACCAGAACTTACAGTTTTTGGCTACAAACTACAGCTAAATTAGTTCGTACAAGGACTATTTATTAGCTTTTAATTGGATGAACATGAATAAAATTATATTTTGTTAGTAGGACATGGAAGTTTAGCCATTTTGCGTAGGACATTGACTTACCCAAACAGATTGTTTTATTTAGAAAGAATTCTTTGGAATTTTGCTTTCATGTCTAAGCAGCATCACCAACGAACCCTAATTATGGTAATTTATATAAACTTCTTTACGTATAACTATCAATAGAATATACTTAAATTTAGAAAGAGACGACTTACTAACATACTCTTTTGCTTTCATTGCGAATCACAAAACATTCAAATTTATATATCTAATACAGAAATTTAACTACTCTAATGATCCCAATTTTCTTAAAAATGCGTCCGATTTCTCGAAAATAATATTTATGGCTTTTTTTTCTTCCTAGTACAGTGAATTTTTTTCGAGATAAACAGCTCCCTTTTTTTCAGAATTTTTTATTAAAGAAGTAATCGCGTTATTATTAATTTCTATTTAAAACTTAGCAATCTATTATTAAGAATGTGATTACTGCAACAGGTGTATTTAAAGATCAAAATTTAACTTATAAATTCTTTATTCACTAAGAGAACTTAAGCTTAAAGCTTAAAATAGTTCTTGGATATATCAGTATTGGTACATGTTCACGCCAACTATCATCGCAAAGGCAGATGTATTAATTAATAGGTACATTCATTAATGAGTGAAAATTAAAAAGTTACTGATGCTCAAAAAAATTATTTATTCACAAAGAGTACTGATATTATGTGCTTAAAACTTATCTATGTTACATTCGTATCGGCACCCGTTCACGCCAACTACCATCGCCAAGGAATCAAATGGTTTTTATAAGCGAAGTAAATTTCGAAATATTATGTAGTGGTTTGCCCGGGATAGACTACCAGTTAGTCACATTCTATTTTTATTTTAATTAGTTTCTTACATGCCATTGTCTTGTTATCGACAAATCTTCAGCTAACATTATGTGTGATAGTGTAACAGTTCTGGAGATATGGGGATAGATGCAAAAAGTAAAATTAACATTAAGGGATCCAAACGTTGAACCGTTCTCCTGACCAAACTATAGGTACCATATTTCCCAGATTACGGCTACCCCCTATATTTCGGGTGTCAGAAATCTCAATCTGTGGGAAAAAAGATGTGTTTATTCAAAGAAAGTACGTTTTTGTGCATGATTTCGTAACTTAAAATACCGTCTGCACTAATTAATTATCATATTTGAGGTCACCCCCTCGAACGATTAATATTGATAATCTTATAAAGTGAAGATCCGATCATTAGATCAAAAGTTATTCAGGGTGGACCGCTTTTTTTTGTGTGCACTGTACAACACCTGTACTACTTCATTATCCAACTGATATACATGTCTATATGATTGTTGTTACTCCGATGTTAGCTGAATATGTGTCAAACTGATTTATTTTTTTTTATGTTTAATGCAAATTAACACTTAACATCATTACTCTTTTTTCTCTCTAATATATTTAAATCATTTTGTATCTGACTAATGATTATTATTAAATTGTAGTCTAAAGTTGGAGGGAATTTATTTTTTTTTCCAATTAGTATTTATTCAGAGTATTTTTTGATGCCTGTGAAATTTGAAAATCGGCTTTCCATTCAAGTCCCGTGATTCTTAAAAAAAATCAATGTTATCTTCAAACTAACAAGTAAAAATGGTGTAGCTTTGCAACGCAATTTAGTATTCAATTTCCTCCACCATAAATATACAGGATGATAAAAATCTAGATGATCAGATTTTTAGAAGATAACATAGACTACTAAGAATTGTCGTAGTGATTTCGAAATGAAATCCTAACGAGCTAGTAGGAGCTCTTGTATAGGTGTTTTGATGAAGAAAATATGAATTCGTCGAAGCAAATTGATATTTCAAGACCATACTCATGAAGTTTCTTGGTAATGAAGTTCTCAAAAGTTTCTCTATTTGACTCGGAAGCACCAATCTTAGCCACAAAGGTAAGCCGCTTTTAGATGCCCCGAGTATTTTTTCTGCTGGAAGGCATGTATTTTTGAAATTTTTTCTCCCCTTATATTTTCAAAATCTCCCTAAATATTTAAAAAATATTCACAATGTTATGTTTAGAAACTTGCTTCGATTACCACCCTTCTAAATAATAGAACGTAAACTATTTCTTTCATTTTTTTGTGACGGCTCTTTCACAATTTAAAATTATAATTTCAGTGTAATACATTTTTGATATCAATAAACTACGCTTAAATTTTGAGAACAGTATCTCTATATTGCAAATATTATTTGTATTTTTTTGTGCTCAGCCAACTCTATAATTATTAGAAGTTAAAATTAATATAAAATTGATTTTAATAATAATAATTCAAGCGCTACAGGTATTGGTACTTTTCTACCAGAGTAAGGTTTCTAGCTTTAAGCAATTTAAAGAGAAAAAGCAGAATATATCTTGTCTTCAAAATGAAATTAAACAAATTCTGTACTTATAACCGAACCAAAAAAAGTTATTGAAGTTAAACTTCTTCGAACGTAAAATGTATAATTAAAATATAATGTTAAACAAAAACCAATATTTTTTTATTGAATCAACCGATTGTTGTAATATTACATTATTCATTTCTAAATTTCATTCATTCATTTCTTCAAATTTGCATTCCATATCCACGTTTTTAGTTCGAATGTAGGCTAAAATAGAAAACATCATTTAACAGCAATGTACAGCTTTCTTCTAGCTTTGTCTTAGTAACGTTAGCTATGCTAACTTAACATAAAGATACATAAAATCTAAAATAAACGCGAAGATACCCAGTTGCTTCGAATTTTACGTACGGCAGTATGTGCAAAATAACGTAAAATTTCAAAATATCCCTAATGATATTAGAAATAAATGAAGTTGCTAAATTGTGACTGCTGCAGAATTAAAAAGAATGAATATTTCAATGCAATCTTTTAATCAACCATTTTCCTCCCATAAATTCCAATTCCCAATGTATTCATTTCCCAAGCACTCTCCAATTAATAACACATAAGTCAGCCATAATAAAAAAGCCCGATCTATAAAACTCGCACAGGCTGCAATACCCATCCCCTTCTAAACAAGGACGGGGCATAATCTAAAATTCTGAAACACATACCCTCTATCAGAAGCGTCTTTCCGAAGTACTTATACTGCCTTAATCTTTCTTTTCCACGATTAAGGTCGCTCCCCATCTCCCATAAATTTGCATTCCTGGCCACGGAATGATATAAATTAGGATTTCAGACCAATTAAGCGAACCTTATTTTTATGCCACCGTTAATCGGGAGGATTAGGTCTTTACCTTTACGAACAATTCGCCGATTTATGACCAGGACTGAAGGAAGGGGGCACATTAACGGTTAGAGAGGGGATCCTTCTTGACGTGTAACAGCTAGAGATTCCATCAAAATTATTTTTGGAGTGAAATTTTTTGACAGATTCTTTAACTCTGAAAGGTGATAGTGTTTCCACAAAAGCTGTTGTCTTCTATCATTTGTTTCTCTAAACTATCTAAAGATATGGATTTCTTTGACAATGGAAGAATACGAAAGAATATACTTCATAATTTCTTTTTGTAATATACTTAGATATCAACAAAAAAATATTAAGTGCATAATTTCATGTAAGGATGATTTAAAAGATGGGAAATAAATAGACTTTTATTCCGTAGACTCGTCATCCTGAATTGAAATATTTTTTAAAAATGCGATATTTTTTAAACCTATCACTAATATGCCATTTAAAATTAAGGGAATTATAGCAATTTAATGATAAGCCACATTTTCAAATTGAACAGAAAAGTATTTTGAGGGTTAAATTTTCCGATTCATGACTCAACAACAAGTTTGTTACGTGTATTGTGCTATTATACAGTAGAAATTTCGGAACATTTTAAGTTGTTAACTACCTATTCAGCAATAGTATCAAGAATCAATTTTGAATAAAAATTTGTATTTAAGGTTAATAGTTGCAATTACTCACGACCTCCTCCCCCCTCCAGGAGAGGAGGCACAGGGCCCGGTCGAGCGGCGCGTCGAGGCTCTTCCGTGTCATTTATTTAAAATCAAATTTAAAATTACATGGTATGGCAACATCTGTTTTGGATTACAGTATACCATTTTCAAAATTTACAAAATATTAACATTAGATGTAGTAACTGGTGATAACACCACAAGCCAAAAGGCCCTTATAATACTAAAACATCATAAAAACCACGAATACACTTGTACAACTAGATCAACTAAATGATATATGAACTAGAGGATTGAGATAATGAAGCAATGAGTATTAAAAAAACAATTGATAAAAAATCAAACAGTCAAGAGATATAATTTAGGAAAAGGTAAAATAATTATTATGTGACAAAAGCTGTAAAAGGTGCAAAAGGACCAAAAGCTGTCAAAAAATAATTGAAATTTAAAATTAGAGTAGGCCTTAAGATAGAACTAAAATCTTTAACACCAAACATATTAAGACGGCCTAAAAGGGTAGTTAAAAGAATTAAAAAGATTAAAAAAATCGGAGTAAATAATAAAATATGAAGTTTAAAAATCTGTGCTGAGACTATAAAAGTTGTAAAGACCCTAAAAGAAGTTATGAGTGGCTTAAAGGGAAGTAATTAGTAAAAGTTGAAAACTAAAATCACTTAGTCGGGTTAAAAGAGGTGCATAAAACGAAAAGTAAAAGTACAATTTTAAAACATCGTAAGGTAAAAAAGGTAAGTTAAAACAGGGACAGCTACGAGAGGTACATGAAAAAAGTTTTAGTTGGTGTCAATCTGGGGCAGCACTTCTTCGAGAAAAACTTCTTGGTAATGTTCCTGCAAGCCAATATAGCATAGATTTGATGTTCGGTGTTAATATTGTCAAAATGGTTGCCACGGAGTGCTTGGAATCTGTTACAGTCTATGAAGAATGTCTTGTTTTTCATTACACTATTGGCATTTGTCTGATTTGTTGAAGGATTTGCTTTGATATCCGCCAAACACCAAATGGCCTGTTGAAAGTTGATTCAGATAAAAATTGGCCAGCAGTCTGGTAGAAAAAGTTTCTTGAAGAATTTATAAATTGACCGGCACTTATCACTGCGTTTGTTCTATTTTAGGTAAAATATGAAATCATTAAAAAAAATGACTGGCAATACGCAAGTCGTGCCAAAAAAAAAAGCACAAATGTTCAGACTGTATGAAGAGAATACCTAAAGTAGCACTAATTTCGTTTCTTAAAATAGTACTAATTTAAATACATAAAAGTGTTCTAATTCTTGTCTACTTTGCCCTTACAAAGCGCCCAACTATGCCTGAACTTTTCAGCACTGAAACCATCCGGAAAATTACTTTAGAGTGGATTCTGAATACCTAAGACGCAATAGAAGAAATTGTCAGGCACAACAGGGAATCAAACTCTGGCCCAAGTCACAGACAGCGGAAAGTCTACCCACCATACCAATAGGACAGCACATAAATTTTTAAGGAGATAACATAAATATTTAACGTATTTCAATGAAATTAAATTAATATTTGTTTTAATAGGTTTTCTGTTATATGTGTATTTTTAGAGAATAAGAAGCTCATATTTAATTTGAAACCAGTTTTAAAGGAATCGCGCTTTTCAAAACATTTTACAAACTTTTCAAAATATCTGTTCTAATTTTATTCGAATTATGCATTTGAACTTGAGTGTTAAGACAAAATAAAACTATTTTAAAAATATTCTTTAAATTTTTTTTAGCCTTTTATAGGTATTTTAAGAGAATATCACGCTAATATTTAAATATGAATCAAGTTACAAGAAACTCACTTTTCATCTCACTTTTCCAATGCTTTTTTTAAAAAATCGACAAATGTTCCTTTTAACATTTGTCCGATTTGTGCTCATTTTTTGTGCATGCTTTGGGCAAAATACAATTTTTTTAAAATACTCTATAATTATTTCTAGTCATACATGGGTATTTTCAGAGAATAAGACACCCATATTTTAGATGAAACCAGGAATCCGAATTTTCAAAAAAATGCCCTAATTTTCGAAAAAAATTGCTTTTTTTGTACAAAACCATTTAAAAATTTTCTTTAAATACATCTTGTCGTATATTCAAAAATCTATTCGTATATTCATCTATTGTGTATATTTAAAAAAACATATGGCGTCCATATTTCAATTATAAATCATCCTTAAAGAAATCCCACTTTTTAAAGAATTTTTTTAAAACTCTCAATAAGTTTTTTTTTATTTGTTGTTTGTTTGTTTTCTATACACTGGAATTTGCGTGGCTTGCACTAAATAGAAGGACTTTTTTTTAAATATTTCTTTTCATAAATTGGTAGTTTCGAATAATATGATCTCCACATTTTATTATCTCTCCAGTTTTAAAAGAATCCTTCATTTCAAATATTTTTCACAAATTCGCAAATTGTCCATTATAATGTTTTTTGATATATACAATGGATTTCGCGTGTTTTAGACTAAATAAATCTATTTATAAAAAAAATTTCCTTAAATATTTCTTGTCGTATTGGGTAATTTCAAAGCATTAATAAGTCAAATGCTGAAAATGTGGAAATTCATTCGAAAATTTAACAAACGTTTTATTCTCCCTGTCTTATTACCTTTGTTTTAGTATTTATATTTCAAAAATTTATGGAGTTTTTCGTCCATAATTGACGACGATTTCATTTATTTTTAAAAAGGGAGTGGGGTAACTTTTTCTTTTCTTTTCATGCCCTAGAAATGAAAGTTTTATTCGCTTTACGCACGCATATCAATGCTCATTTTTTTATATAATTCAAAAGAACCTATCTAGAACGAATTTAATTAACGAAGAACAAACAACTTTGATGAAAAGAAAATTATTGCTTTATCGAAAAAGATGTTCTATTAAACCATCTTTCGAATTTTATTCCGAGTTTGCAATGATTCTTTTTAACGTCATTATATTACCGAAAAAGACTTTCATTAAAGATAAAAGAAAAATTATTTTTAACTTCCTTACTACTTTAAATTGCAAATTTTAGAAATGCACTACGGGTACACCAATCCAATTGAAGGAAAAAGTAAGAAGACGAAAGATATTTTCCCATTTATATTAAATTATAGATATTTTTAACAATCATTTTCCAAAAATTGGAATTGCATATTTAATAAAGGTTACAGGTCGTTACTATTTACATTGATGGTTTCATGAATAATTTTTAAAACAAAATGCGAAAAAAAGCTTGAATACCGTTTTACCTAATTATCGGATTTACTTGTACGTATACTCAATATAATTGGAAGACTTTACCTTAATTATTCTAATTTACTAGTGCGGACGATATTTTAAGTTTTTAAATCAGACACAAAAACTGAATGAACAACTGTTTTTTCAGGTGTGAATTCCTGACCCTCAAAATTCAGAGAGAAGCTGAAATCTGAGGAATAGAGTTCCGACAATTTGGCGGTATGATTTTATTTTATTTTATAACCGTCGTTGAACAGCCGACCCAACTTAATGGGTTTACGGCTACTAATGTTCAACTCCGTAGCCTTGTAATTTTGAACCCAATCCAGAAGACAAGGGAACTCCTGGATCGAGTATTGGGAGAAATTTGCCTTCGTGGAGGACTTTTTGATGGAGCTAACCCGCATTCGCGTTACATGGAGAGGAAGACCACGAGAACCTCCCACGGTTAGCCTGACGGCAAGGGGACTCTAACCCATGATCCGTCTACCACTGAGGATATTTCACGTCAGCACTGTGGTCAGTGCAAGCCGGATGCGGAATTCGTATCGACTGGGATTCGAACCCGGTTCGCCTCATTGGAAGGTGAACGCTCTATCCCCTGAGCCATCGCTGCTCTGGCGGTATGATTTGTCAAAAGTTTCGGCACTTAATACTAATTTTACTTTTTGTGTAAATTGCTATACCTTCTTGAGAAATTTTTAAGCCAATTGAATCGCAAAATTTGTTTAATCCAAAGATAATGTTACGAAAAAATAAAAAATAATAATACCTACAAATTATTTTTTTATAATTTTATTTAAGTAAAGTCGAAAATATTTTAAATTTTAATATTTCGAATTTTTATATCCTTACTAAACTAAACTAAACTCAGCGGCGCGACAGCCCATAGAGGGCCAAGGCCTACTGTGCCCATCTCAGTTTTCTTGACCTTGGGCTCTGGGGTGCAGGAGCAGATGTTCCGGTTAGGTGGTCAGCCGAGAGTCTTTATATCCTTAGAAGGAATGTAAATTCTTGAGCACAGGAAAATACATGGTATATACCTACCTATTTCATAGAAATCCGAACCTAAATGTGATTATTATCTTCATTGTGAAATATATAGAATATACTTAAGTTTTTTATTTAAGGCGAATAATGCAATAGAAATCGAAACCGAAAAAAATTCCATCGCGTACAATTCTTAAAAATGATAGAGAATGTTGCATTTTTTTAATGCTATTAATTGAATTATTTCAGAATAATTGAATTGAAAAGGTACCAAAAATAATTAATTTACATCCTTTTTACAAAACTTTCTTCTTTACTTCTCAACAAGTTAAGAGCGCTAATTCCAAAAGAACTTATAAAATTAACTATATTTCATTAATATTTATTATTTTATTTTATTCAGTTATAAATATAATTTCCTTACAGATTTTCTTTTAATTTCTCTAGCATTTCATGAATAAATATTAATTAAATCTTATTTAGAAAAGCGTCACGTTTTATTGATGCCTGTTATCGTTTTTATTGTTCTTTCTTTCTTCTTTTCTCTTCAGCTTTTCAATACTCATATTCAAAATATATCAAATCAAATTTATCCGTAATGCAATTGCATACACGTAGAGAAGAAAAAAAAATTAGGGAATTATTTTCTGATTTTTATTCAGAAACATTGTGCTCAATACCTTAGTGGCATAGTATTCAAAATATATGTTTATTTGATAAAATTTATGATGATTTTGCATAAATAATACTTGAAAAATAAATATTTATATCTTCTATAGTATATATATAGTATATACTATAAAAGATAGTATATAGTACAATTTATATCATAACACCATTTATTATCAGGAGACTAAAAAAGAACAAAATTTGTGCTATTTCCTTGTCTAAAATCTCTTTTTTAATTCGTTAATCATAACAAAACCTGTTCTTATTGTTATTTATTCACATCCGGCATTTTAGTTTTAATTTTAGATTGAAAAATGCAATAATTATCATAATAAGTTTTTTCCCTTAGAAAAACATGAAAACCTGTGGGAAACTTCTCATTAAGTATTCTGGCCTATTATAATTATTGAATTATCCCTTGTAACACATGAAAGAGGAATTACCTGTAAGATTTTTCCTTTAAAATTTCGAATTTTTAAAGCGATGCTTGTTTGTTTGCTTTTTTATCCATAATGTCTAAATAAAGAGAGTTTCCTGTACCCCGATTAGAATTCTCGTATGCTTATCATTCGTCCATCAACGCCTTGTTCTCAACATGCCATATTTTAAAACAGCCATTTTTAGACCGATTATACAGGAAAGGTATGTTTTGCAAATTTTAGTTAATAGCGATTGCATATAAAATTAATATACAGAAAATTTATAAAGTTTAAAATAAATATGTAATAACTGAAATAGCTTTATATCAAGCGTATAAAAGAGATTTATGTTAAGCGTACACAAAAAAAAATATTTTGTACACATTAGTTTTCTGAAAATATCTTTCATTTATCATAAAAGAAAATCGTTGCTTCATTGCAGAAATAAAACGTGTTTATTCAACCTAATGGGAATTAAAAGCCGGGATATTTTTTTCTGTATCGAAAAAAGCTAAGAATTTATATTTTTTGCCCTGAAAATATTTAATTTCAAGAACAAACATAAAAATTGAAACAAATAAATATTGAATAAGAGATGCTTTTTTATTCTCTATAAAATTTCTAAAAATGTATGAATGAATTAAAATAATTCAACTTTAAAAGATAAATTTAAAATATCAAAAAAATAAGAAATTTAAAATAATTCAATGAAGAAATGAGACATATTCTTTAACCTGGAAAGAGATAGGTTAAAAAATTCATTCACAAAAGACAAATTTAAAATTACAAAAATAACTTTAAAAATAAAAAGAAATTAAGTGTTTGGATGAGAAATGTCCTTTATCTTCTGTACAATTTCTAATCATGAATAAATATATTTTAAGTATGTCACTACAAAAAGTCAGTATAAAGTTACAGAATTAATTATAAAAAATAAAAATAAATAAAATGCCAATGGATCAATCAAATAAAAAGGTTTGATTTCAGAAGATAAATTTGAAATGACTTAAATAACTACAAAATAAATAGAGATTAAGTGTTTGTATGATATATGTCCCTTCATACAATTTCTAAAAGTAAATCCGTCAATTAAAAAGATTCATCTTAAAAAAATAAGTTTATAATTATAAAATTAATTATAAAATTTTAAAAATTAAATATTTTGATGAGATATATTTTTTTCCTTTACAAAATTTCCAAAATTGTATCAGACTATTAAAAAAATCGACTGTTGATGCTGTTGACAAATGTCAAACTCTGGCCATGTCAAACAACGCCATTAGCTGACGAGCTGAATACTTTTTAGCAGATCATTAAAATTTCTGAATTCTTCTCACTTGTTCAGGTGATCAGCGCTGATAACTTGACCAGAGTCGCATGAGCAACACAAGGTAAACTCTATAAATTTAAAACGAAGCAACTAAGCAGGCAAACAATGATGCCCAGTCAAAAGTTTAAAATTTGCAACTGCTGCAGATCTAAAGAAAAAAGAAATCAACTTCAAAAAATGAATTTTTAAAATAACTATTAAAAGAATTAATTTAGTGTTTGGGTAAGATATGCCCTTTATCTTGGATAAAATTTCTAAAAGTACATCAAACAATTAAAAAGATCCAACTTCAAAAAAAAATTTGAAATTGCAAAAAATTGTTATGAAGTTAAGTTAGTTTAAAAAAAAATTAATGGTAGATGTTCTTTCACCTTCTTGTAACTCCCTTAAGTAGATCTATCATTTAATATGATTTAATTTCAAAAAATAAATTTGAAATTAAAAAAAATATATAGAAATTAAAATTTTTCAATATTGCCTTTCACCTTTTTTACAATT
Organism: Parasteatoda lunata; assembly: GCA_949128135.1. Classification (NCBI taxonomy): domain Eukaryota; kingdom Metazoa; phylum Arthropoda; class Arachnida; order Araneae; family Theridiidae; genus Parasteatoda; species Parasteatoda lunata. The sequence goes on from OX421970.1 coordinate 25,246,865, forward strand.
TCTAAAAGTAGATCGATCTATCAATTAAAAAGATTCGACTTCAAAAAACCGGTGAAAAAAATTGGGTATTTTTATCGTGTCATTTGAAATTAGATGTTATATATTTTGCAGTAGTTTCAAAATCCCTAATCACCCACAACATCGATTTAAATCACGCCAGAAAAAAACAAAAGCCTATCATTTTCTTTTTTTTTTTCCCTCAAAATTTTTCAAAAAAATAATCCAAAAAAATGCAATCTGTAAATGAAAGAAAGGTTTTTGTATTGGAAATATTGTCTTTTGCAGGTTGAGGAGGGGGGGGAGAGAAGTTTTATCCAAGAAATATATTCCAGAGGATTATTTTTTGCTAAGAAAACTGAAAAAAATGACCCTTCCACCATTACATTTTAACATATTTTTCTTTTTCTTGAATTTTCAAACAGCCTTCAAACCATTTTCCCGTTTTTAGATTCTGGAGCTTATGGTGAATTTGCTTGAAGATTCCCTTTCGTTTAAAAGTGTAGAAAACTAAAATAATGCTTTGGTAACAGGGCGCCCATTCATTTTCATTTCATTTGTAGGGGAAAACTTTGAAAGAGAGAGGGAAATTTTCATAATATCATGGAGTAGGCGAGGAAAAGGCCAGGGGAAAGAGGGATTATTGACTTTGCGAGCTAATATGGGGCCAGAATATTCACTCTCTTCTGTCTTTCAGGCTAAAACCACCACGGTTTGTTTGCGCTCGCTAATAAAGCTTTCTGAGCTTCACTTTTATGCTAAGTCAAGATATTCACCGCCATTTTTGAACTTCAGAATATTAAATTTGGCGATAGCAACACATGTTTAATGCTACACAATGTTTAATTTTTAAAAAACAGCACCAACAAAAATCACTAGTGTGTCCAATAAAATCTAGAGCTGCATTAATTAGATCATGCGACAATTACACTAATTGATTCTGTATTCTGTTTGTAATTAAATTCGTTTTAAAATCGGTTTCTTTCGCTCTTAATATTGCTACGAAAAACTGATATGGATTTAACTGAATAACTAACTGCATGATGGTTTCAAGAGATTCTAATAAAAAGACGGGATTTTTAGAGTTAACAGCATGTTATGGTCAGCTATGTGTAGAAATGTTGAAGTGGGACATAGCTGAAGAGCGAAGTGGATGATGATATCAATTGACTTTCTAAAACAGCGGGGTGTTTAGAGTTAAAGGCCATGTTATGGCCCCATGTGTGTAAAAAATTCAAAATGGGACTTAACTTAAAAATTTTAGATAAGTTGAAATGGAATTTAACTGAAGTACTTAGTGCATGATGTATCAAGTGCCATTCTTAAAATAAAAATGTACTTAAGGTTTAAGACTATGTTTGTCAGTTGTGTGTAGAGAACTAATTTTTTTTCTCAGGTAATTAAATAAAACATTCATGAAAAAAAAATTGTGACGAATGAAGCTCATTGCTGTTGTCATATTTTCTAAAGTCTATGTTCCTAATTTAACATTGTCCCCCGATTCCCTCTAAATTTTGCATTTCATCATAAGATCGTTAAGATAATAAAATATTCTATTCATTCAACTTTAATCACATGTTTCCGTATTCTTAACTTTTTTTCCCCAACTCAGTAATTTGCTTATTCTTTTATATTGCACTTCCGATTTCAGCTAGGCGGATGAAATAGATAAAAGTGCAGTTTTTTTATCACTCTTTTTATCATTTCTCCCAACTAGATTTTAGCATCTAGAAATATGTAACACCATTTAAGGGGAATACGAGCATAAATTTTGTTAAAAGTTTATGAAAAGTCTAAAATAATATCCTATACGCTTATTGGAAGCACACAACATCACGTAACCATGGTCAAACACCTATCCCGCCTTTTTAGAGCTCTTGTCTTTTAAATTCCATAATGAAAATGCCACGTTATTTGGACCCTGGACAGACACGCTGGTTATTTTTTCGGCTGTCAGGATAGAACTCACTACTCCCAGCCCTCCAACCAGCAGTGTAAGCGACTCTTTAACAGACTGCACTATCAATGCTATTGGTGGAGGCATATAGAAGGTTTGTCAAAAAGTCAAAAAATCCGTTGGAAGAATAATGTAAATCTAGACGAAAATGCCGTAGAAACATTATAAGAATCTAGTTAAAACTCAAATATGTTGTCTGAAGCATATTAAAGGTCTAATAGATATAAAAAATACCACTGAAAGGATACTGAAGATCTTTTGTCTATTCTGAACTGAAAGCTTTTAGCATCTAATATTAGATCACATCATTTAAGGAGAAAAGACATCGATAGAAAAGAAATGTTCAAATGATTTCCGCCAAAGTATAGAAAAATCACAAAGTGACCTCACTTATATTTATTGATATATTTTCCCAACTTGTAATTACGGAACAAACTAGATTTGTTTTTAAATTCTTACTAATCTCTTCTATAAAAAATTATTAACAGTGAATCTCAGCGATGGCTGGTCGATACGCATTCCGCACCTGTCTCGCACCGACCACAGTGCTCATGTGAAATATCCTCAGTGGAAGACGGATCATAGGGTAGAGTCCCCTTGCTACCAGGCTAACCGTGGGAAGTTTGCGTGGCTTTCCTCTCCATGTATCGCAAATGCTGGTTAGTTTCATCAAGAAGTCCTCCACAAAGGCAAATTTCTTCCAATACTTGATCCAGGAAATGCCTTGTCTTCTGGATTGGGTTCAAAATTACAAGACTAAGAACATAGGCAGTAGTAAACCCAAAAAATTGGGTCGACTGTTCAACGAAGGGTAAGAAATAAATTTAATAAGGTTGATATTTAGTTATACAACTTTAATGATTTTAGAAAATTAACATTTATTTTTAAAAAAAACATGATTTCTCCAGTTTGCACAGACTTTTAGCCATAGATTTGCCCGAATCAGATTTGCGCATGATAAAAATATAAATTTTGTTCACTTTTTAGAAACGTTCTTAGTAAATTTATTCAAAATAACTACGCACAATTAGCTTACTAACTTAATATCGGACATAATTAAATTAGTTGGGTATCCATTGTTTTTTTTATCTAATTTTGAAACTGTTTGTCGATTTGTTTTTTCGATAAATAAGCATTACTACTTATTCTTTTAATTCTATTCATTTGATTATAAATGGTATTTAAATAGATGTTCTTAGAAACATTAGAATTCCAAGTAATTAGTTTATTTATATTAAATTTAAAATAATTTCTTTTATCGTATAAATCAAAAAAGCAGATATTTTCTTCTTTTTTAATACTTAAATCTAAAAATTTTAAACTTATTTTATCATCAGCATTACGAAGCATGATTAATTCCTCGGAGTAAATATTATTTAACAAAATTGTATAATCTTGAAAATTAATGATAATTAAATCATCAATAAATTTAAAAACAAATTTAATATTAAGAATATATATTTTTTCATAATAGTGTAAAAACAAGTCTCTTAAGAGAGATGAAAAACTAGATCAGTTAGGTATTCCATCAATCTGAGCAAAAATATGTTTTCCATTCTAAAGATACTTATTAAAAAGACAAATATTAATTGGATATTTCCAATAATGAAAATCGCAATTAAGGATATTTTTAAAATCATAGTAATAACTCAAAAGGACATCTTTTAGTTTAGAACGGGGAATGCTATTAAAGAGAATCAAAATCAAAAGTCGCAATAGAATTAGTTTTATTTTGTTTAATAAATTCTAAAATCGGTTGATTATTAGTGATAACCCAAGAAAAAACTTCTTTAATAATATTGTTATAATTTTACTTAAGTAGTTGGAGAATGTGCCAGGCTTAATGGTACTAAGCCTAAAAGTTTTACCATTTTTTTACTTCTTTATATTCGTGATATTTTCCGAATCTAGCGTATTGCTGACAAATCAAAGTTTTTTTTTTTTTTGTTTTTTTTTTTTTTTTAATTTTATATAAATATATCTTGACTTTTATGTGTATTTTCTAAGAAATTTATTATCACAATTTCAATATAAAACTAATTCCAAATCTTTTCAGAATTTTAAAAAATTATAAAAAATCGTAAATAGTCTTTGTTTATGTTAGTGATATTTATTTTCTGAAAATAAAGTTTTTCGGAATAAATTAACGTATCTTTAAGGCTTTCTATAAGTATTCCTTGGCATTTATGGGTATTATTTAACAAGTTTGATCTCAACTTTTAGATATAAAAAAAATTCCAAATCATTTCAGCATGAAAGAAAATATAAAAAAGTCACTATGTGTATTCCTTATGTTAATGATATTGTATTCTGAATCTAATTTTGGACTAAGCAAACGTTGTTTTGAAAAATTTTTTAGGTGATTCTTGACATATATGATTAGTTTTTAAAGAAATGGTCTCTCAATTTTTTATGTAAAATAAGTTCCAAAAGATTTTCCGACTTCAAAAAATCATTAAAAAATTCCCACATTTTCTTTAATGAATAAAATAATAACATGCATTTATAGATTATAAACCAACCTATCTTTTTTTCCACACACTTCGAACTTTACTATCTAATGCATTACGATTTGATTTATCTATTTTCATGAATTTCAGTAGTTTGAGGAACAACATATTTTTTTTATTCTTGCTGAAACTCATATCACCTTTATTCTAATATCAACTGGTAAAATTTGTTTATACAAGAATTGGAAGATAATTGAACAATAAAGCAAAGTAAACCTAACCTGCGACAATAGGGAAGCATTATTAAAACTGTAATATAAAGATGTAAATTATTATTGAATCTGCGTAACTTAATAACATAAGTAAAAACCAAAATATAGAATAGTTTGTTTATATTAATTAATAGCCTTTCGTTTCTGCCCGATTGATAGCTCAACGTTTTTTCAGCTTTTTGTTACCCCTCTCAAAAAATAAGGATTCTTTCAGATATATTTTTTTTTATTTCCTATGAGCTGCACAATCAGTCTTCCCGATGAGCAAACCTAGTGCGTTCTCCAGAAGTAGTAACCACTCTTTCAGGACCACCACAATGGGTGAGATAACGTTGGCCATGTTAATTTGGACGTCTAGTTTCTGCCACACTAGATGGCAGCACCGAGACTCTATTTGGATGCTAAAGTGCACTTAGAATTTAATTTTGCCGGAAATGCCAAGAGCCAATAAGGCACTCCAGGGATCTTTTACATGCCACATAATCATATGACATAGCCGCTGAGGATTTTCTGCATCCCGAAAATCCGGTGTCTGGGCCGGAGATCGAACCCGCAGGCTTGGGCTCAGAAGGCCGACGACAAACCACCTTCGCCACCCAGCCACTCTTTCAGATATTTGTAATGTATATTTGGTCATTCATGCTTATGACACCTTATTCGCTTGATATTTCAGTTTTCTGCTCATCTTTTCACTGTAAAAGTGGATTAAATTTCACTAAACTATCTTCGTTTTTTAAGAAACTGTTTCTTGGTCTATGCTTCGAGCAAAAAATTTCGTCAAAATGACAAAATAACTATCGTTTTCTATTTCGAGGAGACGAACTTAGTCTCAATTAAAGAAATGCTTCGTCTGTTGCGTAACTACCACTACAATTATTTAATTCTCATTCACTATTATACAAGGCATGTTAACTAGGATGAATCTGTAGGGACATTTTGATAGATGACGGTTAACATTGTCGATAGCTTATCACCCCATTATGGTGATCTACAGTCGTGATCTGAGCATTCGTACCTCGACATGAACATGCTTAGTTTGATGAATCGACGAACGACTTGCTGTTTGTGACTACGACATTGCCCTCCTCACACTCCTACTGCTTAGTCTACATACACAACGAGGGCCTGTACACACTCGGAAGCAACCACGCCACAACCGTGATCTTAATACACCTCTTGCAACCAGCACTCAAAACCAGGTGATCTTCATACAGCTCTACCGGTCTCTCTCAAAACAGCAATGATTTTTCAACTAGTGGTATCCCTTTATCGAATTCTATCACAGATAAAATTATGGGGAAGTAGTAATATAGCGTAACTACCTCTACAATTATTAAATTTCCATTCACTATTGTATAGAACATGTTAACTGGAGTGAGAGTTAAAAACGAAAATTAGGTTTCGCTGCTGTTAGCAGTAAATACATTAGTGTTTCATATATTAAAGTTAATATTTTGCTATAAATACTTTCATAATCCAAAAATTATTTTATGTTTTGATGATTTATGTTATGCTAAATAGTATTAAATCTAAACCTCCCTGTGCAATTATTAAACACTGCTGAAATAACTGTTATATCTGATGTGTAGTTTATTCACGATTTAGTTTGCGGTGGGAGATAATTTTATTTCAAGAGACTGTGTAAATGTGCCGAGCTTCATATTAATTTAATTGCGGTCATTTGTTTGAAATATTTGAAAATGTGCCTTAAAGGAATTTTCTCAACTCGTTTCCCAAATGACAGGATAATAACCACAAATTGAATTGTAATTACTCTCATAATAATAAAAGCTTATATGGTTCATAGAAAACATTTTAAATCACACGAACATAATGTTCTAAAACTATTTTTAAACCCAGTAAGCTTTTGAAATGACCATTTAAAGTTCGAAATTTCTCAGATCTTCAAATAAAACACCTTTTACAAATATCAATATGATGTTTATCATAATGATATTCAAACAGTGTAAGTGTGTGATTAATGGCATGACATTTGTTTTACTTTTTATATTTTTTGGCACCGAACTCGGAGGACAAAATCGCCAATTGGATATGGTACAAAATATTATCATTTTCGTAGAAAATGATATATTTCATTGTGTTTATGATATTTAAAAACAAAACTAGAATGATCTTTAATAAATTAACATCAATGATAAATGCTTCAATGTGCTTCAATTATTTTAAAAAGATTTGCGAAAGAATCTCACTGAAAAGCCATTTCTTTTTGGCTTTATTCTTGGAGAGAAAACGTAATCGCCAAAAATAATTGGTTTGACGTCAAATTTCGTTTCGTTTTGCTGAAACCTACATCGTGTTTGTGATATTTAAAAACAAAATTACACTCATCTTTCATAAATTAAAACCTGTATTAAATATTTTAATGTGTTTCAGTTGCTCTAAAAAAGGTTCTAAAAACCATAACAAAAATCTATCTTTTATGCTCCTATCTTGGAATAAAAATTTAGTAGACTTAAAAGAAAGGGGCATCCAAATTTTACTAAATTATCATTTAAAAAATACTAATTGTTACGAAAATTGTTGTTCAATAAATGTTTATTTTTCTATTCCAAAAATTTATTTTTCTAAAACTTATTTTCTTTCTCTTCTAGTAAATATTTTTAAAAAAAATCAAAATCTTACGTAAGTTTCCTCGTTAAAACTTGAAATGATTGGTTATTTTGAGAAAGTATTTGTTAAAAGCAACTAGTTTGTAAATTCAAAAGAAGAATAAGTTATACTTTGCACTACGGAGACTAAAGCAAAAATAAAGCACAGATAAAAATACAGAAATGGACATTCTGTACAACTTATTCGTACTTTATTTCAAGTTGTTTTTTTCTCTTTTTTTTCTTTTGTTTTGGCTATAATTTGTCAATTATTCAAGTTTGTTTTTAAAAAAAGCACTTTCTAGTTTTTCTAGTTTTTTTCCAATTTTTTGTTTTATGTTTATATATTTCTAATTCTTGGTTTTATGTTTATTAAATTTTGAGTTATGGTTTAGTACGTTGACTGCGGGAAGTAAACGTTTAGATTACGGTTGTTAAATTAGATTACGAAAGTGTCTCAGATACATTTTTTCATTAATGAAACAACCGAAAGTATACACTTAGGAATGTAACTAAGCATTTTTTTTAAAAAACAAATGATTTATGAAAGTATATTTCATGTATTTTCCCTTTAAAGAAATATTTGTTGATTTATTACAATGTATTATATTTACTTTTATTTTGAAAGTCACCGGGGGATTTACTAATGTAAACACTCGCTGACTTTTTAATATATTTTCTCTGTAAAAAAAGCATTTTGTTTTATGAACGCATTTTCTTATTAAAAAACAACCCTTAATATATTAAACATATTACATGAAACATCTGTTGATTTATGAAGGTACAATACGTATATTTTTCCTCTAAAAAACCACCCAACTATTAATATGTTTTTATCTTAACCTAAAGTCTTACTTTTAGCTTACGGCGCAGAGAATGATAAAACTTGCTCTTCTGGCCCATTAGTTGTACCAGCCGAATGCAAAAACGTTAAAATCTGCTATTCTTTTAGAAAATATTTCAGCCCTTACACCTTGTGAAAGTCTAAAAAGCGTATAGTGCCTTGAAATAAATAAAATAATCATACTGTGAGTGCTTCACGACCGATTTTGTAAAAAAATGCTTGATAATTATTTTCTTTCCGCAGCCCTAATACTATCATTGCTAAAATAGAATTTCGGACAATTTAAATTAAAAAATATTTATTATTGAAAAACCTTTTCATTTGCAATTCGCGATCGCAACGAACTATAGGGGGCGTTGTTGTATGTGCCGAATCCCTGCGATTTCCATATGAACAGTCATTCAGTTACACTGGAGACGTCTTTAATGTAGCATGTAGCATTGTAACGTTCCATCTTTATTGTGGCTGATTAAATTTAAAAAAGAAAAATGTTTGTTTTCTTTCTTATGCAAACGAAAACAAAATGGTATCTCTTTTTTTTAGAGAAGGAACATCCAGAACACATCGGAAAAATATTTGTAAATAAAGAGAAAAAAACAGGTATATTCTTATAAGAGTTCAAACCTAATGCCTGAGAAATAGTTTTACTAAATTTAATGGTATAACATGAAAGGCCCATTTAAATTTTAACGTAAAATAAAGAATGCTTACGAAACAAAAAAAAAAAAAAAAAAAAAAAAGAACCATTCTTTTTTTGTCGCCATTTTTTAGTGTTACGAAAATGCGTCTTTGGGACTTGCCAAAAACAAAACAAGATGCAATTTTATTTTTTTAGGAGCGAAATATTTTATGGAGTGAAATATAACGAAAATGTACCAATGTCCATAACATAAAACTTTATCTTAGTAAACGTCCGTTTTGGAAATGTTATTTCATTTTGAATCTTATTTATTAGAGTTCATAATGGCTATAGAATCAGGTGATAGAAAAGTTTGTTTTGAATCTATGCTAAACTCTATATCGGCCCATTTTCCAACGAAATCCGTTTGACTACTTTGATTTTAAACAAAGTGTTTCATTTTAAGATTTTTTCCAAAAATTTTAAGTGTAGATTGGCGGCATTTAAAAATCTGCCAAATCTGTAGCTGTGGTTAATACGTAAGTACCGAATTTTTCTTCCATACTTTTCTGAATCATATTATTTCAAATATTAGAATATGCAAGAAGTATACATAAGCACATAATTTAATACCATTTAATTTTTCAAAAAAAGTATTTTGACAATTTTATAAAAAAATTATGAACTAAAAAACGTAAAATAAAGAATTCTTAGGATAAAAAACGATTTTAAAAATTCTTTATATTGCAATAAAAACTTCCATGTTTCTTTTTTTTATTCTTATAGTTCTTAATCAGACGTAAAAAACTATTCTGTAGAGAACTATCATCAAATAAGAAAAAAAAATATTTACAAGCAAATTTTTTATTATAAAAATCATAAGACACACCTGTTTTATAAACCCGCAGAATTTCAAATGAAATGGTCTTCGTTTGAAAATTTAATTTTCAAATAATATATGCATAGATTATCCCTTCATTACTTTTAGATAACATACCACACATAAAAATTTTATAATTGTAAGATCTCGATATGAGTTTGAATATGTAGCTTGAAAACAGAATAGCTGAATTCTAGTTGAAATTATTCTTTCAAAACTAAAAAATACTTACCAAAGAAAACGATAAAAAAAAAATTATTAATAATCAGCACAAATGAAACTATTTCAAGTAGTTCGGATGAATCTTTATTGTTGTTTTCCGAATTATATAGATACAGAAATATATACTATTCTATAAAGAAGAAGAATATTCTATAACTATTACAGTTCAGAATTCACTTAATTCATTGGAATGACGAAAGCAATGTTGACTACCTTTTAATTTGTAATGAATTGAAGACAGAAAAAATTATTTTACCGTAATTCACACATCTGTAACAGCAAGTAATCATGAAATTAGAAGTTATGTTGTTGGTAATAGAAAGGTAAAAATTATTGAGAAATTGTTCTTCAAATGCTTGGCGTGTTCTGCTTCAATGTTTGGCATATTCTGGTCAGTTTTTTCAAGAAGTTCTACCTTTTCCTTAGGGAATTTTTGCTTCCTATTTGATGCTAAGAAAATGGCGTCCGTCATTGCCAATGTGGGAACTAATGCCCAATATTTACAGTCTCCCGCTAGATGGCGTACTCGAGTGTTGCGATCGCGAATATGCAGTATTTCTATATAACATAAAAACATAATGGTCTAACACAGTTTTCCATTGTTGTCGGTGCATTTTTATTGGATGGAAAATCACATGGTAGGATCCAGTTTTTCCTCATTCATTTCTAATAGTTTTGGTTGTCAGCAGCATAAAATTAACAAAAGTAGTAAAGGTATTGTTTTTCTTTAAATATTTTTGTATACCTAATTTAAAGTTATTTTCCAGTACTGCTATTATTAGCGAAAATTTTAAATTATGGTTGTATAACTCATCAAATTTGTTTAAACAATATAAAGTTATAAGAATATAAATGTTAGGGTAGACTATATTTGAGGGTGCCTCTTGATTCTCGTCAAGCTGTGATCACGGTTTATCGCCAAGCTGGGCGATGTTGAAGCCCAATCGTGATTCTGATTGGTTTAGATTTTAGCGTTATTTTTAAATGTTCAACAGTATATGTAAGTTCAGAGGTCCGTTAGTTCTACGTTGGATACGGTCTGGTAAGGTTACTTTTGCTTCTGGTCAATAAGATCGAAGGTATGTGGCAGTCATAAAAAGGGACTTTAGAAAAAAAATGTCCCCGCCAGTCCAGTACCACAGACGCCATTTTAGATTTGTATTTCGCCGAATTTATGTGGCGATGGAGGTACACAGATTCTATTCATGATTAAATTAGACAGTATCTAATTGCTTTTAGAGAATTCTGTGCACCTAAATCTGGGGATATTCAAGCTTAATGAAGAAGTGAGTTGTTGTTTGTTTTTTTTTTTCATTTTCTTTCTGTGCTTACTCCATTAATTTTTGTTTCGATTCAAAATGCATTTTATTGGGTTTATTAATTTTGTTTATATTGGGTTCATTGCAATTTTATAAAGTTTTGGGTGATGTTCTGTTGAAATTTTCCAATGTTTTATTGAAATATCATTATGTTTTGGCCGTCATTCCTGTTACCACGGTGTCCCGCGCAAGCAGGAATGGCGCCAAACATAAGTCGCCAATTTCGCTAAGGGGCACCCTCAAGTATATTTTTACCAAATGTTATTTTAAAACGTGATTACTTCGAAAATTCACCAAGAGATCTAAATGTTTATAATACTAATTGATAGTAATATTTGGACGTGGAAAGTAGAGGCGCGAACGTAATATGTTAAGTGAATATTTTTAACTTTAGTAAAAAAACTGTTTTCTGCCAAGAAAAATTTATTGCGAAGCAATCATCGGGGTTGGAGAGCGGTAGAGAACAGGGTGCTTAGCCCCCTAGTATCACATAAAAATACCAAATAAATTAAAATCTCGATTTTGAATTTTTTGTCGCTGTTTTGATTGTCATTTCACGACAATAAATGGCGCGTTTACTAAAATAACAATCGTTACCACATAATATACTTGAAATGTCAAGCTATATTCTAATGCAATAAAACAAAATTTTAAAAGGTTTCTTTTCTGAATTTTACGTTTAAAAATTCTTTTACTTTCTTCGCGATCGCAGAAATATAAATGATCTGTTTCAACAATCGTTATCGCATTCCATTCATAAATTCGATCATTTTCCTAATATCATTCATTCATTCAATTCCCCCGAGGGACTGAATTAAATAATTTATTTTTACTTTTGGTTTCGATTTTGTAATCTAGTATAAAATTCGGTTGAAAGTAAAGAAGGACAAGTGAAAAATCGCCTATAAGAATTTTCACTTTAAATGAATGTCTTCTAATAAAAAATAAACTAAATTATACAATCACTTTCGATAATGATTTCTTGAATGCATCATTTAAGAAAAGATCACCGAAATGAGTTTTTGTAAAAGGATCTTATAGCTAAAAGTTAATAAATATATCTCAACGCCACGCGTTATTTAATACAAACGAAGTTTTCATTTAAAAATGGCAATTGATGCCAACTTTTGAAATACCCGTAATTTTGATTAGACAATACGTCCATTTTAAGCAGTGAAAGAAATGATTTTGTATTTTATAAAAAGGGTTGTTCTATTTTTTTTTAAACACTGGAGATCTTTGTGGTATATTCAGGACATAGAGACGATTTTTTACCAACTGATATTATTTGTACTTTATATGCAGTAATAAAAAAAATTTTGATCTAGTAAAAACTTTTTTTTTGTATGTTCAGGCCACATATAAAGGTGATTCTTAAAAATTTTGACATTTTTAAATCACAAATTCTTAAAACTGTATGTGCTTTAAATAATCTAAAAAAATTATACTTACTTTTTATACGGAATTTAACAAGTGAAAAATAAAGGGAACTCACTTTAAAATGATGTCAGATGTCCATTTTCTGGCTCAGAAAATGCCGCATACCTGCCAATTTTTACGCAATTGGCTTAAAATTTTATTTCTATATTTAAAGTGGTAGCAAAATGTATGTTTTCTATATATTCCTTGCCGTTATAAACTTAATTTATTATCTTTTTGACTACCACTATTTTTAAAAAAATTAAACATATATATTAATATGTAGCAGTGTCGTGGTAGTCCGCATAAGCTTTTACGAAATACAGCTTATGTTTCTGCTTAAAATTGTAATTCAAATTATATTTTACTACCACTGGGTAAAATCATCCTCGAAAGGATTTGAAGTGTTTCTACCACTACAAAAATACAATTCCTATTCACTAGAATATAAAACTTGTTAACTCGAGTCTATGAGGGGGTACTTTTTCATAGATGAAGGCTGACATGGTCGATAACAACTCACATCCCTCATTGGTGATCTTCGAACGTTATGTGAACACGCCAACCTTATCAGAAACTCCCACTTCAATCTGAACACGTCTTTCTTGACCATAACGCCCACTACGATTTGAACACGCCTACTTTGATTGATGGTCCACATTGAACAGTTGACTTGCTACTTGTGACTGCTACATTATCCACCTCCTCACACTGTTGCTTCTCAGTCTCTATCACACATAACGTACAACGTATTCACTCGACTGCTAAAGGCAACATAGGAGCGACCACGACCGTGAACTTAATACTACTCTCACGATTAGCACTCAAAAAGTACGGCGATCTTAATACAGCTCTCCCGGCTTCTCACAAAGCAGCAATGAATCTACTAGTTGTATCCGTTCATCGAATTCTACCACAGCTAAAATTCTGGTGGGGGTGTACTGTAGTGTTTCTACCACTTCAAAAATACAATTCCTATTTACTAGTATACAAGACTTGTTAACTCGATTCGATGAGGGGGTACCTTTTCATAGATGAAGGTTGACATGGTCGGTAACTACTCTCCCCTCAGATTAAAACTTGGCAGGTATCCAAGAGAGTGACATTTTTTTCCTACCTGAGGCCCTATTACCAACTCACCGAAAGTTATTCCGCTCGGAAACGATTCCGATCGGAAACTAGCTTTCATCGGATTGCCAATTTCGTAAAACCCACTTTGCCGTAACATACCGGAATCCAAATCGCCATTCCGTACGATTCCGATGAAATTGAAGTTTGTAAGCGGGGCTAACTTTGACCAATTAGAAAATTACTATAATTCTAATTTATTAATCTGGCAACGATATGTTTGTTTTCTCTTCTTCTATGCGAGCTAAAATCGCATTAACTTAGAACTGAAAGCTTATTTTAAAATTTAATTTTATAGTAACTTGATAATTTTTAGCATAAAATATTTCATTACCACGTGATTACCAGTGTTTTTTATATTTTCTGAATAATGGGCACAGCTAGCTTTTGGTAGCATTAGAATCTCCAGTAAAATAAAGCATTTTCTTAAGACTGTTAGTAGGGCTTTTTTCAAATGCATCACATTTAATAAATAGGCTTTTTAATATATCGCAACAGTTTATAACATAATTCTGAAAGTTAATTTGCTCCATTTGTTCGTAAACAGCTCTAAAATAATGTCTTAAAATTCAAAAGGAATAATATGGATTCATGTTAAATTAGAGATAAATGAGTTTTTAAAATTCAATAATTTTTAATAGTATTGGGAACCTTCAACATTTAGATGTTTTTTAATTATATGGCTTACTAAATTATTAAATGCAAATTTAAAAAAAACTTGGCATAAAGTATTTTAATGTAACCAAAATTCACCAAATTTTCTTGTACAGTTTTAAAAGGCTCAAAGGGGGAAATGCTACCACTTCGATTGGCTCAGTAGTTTTGTGCTCCGAGTCTGTAATTTACCAAACTTTTGTATGTTTTTCTTGGTTTTTTAGTAACAATTTATTCTGCAGTTGTTATATTTGTGTATTTGTTGCTAACTTGAAGCATCATCACATAGTTGATATACTTAATTTTTTTTTCTATCACTTATAAAGAAGTTAATTTAAACATTGCTAGTTTGTTCACAGTTAAGTAAAAAAATTAATAAACAAACAAATATGAAATAAAAATATAAATTTTCATTCAAAAAAGAGAAATGTTTTTATTCCATCATGGTAACAATTCTGTCACGAATTCTTGCAGCGTCTCTGCCCTCACATGCTAGCAAGCAGTATTAAATGGCATGTCATGTTCTGAAAGGGTATCATATGTAATGTGATAGCCATCCTTCATACACATTGCACAGGCATTCACAATCATGCCAGCAATTATTGGTGTATAGTGTAAAACTCTTTCTTTTAAGAGGCATCTAAACCTTCCTTTTAATACACCATTGCATCTTTCAATTACGTTCCTAACCGAGTCTATGTTTGTAATTATAATTTTCCTCCACCAATGATGTTCCTGCGAAAGGGGTCATGGGCCATGACTCTAGTGGATAGCCAGAATCACCTAAATAAAGAAATTAATACAAAGTTTAAAATAGTACATCTAAGTCTTAAATTCTACCCCTATCCTTAAATAAAAAATAAATCAGGAATAGTTTAAACTATATCTTAACTATATAATTAAAGTTATTATTATATGACTTAAAATCAATTTGTCAAAGGACATGGTAATCTGTATTTTATGGTAGTTTGTCTTATCATTACATAATCTCTCTTGTTGCTTAATGCTTACATTATCTGGACTTAATATAATCCTAATTGGTTATGCGACGTATCTGTATCTAAGGGAAATTACAGTTATCGAATAACAAATTCAGGATTTTCATTATTTCAATGAAATGGCTTAACTAAGCTATTTTATACTTTATTTCGTTCATGCACAAAAGTGACTCTTCTTTCTTTAGAACTTAGTACTTTATCAATAAGTTAATTTTAATTAAAAAAATTATTTCCTAGCGTTTTCATCTGATGCAGTTTATTATAGCATCAATAACTTTCTGCTCTTTTTCCATCAGGAAAATACATTGCCTGAACAACTTACGAAAAATTTTAAAAGGATTTGGGAATAAATTAATACAATATAACTTGCAATTCAAATTCTTTAACTCTGTTTATCTTCCATTAATATTTCACAAACTTAAGATCATTTAGAGAGACTTTTCAGAATATAATAAATTTAACAATGCCATATTCATGAGATGTAAGAACGCTGAAACAATGTTTAATCCTAATAATTAGATTCTCTAGACAAACGTTCTCCAATTGCATTAAAATAAAAACATTATTATATTATAATATATTTATATGTGACTGAAGTTATTCTTTTCAAAAAGCTTTTGAGATTAAACGTCACAAACAATGCCGTTTTATTTGAAATTCACATTTCACAATTACAAACTCAATTTTTCAGACAGATTTGTTTTCATAAAAACCAGCTCTTTACGCAATAAAAGATTTATTGCAACATTTTAAACAAACAATTTCTCTTAAAACATAATGCTATCTCTCAAGAATTACAAAGAGTTTAGATACGACAAATAAAATAAACATAGTTATAAACATAACAGTTGGGATATTAAATTCGAACAATATTTAAGAAAAGCTATTAAGCATAACGATGTTTATTAAGAATTCACAGTATTTATAAACTACATAAAGTGCCTATTCCTCCTTTTAGAAAACTAAAAAAATTTACATAAACATAAAAGACTCATTTACGAAATTTTTGCAAGGCTATGCATATAGAATGACTCAAGACAAAACTATAAATTTTTGATATTTCTACTCAAATATTAGGTTTAACAGTTATAAATTTCTCGATTTTAAATGAATATTGTTCAGAACTTCGAAAAAAAAAGCTTTTATCCCCGATTTCTATGATATGCAAGATATTCTTTAAAGGCTGTCCTTTATATAAATATATTAGAATACTAATCATAAAGGGAGAAAAATATTATAAACTTTTCGATCGCAAATTTATATGTAAAAGAGGAAAAAACAAAAACGCTATCTTGATCTAAATAATCACAATCATAAAGAAGGACAAAAGAATAAAATAGAACAAAATCCGTAAGATTGCTAGTTTAAACTCATAAGCAAGTTTAATAATCATATTTCAATTCATCTCTGATTTCCCAATCAAAACAAATTTTGTACACTTGTCTTTCTCAATTGTGATTTGCAAGATTTCGATAGCATTTTGTTTCCTTGTTTAAATAGTAATTAGCGACTCCACACCTACACTTTTCACCTACACACCTACACTCCACACCTACACTTTCATACTTGACAAGGAAAAAAAAGTATCTTAATTATATGTATATTTTAAACACCTTTAATAATTTTACATTACTTAGAACTCCATTAAACCAAAAAAGTGAAAGAAAATAAATGTATCTCGTCCGACAAAACAACTGTACTTCTTTTGTAACACTGGCAAATGTTTTGCAATGTATTAAACTAGAAATTAACGTAACAAACTTGAAACTAGAAATTATTTTCTTTTACCAAAAGAACAGCAAGCGCTTGTAAAGCACTTAATTTGTGATAAAAAATTTTCCTAAAATTGTTAATTTGAAACTGTTTTTTAAACTTTTTCACGTATGTTCTTAGTTAGTTTCTACAATATAAGCATTTACAAAAATTTATTAATTATACATATTATGTATAACCACCCTTATATGTATGTATATTATAAACAACCTTATTAATTTTCATTTTAGCACTCCATTAAACCAAAAAAGTGAAGGTAAATAAATGTATCTCGTCCGACAAAACAACTGTACTTCTTTTGTAACACTGGCAAATGTTTTGCAATGTATTAAACTAGAAATTAACGTAACAAACTTGAAACTAGAAATTATTTTCTTTTACCAAAAGAACAGCAAGCGCTTGTAAAGCATTTAATTTGTGATAAAAGTTTTTCCTAAAATTGTTAATTTGAAACTGTTTTTTAAACTTTTTCACGTATGTTCTTAGTTAGTTTCTACAATATAAGCATTTACAAAAGTTTATTAATTATACATATTATGTATAACCACCCTTATATGTATGTATATTATAAACAACCTTATTAATTTTCCTTTTAGCACTCCATTAAACCAAAAAAGTGAAGGTAAATAAATGTATCTCGTCCGACAAAATAACTGTACTTCTTTTGTAACACTGGCAAATGTTTTGCAATGTATTAAACTAGAAATTAACGTAACAAACTTGAAACTAGAAATTATTTTCTTTTACCAAAAGAACAGCAAGCGCTTGTGAAGCACTTAATTTGTGATAAAAGTTTTTCCTAAAATTGTTAATTTGAAACTGTTTTTTAAACTTTTTCACGTATGTTCTTAGTTAGTTTCTACAATATAAGCATTTACAAAAGTTTATTAATTATACATATTATGTATAACCACCCTTATATGTATGTATATTATAAACAACCTTATTAATTTTCCTTTTAGCACTCCATTAAACCAAAAAAGTGAAGGTAAATAAATGTATCTCGTCCGACAAAACAACTGTACTTCTTTTGTAACACTGGCAAATGTTTTGCAATGTATTAAACTAGAAATTAACGTTACAAACTTGAAACTAGAAATTATTTTCTTTTACCAAAAGAACAGCAAGCGCTTGTAAAGCACTTAATTTGTGATAAAAGTTTTTCCTAAAATTGTTAATTTGAAACTGTTTTTTAAACTTTTTCACGTATGTTCTTAGTTAGTTTCTACAATATAAGCATTTACAAAAGTTTATTAATTATACATATTATGTATAACCACCCTTATATGTATGTATATTATAAACAACCTTATTAATTTTCATTTTAGCACTCCATTAAACCAAAAAAGTGAAGGTAAATAAATGTATCTCGTCCGACAAAACAACTGTACTTCTTTTGTAACACTGGCAAATGTTTTGCAATGTATTAAACTAGAAATTAACGTAACAAACTTGAAACTAGAAATTATTTTCTTTTACCAAAAGAACAGCAAGCGCTTGTAAAGCACTTAATTTGTGATAAAAGTTTTTCCTAAAATTGTTAATTTGAAACTGTTTTTTAAACTTTTTCACGTATGTTCTTAATTAGTTTCTACAATATAAGCATTTACAAAAGTTTATTAATTATACATATTTTGTATAACCACCCTTATATGTATGTATATTATAAACAACCTTATTAATTTTCCTTTTAGCACTCCATTAAACCAAAAAGGTGAAGGTAAATAAATGTATCTCGTCCGACAAAACAACTGTACTTCTTTTGTAACACTGGCAAATGTTTTGCAATGTATTAAACTAGAAATTAACGTAACAAACTTGAAACTAGAAATTATTTTCTTTTACCAAAAGAACAGTAAGCGTTTGTAAAGCACTTAATTTGTGATAAAAGTTTTTCCTAAAATTGTAAATTTGAAACAGTTTTTTAAACTTTTTCACGTATGTTCTTAGTTAGTTTTTACAATATAAGCATTTACAAAAGTTTATTAATTATACATATTATGTATAACCACCCTTATATGTATGTATATTATAAACAACTTTATTAATTTTCATTTTAGCACTCCATTAAACCAAAAAAGTGAGGGTAAATAAATGTATCTCGTCCGACAAAACAACTGTACTTCTTTTGTAACACTGGCAAATGTTTTGCAATGTATTACACTAGAAATTAACGTAACAAACTTGAAACTAGAAATTATTTTCTTTTACCAAAAGAACAGCAAGCGCTTGTAAAGCACTTAATTTGTAACAAAAGTTTTTCCTAAAATTGTTAATTTGAAACTGTTTTTTAAACTTTTTCACGTATGTTCTTAGTTAGTTTCTACAATATAAGCATTTACAAAAGTTTATTAATTATACATATTATGTATAACCACCCTTATATGAATGTATATTATAAACAACCTTATTAATTTTCCTTTTAGCACTCCATTAAACCAAAAAAGTAAAGGTAAATAAATGTATCTCGTCCGACAAAACAACTGTACTTCTTTTGTAACACTGGCAAATGTTTTGCAATGTATTAAACTAGAAATTAACGTAACAAACTTGAAACTAGAAATTATTTTCTTTTACCAATAGAACAGCAAGCGCTTTTAAAGCACTTAATTTGTGATAAAAGTTTTTCCTAAAATTGTTAATTTGAAACTGTTTTTTAAACTTTTTCACGTATGTTCTTAGTTAGTTTTTACAATATAAGCATTTACAAAAGTTTATTAATTATACATATTATGTATAACCACCCTTATATGTATGTATATTATAAACAACCTTATTAATTTTCATTTTAGCACTCCATTAAACCAAAAAAGTGAAGGTAAATAAATGTATCTCGTCCGACAAAACAACTGTACTTCTTTTGTAACACTGGCAAATGTTTTGCAATGTATTAAACTAGAAATTAACGTAACAAACTTGAAACTAGAAATTATTTTCTTTTACTAAAAGAACAGCAAGCGCTTGTAAAGCACTTAATCTGTGATAAAAGTTTTTCCTAAAATTGTTAATTTGAAACTGTTTTTTAAACTTTTTCACGTATGTTCTTAGTTAGTTTTTACAATATAAGCATTTACAAAAGTTTATTAATTATACATATTATGTATAACCACCCTTATATGTATGTATATTATAAACGACCTTATTAATTTTCCTTTTAGCACTCCATTAAACCAAAAAAGTGAAGGTAAATAAATGTATCTCTTACGACAAAACAACTGTACTTCTTTTGTAACACTGGCAAACGTTTTGCAATGTATTAAACTAGAAATTAACGTAACAAACTTGAAACTAGAAATTATTTTCTTTTACCAAAAGAACAGCAAGCGCTTGTAAAGCACTTAATTTGTGATAAAAGTTTTTCCTAAAATTGTTAATTTGAAACTGTTTTTTAAACTTTTTCACGTATGTTCTTAGTTAGTTTCTACAATATAAGCATTTACAAAAGTTTATTAATTATACATATTATGTATAACCACCCTTATATGTATGTATATTATAAACAACCTTATAAATTTTCATTTTAGCACTCCATTAAACCAAAAAAGTGAAGGTAAATAAATGTATCTCGTCCGACAAAACAACTGTACTTCTTTTGTAACACTGGCAAATGTTTTGCAATGTATTAAACTAGAAATTAACGTAACAAACTTGAAACTAGAAATTATTTTCTTTTACCAAAAGAACAGCAAGCGCTTGTAAAGCACTTAATTTGTGATAAAAGTTTTTCCTAAAATTGTTAATTTGAAACTGTTTTTTAAACTTTTTCACGTATGTTCTTAGTTAGTTTCTACAATATAAGCATTTACAAAAGTTTATTAATTATACATATTATGTATAACCACCCTTATATGTATGTATATTATAAACAACCTTATTAATTTTCATTTTAGCACTCCATTAAACCAAAAAAGTGAAGGTAAATAAATGTATCTCGTCCGACAAAACAACTGTACTTCTTTTGTAACACTGGCAAATGTTTTGCAATGTATTAAACTAGAAATTAACGTAACAAACTTGAAACTAGAAATTATTTTCTTTTACCAAAAGAACAGCAAGCGCTTGTAAAGCACTTAATTTGTGATAAAAGTTTTTCCTAAAATTGTTAATTTGAAACTGTTTTTTAAACTTTTTCACGTATGTTCTTAGTTAGTTTCTACAATATAAGCATTTACAAAAGTTTATTAATTATGCATATTATGTATAACCACCCTTATATGTATGTATATTATAAACAACCTTATTAATTTTCCTTTTAGCACTCCATTAAA
Organism: Parasteatoda lunata; assembly: GCA_949128135.1. NCBI lineage: Eukaryota > Metazoa > Arthropoda > Arachnida > Araneae > Theridiidae > Parasteatoda > Parasteatoda lunata. The sequence goes on from OX421970.1 coordinate 25,268,274, forward strand.
CCAAAAAAGTGAAGGTAAATAAATGTATCTTGTCCGACGAAACAACTGTTCTTCTTATGTAACCTGACAAATGCTTTGTATTAGAAATTAACGTAAGAAACTTGAAACTAGAAATTATTTTCTTTTATCAAAAGAACAGCAAGCGCTTCTAAAGCATTTAATATGTGATAAAAGTTTTTTCTAAAATTATTCTAAAATTATTTTTTTAACCTTTTTCACGTGTGTTCTTAATTACTATACAAGATAGTTTATAAGATTTTTTTTCTTTTAATTTAAGAAGTTCCAAACACAAAAACTGTAAAAAAAGAATATTTTATTCTTAAAAAAATATAATTGAAAATTAGTGTAATGCAATAAATATAAAGGGTTTGAGGTAATACAATGATAAACCACACCTTTTCAAGAGCTCTATTTTTACTGCAACCTCTTCCTTAGTATTATTTCCCTGTTACTTTCTTTACAAATTTTTGAATCTTCTACTATATTAGCTTTTGAAACTTCTACTAGCTTAGCTTTTTAACCGCTGGTCCACGGACCGGTGGCGGGTCTCAAACATTATTTACAGATTTGATATTAGGTGTACTTTTATTTGCAAACGGGAATGGTTAGCTAAGCATTCTTACCTATTACATTTCCGCGTATAACTTTAAACTAAACTAAGTAAAAACTAACGAACTAAACTAACAAACTAAAACTAAGTCAACGAAACAAAAATAATGTAATTTTCGAATTAAAGAAGAAGATCAATGATTTCAAGTAAAAAAGTCATGTTTGGATACAAATGTATACTTCCCTACATTGTATAAATGATCTTTCTCTGTTTCAGTATTTAATAAAAAATTAGAACGGTTTTTCGAAAAATTGAAAATAGTAATGCATAACTAATGTTTGAAACGATAAGTATTTTTTACTATCTGCTACAGAGAATAAATAATTCAGCAAAAAAAAAAAAATTAAGTTCGCGAAAGGATGAAATAAATTATTTTTACATTTCATCTTTAATTATGTTTTCCATAAGAGCAGGATATTAAAAAAGTAGTAAAACTATAGTTCTCCTTAAAGTGAAAAATCGTGATTAAAATATTCTAGAAAAACCAGCAATTGTTATGTTTTAACCACATAAGAAACAATTCTAAACATTTTAACGCTAAATAAATCATTCTGTGATGAATAACGTGTCAACGCTTCCCCCAACACGACTAAATAAATCGACTCATGTTTTTTGAAAGAAAATGCGTTATAAATTTAAGAGAAACGAAAATCCATATTGCATGATGCGTTTTTTGGTAAAATGAATTAATTTCCAGTTTCTTTAAATCCATTATTAATTCATTCTGTTGTATAATGTAAAAATATAAATTAATTTCTGATATCGAAGAAAGAGATAAAGCACGTTTCTAAGCAAGCGGAAAAATGGTCAAATATCATTTTGTTGAAAAGACATATTCTAGGTATATATATATATATATATATATATATATATATATATATATATATATATATATATATATATATATATATATATATATAATTTTTTTTTGTTTTGTTATTATTCTGTTTTTCGAAGGCTCTGTCGTCATAAGAACTAATGAACTATATTCCATTATTAACTGTTGTAATTTTCTAGCAACTAATCATTAAACAAAGCTTTATCCATTTTTAGTCAGAGCTATCTATGATAGTTTTAAAAATGGCGCAAAACGTCAAAATGAAGAACAAAAGTTTTTTGAAAACTAAAAGCATTTGTGGTGTAATTTTCCAATACTTAAAACGTCATTCAAAAACTAAATTGCTTGGACTCGCTGAATCTGCAAATATTTAAAATTATTAATTGATTTCAATGATTTACCTCCAGATAGAGAAATCTCCTCAAATTGGTATTTATTTTCGAAAGTGAATTTTTTTCTTTCAAAAATACTTTAGCTATTTTTTCGTTCCATAGCTCAGATAGTTCATTGCGGCAAGATGGTGTATATCCTTTAAAGATTCAACATTGTTTCGAATTTAAGGAACTTATACTGTGGCTTTTTTTATTTCCCTTGGCGAAAGAGTTTCAAAAAACAGCTTTAAACAGTAATTAACGACACCAACAGAACAGTATCAGAAAGAATTTATTACTATTTATTGCATAAAAAGTTACATAGTAAAGAGGGGGCTAGTCAGGACATGAGGCAAATAGAGATATAATTTAATAAATAACATTTTTATTTAGGGGTCATTTTTATTTAGGGTTTTAGTTCGTAAATTGACAACATGCGTATACATACACTTACCTGTACAATTGCATAATCACACTGAGAATACTTAGAAGAAATTTGTAAAAGAAGGTTTTTAAGGTAAAAAATAACTTTCAAATTTTCTCTTTCCTGGTTTATTGACATATTTAATTTTCAGAATTTCAACTGCAGAAAATGATATGTTAATAATGGTACTATTTTTTACCTATTTTAATATAAACGTTTGCTCTGTATAGTTTAAATTAATCAGCATTAGAGCATAAACCGTAATACGTCTTCGTGGGTCTAATGTGAGCATCTTTTAATTAGAATATTTCATTTATAAGTTATCATTTTTAGTTTTTTTTTTCTTTTATAAATCGCAATGATATCAGATTGATATGAATAATTTCTTGACAACTCTGAGACAATAGTAGTTAACAACTGTGTGCTATATATACAAGATTTTTTTTTTTTTTTTTTTTTTGAAGGAGGAAACAATGTTGTGCATTATGTTGGTGGGTAGAGTCGAACTTATTTATAGATTTGAAGATTATGGTCTATAATTCTTACTTTTTCGAATCAAGAATCTTCCTTTTTTTTCCAGAAAAAATTAGCCTCAAATCTCAAGAGAAGAAACTGTCACCAAACTTTTATTAGCAGTATCTGGTTAAATTGTCAGGAATACATCTTAATACATATTTTTAAAGCAGACATTAAGGCACCAATAAGGCTTGGATTCAAATTAATATCATTTTGGCTTTAGATATATCTTTCTGAATTGTACCGAGTGACTACTTAACAAATTATCAAGCTAGTCCATATTAGCCCCATGGGACTAGTGAGATTAAAAGAAATTTTAAAAAAAAAAATTAATATGGAAAATCTGAACAACTTCGTAATTACAGATATAAACCAGAATGCAATAAAACGTTGAAAAAATATTTTTAAAAAAATACTTAATGAGTTAATTATATTTAATATGATTTTTTGACGAATACGTTAAAAAAATGTCTACAATAGCTCACCTCTGCTCTATATTTCATTATATTTGTCTGAAAATGTATTTTAAGTAATTTTTAAATAACAAGCTAAAATAAAAATAAGGCATTCATTTTCTGGAAATCTATAATTTGCATCCAATTTTCAATGTATTATTAAATTTTACTTCGAAAACTAAATAATATTCCTACTACATTACATAAATCTCAATTTTATAAACGAGGTATATAGCTTATATCTTAGAAATACAGCAGACATTTTTACAATGAATCCATGGTACACAATTATTCGCGTGCATTCAGTTTAATAAACTGCATTCATTTATCTATGCCTTTAAACGATTTCTCACCGAATCAGTAATTTCGAGGAAATTCTCGCCTTAAATTAAATCATAAATGTAACTATATATCTATGTAACTATCAGAACTATAAACTATATATCTATGAAGAATTTTTAAACTATAATTATTCGGTAAGTATTTGCGTTTCGAGTTTAATTCATCGCCCCATTGTTATTGTCCAATACAAAGAACCATAAAACTTCGACAATGAACCGAGAGAATATAAATTATTAGTATCTCTTCCTTCAATAAGATCCGTGGTAATATTAGCAATTTCAGAGTATGTAATTTTAATTTTTTAAAATAATAAATTAAAATAAAACATTCATTTTCCATAAATATAGGAGAAAAGTCTTAATTTTTAATTGCATGGTCTCGATTACATTATTAATGAGTTTGCTAATAAAATTACATAAAAGTCTGCATTACGAATATCTAAATCTTAATTTCTTATAACCGTTTCTTAGAAATACAAAGGAAACAATAAACTCATGAAACAATTATTTTTTTCCGTGTATTCAGTTTAATAAACGGTATTTACTCTTCTTATGCCTTTAAACGATTCCCTAACAAATCAGTTATTTCCATGAACTCTCGTCCTTAATGAAATCATAAATATAATCTCAAAAACGACAAACTATATTTCTATGATGAATTTCTAAACCAAATTTAATCGGTACGTGTTGTTTGCGTTTCTAGTTTAATTTCCGCTATTGTTATTGTCCAATACACAGAATCATAAAACTTCGACGACTCCGATGAACAGAGAGTATCAATTATTAGTATTGCTTCATTGAATTCAGATCCGTGGCATTATTAGCAATTTCATTAATATTTCGCCGTTGGGCCCCGAAATTCAAATGCAGCTTTCGAAATGGCGAGGCTTTTGTTAACTTTCTCTCTGTTATATTCATTTTCTATGAGAGAAATGACAGTAAACAAAATTGATTCCACTTTCCTGAAAGGGGGGTCTGGCGAATTTGCACTATTCCCACAAAATTCCTCTCGCTGTTTGAACTAAGATAATTCTTTCGCAACAATCCTAATACCCACGCAGATCTTGCAGGACATACATGGAGGCGCCATTTTGTATCCTCTTTCATAAAATATGAAAACTAAATTTGATTCCGATGTTTACTTTACAAAGTTATGATATTGATAAAATCTAATAGTTCATGAATATCGAGGTATAAATCATTAAGTTTTTAATTTCATTAAAATCTATAAAACCCTAAAATTCGATATTTTACACAAATTGAATTTTAAATGCACACGTTTTATCGAAGAAGCGACTGTTTCAAAATTAGTCAAACACATTGAAAATATTCTTGTTAAATAATTATTAAATATTTTCTTCGTATCTTTAAAGTAAGTAAAATTAGTTAATTCTTTCTTGCGCTTAATATTTTTTTTCATTTAACATTCCTGAGTAAACAAATATTGAAAAGTATCTTCAAAAATTTTCAATTGAAAAAATACAATTTTGGAATTCGAGTTAATTTCTACGAAATTCTGATTCGAAATTTGATTTGGTTTCTGATATTTGATTTGAGAAATCCGTATTTGTAAATAAAGTTTATACTTTAATAAACAAACATAGTTTTGAAAAAAAGATAATTAAAGTGGGTTTAAAAATATTTTACCGGCCTAAATTTTACAAGAAAACTGTTAAAAACGCCAAAAAATGCACGAAAATAGAATTTAACTTTCGCTTAAATAAATATAATAGCTCGAGAGTTCTTTGCTAGTCTCTGGAACAGTTTTAACTATGTCATTTCAACCAAGGTGGTGGATTTGTATCACATAAAACTTTATCTTAAAAATATCCTTTACTATTTAGAAGGAAGTTACGCTTATCACATTAAAAAAATATATTGCAGATGCAAAGGTTGGACAAAAATAAAATACTTCTATACTTACTCTGTGTAAACAATCTTTTTAGTGGCAAATTTTTGAAAGATTTTGCATGGCAAAACTGTTGGCAAAATTTAAAAGTGTCTGATTGAAGATTCTAAAAATGGTGTCATTTTTACCCATGTTCTGACAGACAAAAATGAGGTGAGAAGGTCAATAATTTATTTTTAGTTTCAATGCAAATTTTGCATAAGAAAAAAGGACCCCATTTTTAAAAGCTTCAAGCATGATTTTTTAAATTTAAGATTTCAATGTCACTCGCTTCAAATTTAAATAAGAGAAGTTTATTAATTTATTTGTCATTTATTAAAATTCGATTTAAAACAAATCAGAAAATTAGCCTAACGAACTATTAAAAACAACACAGAGATATTAAAACACATTATGTTTCAATAAATATTTTGAGAATTTCAAAGTAAAGAATTAAAGTACATTTTTCTTTGTAAAAAAAAATTTATTTGTTACCCACAAAAATAATGCTTAGTTAACGTCGTTTGAAAAGTATATTTTTGAATTTTTCGACGTCAACGTGTCTACTGTATTTAAGTTTTTACTTAAAAACTCTTAAAAAGGAGAAATAAAAAATTCTACTTATAAAATAGGAGAAAACTAAATTATTAATCACCTTCATGATTAATACTTTAAATTAATAAATTTGCTAATAAAATATTTTTGAAAAGAAATTATTCATAAAAATTCCGGATTATAATGCATAAGATAAGATAGATACGTTATTATAATCTCTTATAGAAAAGAACTCTCTTATTTTAATCCTCTCATATTCTCCTATTTTTTTTGATATAGTAAAATATAAAATGTTTCATAAGGTGTCGTTTCATTTCATGTTAAGTGTCGTTTTCATAACTCGGTGCTATTTGTTGCCTGCTCTAAAAAATAATTTTTCTTAAAGAAACTATAGATCTCAAATGATTTTTCATTATAACAGGAGCATTAGTACACTTTCAAATACAAAAAAAAAAACATAAAATCATGAGATATTATTTAAGAAAAAATAATATTTTAAATTAATTTGTTAAAAGGGAACTGAAAATAAAGCTGGCCGAAACATAAAACTTGAAAGGTTTTCTCAAAATTTCTTTACAGAAACAAAAAAAAATTATTGTTCTGTCATATTTCATGCCTATGCCAAATAGAGCCGAGGTGATTCAGAGGATAGCGCGTTTGCTTTCCAATGAGGTAAACCGGGTTCGAATTCCAGTGATGACTGGTCGATACGAATTCCAAACCCAGCTCGCCGACCACAGTGCTGACGTAAAATATCCTTAGTAATAGACGGTTCATGGGTTAGAGTCCCTTTGCCGTGAGACTAACACAGGCAGGGTTTCGTGGTTTTTCTCTCCGTGTAGGTTTAGTTCCATCAAAAAAATTCCTCCAAGAAACCAAATTTCTCCCAATACTTAATCCAGGACTTCCCTTGTCTTCTGGATTGGGTTCAAAATACAAGGCTACGGAGTTGAACATTGGCAGTCGCAAATTCGAAATCACGACAGCTGTTCAACGAAGGTTGTAAAAAAATATAAAATAAATTAAACATACTCTCATTCTCTAAAGGTTAGATAAATCTAAGAACAGAAATATGTGTTTTGAATAATTAAATACCACTGTCAATTACTCAAATACTTGTGTTAAATACTCTAAATAGCATTCAATAAAAGTTAAATAAATCTATTTATTGTATGAGTAAATTTTAATTCCTCATACAGCAAATGTATCAAACTAGCTCCAACTCTTAATTTGACCTATAAAACTTTTATCCTTCCCCTGATAACTTATTGTTGCGAATCACTCATAACATGCTCTGTTAAGGGCTTAGAAATTATTCAAAATAGGGCTTTGAAAGTAGTGACTGGTGTGATTAAAACAACCCCAATTGAAGTCATGCTACTTTTGACAAATAACAGACCTGTTCAAGCCATTATTGAAGAACGGGCCTTGCTCTTGCTTGAGAAACTCATTAGGAGTGAAAACCTCTTTTGGACTAATTATCAAACTGAAGAGAGAAACCTGAAAACGCAACTTGGATTCATTCGAAAGGTTCAGTCTTTGAAAGAAAATTTTGAAGTTTGCAATGTGATTAAAAATAACTTAAAACCACAAAACCCTATCGAATCAGAAGAAATTATATCAAACCTAAATCTTAAAAATTTTATTATAAAGAAACAAACAGCACCTGAAATTTTAAAATCCCACCTTGCATTGGAGACTATATATACCCAAAATATCCATGGCTACACGTTTATACAGATGGCTCTTACTCTGACTCGCAAATGGCTGCTGGATCTGGTGTTTTCTCTGATCTCTTTTCCTTCTACGCATCTGCCGGGAAATACAAAACGGCCTATGATGGCGAAGTACATGCTATTTATATTGCATTGAAACAACTGTTGGCCATCCATTCAAAATTTGGAAAAGTTGTATTGCTGTCAGATTCCCAGGCTGCAATCCAGGCGATCGGCTCACAGGGAGACACTTTGTCGGATGAAGTGCTTCAGTGACGGAGACTTATCAGACTTTTGGCACTAAAAAACAAAAGAGTAGTCATCCAGTGGATTCCCAGCCATTGTAACATCTATGGTAACGAGCAAGCTGACTTTCTTGCTCGCAAGGGAACACAAATCCTTCAACCAAGTTGCTCTGGATTGTCATGCCATTCCATAAAACTACATATAAAAAACATAATGAAAATGAATGCCTTTGCTGACCTACGAGAAAGCATAAGGAATAAGAACTGGAGTGAGACAGATATTAAGGCAGTGCCAGATAAGCCTCGCCGAGAGGCAGTAGCCACCTTCAGACTCCTAACAGGTCATGATTGTCTAGGAGAACACCTGCATGGTATAGGTATTTATGACCACCTTCAGTGGCAACTGTGTGGTTCTGGAGCACCAATGAATAGAGAGCACCACCATTGCTGTAGGAGGCTCCACGGACTTGACTCGGAGACCCGAAGATATTGGCGTGCGTGAGAGCTTTTGAAAAGATGACTTCGGTCTTTTGTTATTTTCTACTCTTATTGTTCCTCTGTGTTATTGTTTGTATTCCCTGCCATTAGGGATTTTTAAAAATAAAGCTCCAAAATAAATATCGTCAAAATTTAAAACCCCATATACTCAATATTGAGTATAGCCACATCCTGAAAAACTGCATATACTCATTGAGTAAAATGAATAATTTCAAAAATGACACATCATGTACTCATTTTTTAGTAATTTATCATTTAAACGAGAGTAGGCATAATCTCAAAAATGAGTTTATGCTATTTTGAGCATGTCAAGACTCAATCATGAGTGCATGGCGTTTTCAAAATCGATTATATTTGTTTTGGAGCTATTTTGACACATTTTTGCTAAAATTTAAGAATTTCAAATATTTGTATTCAAATATACATATTCATTTACTCCAATATACAAAATACATGAACACAAATACCTGTGCCAGAATCTCTTAATTACATTCTATAAGGGTTAGATAAAACTATTCATGAATTATGTGTTTTTGCATCAGTAAATACCCAAAATTTTGAATTTTTTAAGTTTAGTTAATAAACCAGGAGCGTTTTCGTAATTCTTTTTTACTTTGCTTGTTGCCATAATATGTTTTTAGGATTATTTACTTTTTTTTTTTTTTTTTTTTTTTTTTAATTTTTCATGACAAACAGTCGTAATATCATTTACAAGGTTTCCGTTTGAAAATAATTAAAAAGTATTTATAAATAAAGTATATATTAATGGGATGTGTGATTAAAGTTAAGATAAAGGTATTTTATCTAGAATGTGTAAAAATAATAAGAATTGTGTCAAGAGCCATAAAATTTTCGTCAAATCTGGTAAAAAAAAAGTGTCAACTGAAAATACTTTTTAAAAAAAAGGATTTAAAAAAATAAGACTGGGGAAAAAAAATTTTAATATTATTTTATTTTATTATTATTAAAATTTTTAAAAAATAATTATTTATAATTATTTTTTAATAACTATATATTATCATGCAACAATTTTTTTTCCAAATGGCATGAAATTTTGAAAATGACCCATACAACAAAAAACTTTAAAAACTTCAAAAATCTGTTATAATATTTATACAAACTAAGTTGAACTTTTTTTTAATCTTTATTTTAAAGTTATAGAGATTTTTGTAACAATATTCATCAAGTCTAGACTAAAGAAAGAGTATCAACCAAAAACAATTTTCTTAAAGAAACGGCTAGAAAAAGAGATTAGAAAGAAAAGAAAAAGAACTGAGAACTATTTGTGCTTGATTAAACTTAAAATCTACGTAATTCTCATACAACATGTTTTTTCCAAATGACATCAAATTTTCAAAATGACTCATGCAACTGGAAAAGGAATAATTTTCAAAATGCTGATATACTTGTTGTAATACCAACTTAGCTGAACTAGTTTATTTTTAACTTTCATTAAATACTTGCTCGCCCTTTTTTTGATGTTTCCATAATATCTGGGAAAGGAAACCAAATACATTGACACTAACATAAAAAAAAGGATTTAATCTCTAGAAAATGGCTACTGATATTATTTTTAGCATTGATTTCGCCATTATAATTGCCAAAATATCTCGAAATGGCTTCTCTCAAAACCAGAATGAGTACTTGATAAAGATTAAGAAGATTTTATGTGCTATAAAATATTCATGCACAGACCGTGTTGCAAGGCCAATAAATTCATTTAAAAGTATACTAAAGGAGGAATCTCACGGCTTCAAAAGCTTTAAATATTTAAATCAGTGAACTTCGAAAAATAACATCCGTACTTAAAATAGAACAATAATTGCGAGGAGTGTTGGCGCGAAAAATGCAAAATTCCAAATGACTTCGAACTGTTTTGCATTCACTAATGCATGCTGGGTAATGAAATTGTTAGCAATGGGGAAAAGGGGGTTTGGGCTATAATTTTAACCCCTACTACTTTGAATTTACAATCAAGAGAGAATTGGTTCGTTCGTAAAGCGCAATGAAAGAAACTCGTTTTGAATGTGTAAAATTCTGAACACGCAGGAACGGCAAGTAGTCAAAGAAATTAAATAGTCACGTTTCATTATGGGCACGTTTTTGTAAAAGGAAGTACATAAATTTATAATGAAGAGAGAGGTAAATAAGTAAAACTTTCGATTTAATTGAATGATTTTCACAATAAATATTGAATTCCGATTATTTTCACGAATTGGAAGAATAAAAATGCAATAAGAGTAGATATTTCAAAAAGTATAAATAAAAAATGCATGACTGACATTGACTATAATTTTCTTTTTATTTATTTATTCATTTTTGCATATTTTGACAAGACAAGGCTCTAAACACACCCTAAATGCCCTGAAGTTATCGAACGATTACGCAACAGTACTTGCCATTAATGGATATCCACTGATATCACTAATGGATACTAGGCTAATTCGACGTAAGTCTGGAATCAAACCTTTTCTGCATTTTACTTATTTATAATGTGAATATTAACGGCCTTTGCATCGTTAAAGTTTCTTAGTTGTAATATTGGTTTAAACGGTTATTTCTTTGTATTAGAGATTTTATTTGATTGATGTTTGATTCCATCAATTAATTTTTTGATTTGTTATTTAACTGATTCCTTAGATATCAAAAAAGTAACATTATATTGATATCCTTAATGTAATATTATTTTAAACCTTTTGATTCCTTGTATTATAGTTTTTGATTCATTGATACTTGATCAATGTTGGTTGTTTGATTGTACTAAAGTGATATTTTAGATTTCAGATAATAAATAAATATTATGAAATTATTATCCATAATTGTAATACTAATTATACCATTTGATTCTTTGTATAACTGTTTTTAATTGATTGATAGATGATTTTCGATTAATTATTGTTTGTTCGATTGGACTTATTCTTTAAATATCAAAAAAAATAAATTATAAATAGCATCATGTTGATTTAAAAGTACATAGACGTTGACTTTTTCTTTTAAAATAATAGATAACGTGCGGATAAACGAGTTTATGGTAGGAAATTTGTAAATTATTATGATAATTTTATTTTATTTTATAACCGTCATTTAACAGCCGACCCAATTTTGGGTTTACGACTACTAATGTTCAAACTCCGTAGCCTTGTAATTTTCAACCAATCCAGAAGACAAGGAAACTTCCTGGATCAGTACCCCCAGAGGTATGATTTGTTAAGGGAACATGAAGGACTTAGTGACTCTTCAGATTTATCGTGCATCAGTCACCATTTACTACACGGGGAGTCTTCGGCCTGCGGGGATCGAACCCACGACCTCTTGGACATGGGCGCAGTGCCCTGCCAACCAGGCTATCTCGGCCCTATCCAGATAATGTTTTAATTGTCATGATAATTTAACGGATCTATACATTGTCTATATAATCGTTGTACTTTAGCGATAACAGACAAATTCATATCTATGCTTCAGGTGGTTAGAGTTTAAAATTTAAAGCATCGCTTAGAAAAATAATATTAAATATTACCGAATTTTTAAATCATTGTTTAATAACGCAAATAATTACTTGCTAAAGAAGATATTGATGGCACTAGAATTATTTTTCTACAATTAAGTATTTGAATTCTGGATAATAAACTCCATTCTTTTTTCAGTAATAAAAATGTTTTTCATTTTAATTATTACGAGAACAGAAATATTTACAGAAATATTTATCAAAAGTAAGTACAGCAATTTTTTAGAATCGGAAAAAAATCGAACTTTCGTAAACGCTTTGTACACCTATACCGCAACAGCTCTCTGCTATGTCCTTGAGAAAACGTTCAACCTAAAAGTTTACGTCATCAAAGAGTTAAATCATCTACCAGTCAAATGTTCGTGTTTAGTCAAACGGGAGTTACGCGATGTTTTATTGAGACAGGAAAGCGACAATTTGTTGGACAAAATGAGCATTTGTGCGCAAACATTCATTTTCTCCCGTTCTGAAATGTCGTTTATCAGTGTTTCACATTATATGATATAATTGTTACAGCAGGCATATGTCGAACTACTCTGACTTTGAACGATTTTGCTCCGGCGATGAAAGAATGCTTTCTCATGGACATGGTGGGGAGCTAGTATGACCAGGGGATACAAAAAATATTGCTACAATGTCATAAAATGCATTAAATTATTTGGCCATTATTTTACCCCTGAACCGATGAATCCCATTTGTAAATATGACTAAATCAATTCACGTTCTACTCACGAAACACTCAGAGCGAAAATGCCAACGAACCACTATAAAAAAACTAAAGATTCTAGACGAAAGCCAGTCTCAAATATGTTTTAATTTTTTTAACGGATTTGCAAATAATAACTAATCATTTTTTCTAAGTAATGAGTATTTTATTAATTAATACAACAAAAGAACAGATGCTTAAGCATAAACTAAAACAAAAGTTTCACATTGAAAAATCAAGTTAACTATTATACGCCACGAAACAATAATCAATGTAGTGTTATTCCGTTTTAAACTAAGGTAAAAATTTAAAGTTTTCTATCATACTTTAGTTCTCGTGTGCAGACAGACTTTTCTATCTACAGTCAAATAAAGCATGTATAATAAATGTATCATTTATTTTTCCTCAGCTATATTAAGTATCGTGGCAAGTAATTATAGCTTATATTTTATTTAATAAATAAAAAAATGAGAAAAGGGGAAACGACCCAAAAACTCTCCTCGTATCATATTTAACATGTCATCCGAAATTAGACCTCAACTCTGAATCAATTGTTTAAAGAAGCAATAATCATTAAGGCTCTTGGGTCTGGAAAGCATATTGAATGAAGCATAACTTAAAATCCCTTTTATCCACTTCTTTTTTCCTTTTATTTTTTATGCGACTTTTGAAAAATTAGGTTTTGTGTTCTTATGGTAAGAACTTGATAGCAATTTGGAATGCACGTTTTTATTAAGTGGATGATAAATCAAAAATATTCAAAAACTGCGCATGATAAAGGTACAGTTTGACATTTTTTCTTCCTCATCAATAAAAGAATGCGCGTCGAGCTTGTACCTGGTGAGGTTTATGCATGCAACGATGAGTTTGGATTTATTTTCTATCGGAAAATCGTGATAAAAATACTCCAAATGCTTTCAACTGTAAAACAGAAACAGTTTCTCATATCGCAATTTATTCCTTGAAGCAAAAATCCGAGTAACGTAGATTCCATGGAGGATTTCTCATCTAAAATCGCCACACCATAATTTGTGAAGAAATATCGCCAAAATGGGATGCCAAGCTATCTCTCAGGGAATAGAAGATGCTTCGGGTGTTAGAAATAAAGTACTCATTACTCAGCGTTTGGCATCGTTCATCATGTAAAGCGCCCTGACAGTCTATCTATATGATGAGATGCTCTGCTGTCATCTACATGCAAACAGATGTGGATGTCTGTAGTTCTGGTTATGATTTGTGATCAACTTGCAAGGAGAACTCCCGAAATTGAAATTCTAAGTTGTCCATCTAAGTCCTCTCTCCCTGTCGACGGAGTTGAATAAAACGCATGAGGAATGCTTAATATTCGACGACAATAAAGTGTACAATTTCATTCACTACCATTTATTTTTATTTCGTTTTCTATTTAAAACGATAGTTACTATTTCAGAATATTTTTAGAACTGTTTATCGTAGACTCTATGACATGAAATAAAATTTTTTAGAAATTAATATACTATTTGATTTAGGTTTCTATCAGTTATTGATGATTTTAAATTAGGTTTCACCTATATTTAGGTAACGCTCTCTTTACTTATTACAAAATTGGCTCAAAAGCTACAGTTTTGGTGAAAGTAACATTGCTTGCAAGGTATTTTTTTAATTTTCGAAAAGTTTTTCCAACGTTTAATGGTCAGGGATCGTAAAAATTTGGAAAAAATGAGAATTATTCATTAGTTTTAATTAATTTCATGAAAATGGAAAAATCTTGCTAAATTTACGATTTTCAAAAAGGTTTAATAATAATAATAATATATATATATATATATATATATATATATATATATATATATATATATATATATATATATATATATATATATATATATATATTTTTTTTTTTTTTTTTTTTTTTTTTTTTTTTTTAAAGGATATCCTTCCTTTCTAAAATCCATATAAATTATATTCAGCAAGGAGGTACATTCAGTTTTAGAATTATAGCTTTGGAATTAAAATGTGACATGTGACTTTTTATGGAATTTTCCTTTGAGAACGAGCTTGGAAAAACACTTTTCACTAAATTTGGAAAAAGAAAGAGCCGCTTATGAAAAACCGTAACAGATGATCTTATTAGCAGCCTACGGATAATTGCTTAATTTCAGCAGTTTGAAAAGCTTTTATGTTTATGAGATTTAGCATTTCATATTGGGATTGATAAACAGAAAACCATTCCCGTCAGGACAGAAACGTTTTAAATATTGGACAGAAAAATATTTAATACGAAATGGAAATAAAAATATTGAACTAATCATATTAAATTAGAAGGATCTTTAGAGTTCACGACCAGCAGCATCATTATACATCCTTTTTACTGGCCTCATCTACCTTCAATAGTATAAACTTATTTAAAAAATTTATACCCCAATCAAATTGCATATTCGCCTATTTGATACGAGTAACATCTTGACATTGGTTTTAATGATAAATATTGGTAAATACTGACATAGGTAAATATTGAAATTTCGTAGAGAACATTAATCACGTGCATTATTTATTATAGGATGTTTGTATATTCTTTTGAATTGGTTGTTGTTCTTGTTGGTAACATCCACGATCTTAACATCAATGAAAAATGTTGTCAGCAGCCAAGAATTGTTACTGCTCAGTTTTTGTATTAAGCACCATATATGTATTATAATTGACTCCACATTTTGCAAAACTCAACAAAAATTAATGTATTATGATGTTAGTAGACTTATTATTGTTAACAATAATGCTACAAAAAATAATTTTAAAAATTTTACTAAGTTAATAAAAATTTCTGCTTTAAAAATTTATTTTTAAAATTTGTTTGAAATTCAAGTTAAATAAAATGCAGTGTGTAGATGTGAATCACGTATAATTTATTTATATTAATAATATAAACAAATTATATTTTATTATAAATAGAGTATAATTTATTATAAATGCGTACAATTTACTTATAATTAATAATTATTATTTTTTCATGAATCTTTATATAATATTTGCATATGAATAATTAAATCGAGCTAAAAGTGTTTTCTGAAAAAGTAGTATAACCTTCACATTTTAAGTTATAAATTATGGTATTCATTTGAGTTAGTTTACTTGATCTGGTGTATTTCATTTAAGAGGGATATTATTAATAACAGAACTTAGTATTTTAATTTCAGCTTAAAATTTTTTCTCGAATTCTACAAATCAAAAATAAGCATAAAAAATTCAGTTTGTTATCTTACTACCTGAAAATAAATACTTTTGCTATTAACACTTGAAATCATTTGTTATTTTAGAATAACGAAAGCCATAGATTAATAGAAACTTTAATTTATCACCATTTCGAAGATGCTTATCCACATCTTTAAAAATAATGTTGCTTAAATTCATATCTGCGTTTTATTTTTAACTAACACATCGCCGCGTCTGATCTGCGGATGCGATAAAACTTTGCAGTCAATCCAGCAGTTGGCGACTAACACCATTAATAACGGCAGTCACTGTTGTCTTCAGGCATTTTTGTCACTTCAAAAAGAGCGCAAATCAAAGCCTGAATTTGATTGAAGGTTAAACTCCAACCATGAATTTTCAGGGTTGAAAGCTCCTCCATGCTTGTCTCGCCTAATCCCATTAATGACATAAGCGATGGTATTTAACGAAGCAAAAGACTTCTCAACTCCACCCATTTCATTAATCAGATGGGCAGACATCTTGTTTTAGTGGTAGTTGTTACAGTACCCCCTGCCGAGTTGTTGCTTAGTTCTTGATAATCATGTCGTATCAAGTGCACGCAAAGGATTAATAAAGCGCTGCTGGAACTTACAGATTAATACGTGTATTCGTCTTAGCAACGTTTTCTGCGGCGTTTGATTAATGTGGCTTTTAGTATTAACATTTTACAAGGAATTCTTAAGGTGTAAAGACTTTGCAACACTGTTTCATTGTTCTGAAAAGCCACTAAGTGGTATATTTTCGAAAAAGTACTTTATAAGGGATAAACTTGGAATTAAATAAATAAAAAAACTAGAGAATAGAAAACGTGAAGAATTTTGCTAAAAATGACGCTATCTTATAGATTAAAAAAATATATTAAAAAAAAAGAAACAATGTGAAACTGACGTAAAGTTTCAACTTTAAAACATTTTTTTTTTCTTTCTAAAAGACACATCAATCAAATAAGAAAAATGAAGAAAAATCTAAAACGTTGATGGTATAATGGAGAAGGAAAAAAGAATGAAATGATGTATGAGATTTTATGTCTTAAACATTGTAAGACCAAGAAAATAGAAAATTTTAAAAAACTATAAGAAATATAACAAAAAAGAATAACTACAATTCAATTAAATAAACTAGTTAATAATGAAACAAAAAAGATCTGAGATGGATTCTATTAAGTTTAATCGAATTTCGTTCAAAGCAAAAGCAGAACTATTTTATCTTCAGAAATATCATATATAAAGATCTTACTTATTCACCAGACCAATAGAAAAAATATTCCATATTACAATTGGCGAGACTGCATTTTTTACTAGAAATATTATAAGTAGTATTGAAAAATGAGCAAAATGGGAACCATAAACTGAAGCAAAACTAATTTGATCAAGGATGTTTTACAAAAACTCTATCGTCATATGAAATATTGTCTTTTAGCCAATAATATATTATTTGCATAACAGCTGTGAGTTATTTATAATTGAAAGGTTTCGTTTTGGCTCTCTTTAGTCCTATGCTGATAATGAAAACGGCACAAAATGTCAATATGAAAAGAAAAAAAGACCCAAATATTCAAATATCTAAAGAACTAAAGGAGAATATTTGTATGTATGTACCTCATAAAAAATCTGCGATTCTGAACCGATCTGTTCCAAATTTGGTGTAAACACGTTCGAAGACACAGCGGATTTAACTGTCTACTTCAAAACTCTATCTGATCACCGATTCGTGGGTTGCATTTTTATTTTACAACAATCGTTAAACAGCCGACAAAATTTTTTGGGTTTATGCCTACTAATGTTTCATTCCGTAGCCTTGTAATTTTGAACCCAATCCAGAAGACAAGGGAACTCCGGGGTTAGGTATTGGGAGAAATTTGCCTTCGTTGAGGAATTTTTGATGAAACTAACCCGTATTTGCGTTACATGGAGAGGAAAACCACGAAAACCTACCACGATTAGTCTGACAGCAAAGAGACTTTAACCCATGATCCGTCTACCACTGAGGATATTTTACGTCAGCACTCTGTAATGGTATAAAAGGTTCTCATTACCACAGCACTTGTAACTGCAATGTCAGTAGTATGAACCGTGGTGGCTCAACTGTAGAGCGCTCGCCTCCCAATGAGGTGATCCGGGTTCGATTCCCAGTGATGGCCGGTCAAAACGAATTCCGCACCCGCTTCGCACCGACCACAGTGCTAATACAGAAGTTGTCTAGCATTCTGGATTAGTTTCAAAATTACAAAGCTACGGAGTTGAACATTGGTAGTTGTGAACTTAAAATTTCTACCGGCTGTTCAACGACAGTTATAAAATTTTTAAAAAAATGTTTTCTCCGCCATATGCTTCCTTGGCGAAAATACTGCTAACTTATATATGACGCTCGCATTTTTGATTTGTTCGTGGACGGAGGGGTTGAGTGGGGTCTAACCCTGCAGACGTACCTTCCGGTTTTACTATTTTCTAAATTTACCATGCACCATTTTCTTTTTTTTTTATTTATATGTGCACAAAAATGAAATTTTTTTTTTACTTCGGAGCTCCATGTGATTCCATAATTTTAGAAAAATAAGTAATTTTTATTATTCATATTTTATTTTTCATTTGAGCAGTTTATGATGTTTTTTATATAATTACTGGCCTTCATTACTCTGGAATGAACAATTGCAAATACATCAATCAACATTTTCAACTCCAGATAAATTCATTGAACTTCTTCAACAAAACGTTTCTTGATAATTATTTTTTTTTTTAAATCAACTCTACTTGATTAAAAGTTTTTCTTACAATTATACGTATCTTAGCAGTCAAAACTTCTTTTTGGAAAAATGAATTTCTAAAAGACTTAAGGGGTTTAAAAATAAAAACTAAGAAACTCTCATGGCGACATATTGAAAACCATCCAAATTAATAACTTAACTCAAGCTGTTTTTATATAATTTATGCAGGAAAAAAAAAAACATTGGCGATATGAGCCAAAATATACAGATATTTGTTTGTATTTTAAGTAATAAAATTTCAGCTACCAAACAATTCAATTTTCAAAAAAATGTTTTATTGCCCTCAGGAATAAAAAAGTTTTAAATCCAGTATATTGTAATATCTATTCTCACATGTTTTCTGTGAAATGTAAACTGGAAGACTTAATTTTAAACTTATCTTAAATGTTTATATTCATGTCTTTTGTGTATGGAAAAAAAACTACTAACATTTTATTAACGATCTTGCATCACCTCAGGTGGATTCATTAAAGTTGGGTGACAATCGAAATGTTTACCTCTTCCTAAGACTAAGAAATTCCTTTTGATATCAGAAATTATTTGTTTTTTTGTGCTTCATTTTCTGTAGTTTAATGCAATTAATTTTAATTCACATTTATATCACATCATAAATGATAGTCAAAAAATTGAAGTTTACTTTTTCTTGTAACGAAAGAAGAAAATAGAAAAGTTTGCTTCTATTCCATAACTGAGAAATTTTTTTTAAGATCGTAAATTACTTGTTTTTTAGAGCTTTATAAATTGTTTTAGTCTGAAGTAATTCATTTTCATTCTCGTGTATGTGAATTTATCAATTCAATAAATGAGAAATAGAAAATTTGTCTTTTTCTTGCAACTAAAACATTCCTTTTGATCTATGTAATTATACATTTTTTTAAACCTTATTTGCCGTAAAATATAGTTATTTTTTATGAACATTTATTAATTAAATTAAATAATTCCCTTTTTTCTATAACTAAAAAAGTAGAAAAGTTCCTACTTATTCGTTTTATAGGGACCATGAAACCACGTTTTCGTATGAACAACACCAATTATACACATAGGTATTTCAAATAGGACAATATCGCTATCGCGATAATTAATGACAACAATGCAAATCGAATACGAAAATATCGTGGTCATTATTCGTAACTATAATTATCAAATACGATAATACCAGGATCATTATCCTTAGAATTACAAATAAAAATTTTATCGCCTACATTATATGTCACGATAATTATTAGATGCGATATTATTGTGAGACTTGATAAAATGTATTTGATTAACGAAAATATTAACTAAAATAAAAACAATACAAATTAGTTAAATAAGAAAAACATAGGAGTATTAAAATTTTTATTAATAGGGTTATAACTTATATGGACCAATGTTCGTGTTGGCGTAAAACTCGGAAACGCAGTCGGGAACACATGGCTCCTATACCCTATAAGTACTGAAAAATTCTTTTTTTTTTCTATAACTAAGAACTTTTTTCCATAACAAATAAATTATTTTTAATATCGGAAATTACTAGCTTTATTGGATCTTTGTAATTTACTTTAGGTGAACCCTTTTTGGATGACCCCAGGTCCCCGAGCTCAAGGAGGTCTTGCCTAGGGTTGAGATTTGGGGTATCGAAACTTTAGATTTAAGACCTTTTTAATTTTTTAGCCCGTTCTTCGAAATAATTGACTGTTTTCAAACTTTTTTGGACACTTTCTATTACCACCATATCTAATGCTAGTTTAACTTTAACAAACTTAAAATTTCTTTTCTTTTTCATAATTCTAATCTTTTTTTTTTTTTAAATTATTTCGAAATTTTTATTAAGTTGTGATATATGACATTTAAAAGTAAATAAGATTAATTTCGGTAGAAAAAATTAATCTAGCTTCTGAGAGACCATCACCATCGGAAAGAGTTTTTCCATAAAAAATTTAAAAAGTGCATTTTTAGGATCTTAATAAAACGCAATCCTGGAATTTCCAATATCTAGATCTTTTAACAAATCAAGCACAAACATGAATAAACATCGTTTCAATTTTAAATGAAGAGATTTCGATGCATTATTCGTTTAAAAATCAAGACGATATTTAAATTTTTAAAACAGCCTGAAAAGAAAAAAAATTCCATATCGTTCATTTAAGGGTGATTCTAATTACAGATCATGTAAGACACTTTAACAATATTCCATGAACAAAAAGAATATTCGTTGAAATTTATTCCTCCTTATTAATTATCAAAAAGGCATTTTAGACCTATAACACTCAGTAATGTAGTGAATAAGTAGAAGAGAAAGAAAGGAACCCTTGTTGAGCCCTTTCAAAAGATAATCGACTAATTTATATTCATATAAGCAATAGAGGGCTTACATTTAAGGCTCATTTTCTCGAAACAGCTCCCGAAAGATCTTCGAGCATAAAATAAATATTGAATCAATGAAAAACACCTTAATTTGAAGATTAAATAAAAAGAAAGTTCTTTTGATGGGTTTTTCTTCTATTTTTCTTTACATTTCAAATCAAGATTTAGAACAAATATTATAAATTGCTAATTTGCTTCTATTTTATGACCAGTGTTATCTTTAAAATAAACGTATAGAAAATGAAAACTTCTCTTTTTTTCGGAATTAGGGAAGATAACAATGAAAATCGGAAAGTGAAAGTTTCTCATTTAAAATTGAATAAAGACAGACATCAGGTATGTAATTTATTGAAAGAAACAAAGCGTGAAAGAGATGACTTCAATTTTTTTAAGAATTGTGAAATTTATTACTTTATTAGATCTTCTTGAAGTACAACGAAATTTGAACTATATTAAATAATAGAAAAGAGGATGTTTTTTTTTTTTTTGCTTTAACAATTTTGCCGAAAATTACCATGAAAGATCGATGTCCAGCGTCTGCTATCAACCAAAAAGTAAAGTAGGAGCAGTTGCTTTCCGACTCTTCTTATAGAAAAAATAAGCAACTGTGGAATAGTTGAATGT
Source organism: Parasteatoda lunata (assembly GCA_949128135.1). Classification (NCBI taxonomy): domain Eukaryota; kingdom Metazoa; phylum Arthropoda; class Arachnida; order Araneae; family Theridiidae; genus Parasteatoda; species Parasteatoda lunata. The sequence continues at coordinate 25,289,903 of OX421970.1, forward strand.
TTTTTATAGCAGTCGAACCTCGATCCATCGTTCCCGCATCTTTCGTCTTTCCATTCGTATCGTCAAGTTTTAACGGTCCCATCACAAATGCCATTCTTAAACTGTTAATAAAACTAGCAGATTCTTAAAACTAGCCCACCGTTTATCATTCAGAAATTCTACCAACACTTAAAATTTTAAAAAATAAGTGTTTTTCGTTTTGAGAAGAAAAACAGTAACATTTACTAATGATGACGAAGAAAATTGGGATTTGTTACACTTTGGTGAAAACGCTATTCACCAAATTGCAACTAATCCCAATTTTAACAGCCAACTTTCACCAACTAACGCATGAACATCGCGATTTGCATCAGATGATGAAAATTTTGAAATGTGTGGTCGATTCAAGAAATGATTTCAGAGGTTATAATGCAAAATGATATGGATGTAAATGGCATAATTGAATCACAGCTAGAGTCCACTTCTGCGAAAGGCCTTGAAGCCTTTGATACAATGAGAAACGATACTCACACGAATTTACAAAATATAGAGGACAAACTGTTACAAATGTCGAAAATGTATCATTTTCTCTAAAATGAAAAGAGCTCTTAAGCGAAAATAGCCTTTGATACAATAAGGATTTATACTCACGCGAATTTACAGAAGAAAGACGGCAATCTGTTACAAATGTCTAAAGTTTATTATTTGCTTTGAGAAAAAAAAGGGTGCTTTAGCTAAAATATCTAATAATTTTAAATAAAAAATATGTTTATTTTATTCTTTTGCAACGTAAATATGTTTGTAATTAGCAATTATTTTTTCACTGAAAATTTTTATGCGAAGGTGGACCAAATATAAATAAGACTCTTTCAAAAGCAGTAGACGATTTTTACTCTCATTGTCATGGCAACAATGGAGCTTTATATAGAGTCTAAATAATTATTTAGCAGTGTTTAGTTCCTTGTAAGTTCTTTTTTTAGTAACTTAAATCATAAGTGAACCAGACGTTCCAAATGCAGCTGCACAACGCATGAAAATTAAATTTTTGACAAGAGAAAATGTCAAACCTGTTGAAATTTTGCACAGTTTACGGGTGCAGTTGAGCATTACAGATACAGTTCGGCAATGATATTCTGTCAAGAGCTCAAGTATGCAATTGGCAAAAAAATTTTGAAAACTTGCCTCGTGCTCTTCAGCCAAGAACGATCAGTCTCATGGCACAGAAAATTGACCATGTTCCTCATTCACAATTACAGACATTCATAATGACATGACCTCATTCATAATGATGGACGAAGGAAAGTTCGAGAGATTAGTGCTATAACATAGATGAGTTATAGAAGTATGCAAAGCATAATTAAGGATGATTTGGAATATCGAAAAATCTCAGTGAGGTGGGTGCCTAGAATTAAGAGACACAAGTAAACAGGATACAAGAAAAAACGTTTGTCAAAAGCCGCATAAAACCGCAGTAACACAACAGAAGTTACAGGCAGTTTACTGAGAAACAGTTGAACATCCTTCATATAGCCTGAACTTTGCACCTTCAAACTACCATTTGTTTGAACAAAATTAACGAAGCACGGGGGTAATCTATATTTTGATCCAATGAAGAAGTTTAAGATTCGGTGCGCAATTGGTTCACCCCTCGGCCTACTTCTTTCTATGCCACCGGTATTTAAAAAAAATAATAAAAAAAAAAATAAAAAAATACTTCAAAACGTTGAAAGAAGTGTATAGAAATTATGTAGAAAAATAACATTTTTGTATTTTTTGAAAGTAAAATTTTGATATTTTATTATTACGAAGTTTTATTCTTATTCATCGTATTTATTATAAAATTATAAAAATTAAAGTCTCTTACGTTTCATACATTTTTGAGTCACTATTTGATATTTTATATTAACCCGTGTTCTTCTCGTTTTTCCGTTTCAATCACCCACAATCCCATAAGATACGATCGATCGAAATTCTACTTTATTAAGAAAATAACAAGAGTTACTTTCCACGTTTCTTATTAATCAGGAAAAAAAAACGAGAAAAAAAATTTACTTCTCAACGCATATTATTCGATGGAAAAAAATTACCGTGAAACAGTTAAATTCTTGTTATTGGACAAGAAACAACAATGAAGGAGTTGTTTTCCGAACCATGCAATAAATCAGTCAGTAGAAATAGAGCATTTGATTTCAACAACTTCTTTTTTGTCAAAAAAATAAATATTTTATCTTAAAATTTGTCACACCTATACTGAAGCTTCCTGAATATATTTGGGAGCTTAAATAGATATATTTCTTTAATTTGACTATAAAAATCAAAAATATGATAATGCTGTAAGATATTACTGTAAAAATCATTCATATAAGATTCTTTTTCGTTCCGTAAAACTGTGCGGTAAAAAGTATTGGCAGGCGGAGTGTCAGTGATTTTTATCGTAATTTGTTCCTGAGTTTTTTACAGTGTAAGCTACTAGATTTTTGCACAATATTTGTGAACTTGCTAAATTTTACTATGAAACGCACACACAAAAATGCAATTTTTTTTTACTTGAATAAAACGGTACAGTGCCGACGAAGGAACATTAAATTGTTTCCATTTAATTTACTGTGGTTCATTTCTCTAGGGTTTTTGTACGACTTTCCATGAACGAGAATCTAACCAGGAGCTGAGTGACGTCACCTAAAGCAGCACCAATACCGCGCAAGTAATTGTATTTTATTTTGAAGGCATGTTTAAATACAATTTATATTAAGAATTATAAAATATAGACTATCTAAACAATCAACGTTCCACGGCGATAAAAAGGTTGGGGAGCACTGTTCTAGACACTAAAAAAGAATAATCCCCTAGTTAATTCTAGACAGTAAAAAAGGAAAAAAAAATTAAGCTGTCATTTTCTATCATTTTACTTTTATAGTAATAATAATCCTCCTTTTTTTCATGAAACAATATATCATTTTCGTATTTTTTTACCTAAAAAATTATGTTGAGGAAACATGATAAATATTTTTTTTTTTTTAAATCACATCGATATTAATAAATTTCTTAGCCATTTTTTCCCACAAAAATAAAATATTAATAAATAGTGAAAGGAGGCATAAATGTTTCCTAAATGAAATTTCTGTTTCAGTAAAATAAATTGTCTTTAAATTCGTTTTGTAGCTAGCAGAATATTTTAAATCGGAGAACAAAAGTACAGAAAAAAAAACTAAACCTAAAACATTAGTTGCTTAAATGTAATTATTTTTTTAAAAAAAAGAAAATGGAATAAATATCTATAAAGCATTTTGAACAAATCTTTTACGAAGAAATAAATCATTATAAGAAGTTAAAATAAACAATCCTTATGTTATTGGACAAAGACCAAAAACATAGTTTCACTGCTTTTTGTTTCATTTTCAAACACATCTTACTTTCAACAAACGAAATTTTTCGAGAAAAAACTATCGAAATAAAGACATTGATGTTTGTTTACTTCTTTAAGGAGTAAAAAATAAAAGGCAAAAGAAAATGTTGCCAAAAAAAAAACTTTTTAAAAGGTCCATTAACTTCAAAGCTGCTGTATAAAAAATATATCTAAAGTTACTTTTTTTTTCTTTTTTTTTTATTTCAAAGGAAAAAAAATCGGCCATCTGTCTTAAACGACGGACGTTTCTCTACGCTAACTTCGACATGTATACTTGTGTAACACCCTGGTATTGCGACTTCGATCATTTTATTGGTAGCTTTTTGTGAGAGAAAAAGACACGATTTGTAAGCATTTTAAAACGAAATGAAAGAAACCATTCAGGATATTTTTTTTATATATATCTGAGAGAACAGCTAAAGGTAACTAGGTAAGGTAAAGGTAAAAGGACCAAAAGTAAAAATGTAAGTTTTTTTTATTATTATTTTTTTTATTTTATTTTTTTTTTTTTTGCTTAATTTGTATAAAATTAGTCAGCAAATTTTATAAACTATTTGCCTTAATTTTGAACTATATGACAATCTAAAACAGTTTTTATGAACATAATCTTTAAATTTGAAAAATCATGTAACAATGAAAAAATACAGCAATTCCCAGCGTTTCAAATTTCTATGTTAAATATTTTAACTCCATCTACAGTCGCGAAATCGGAATAATAATGTAGACAAAAATCAGTTGATTATCTATAGCAAAGCTTGATTTTTTTTCTTTTCTTTTTTTTTTTTTCTTTTTTTTTTTTTTTGCTTAATTTGATATGAAATTAATCAGCAAATTTTATAAACTATTCGCCTTAATTTTGAACTATGTGACAATCTAAAAGAGTTTTTTTCAACATAATCTTTAAATTTGAAAAATCATGTAACAATGAAAAAATACAACAATTCTCAGCGTTTCAAATTTCTATGTTAAATCTTTTAACTCCATCTACAGTCGCGAAATCGGAATAATAATGTAGACAAAAATCAGTTGATTATCTATAGCAAAGCTTGATTTTTTTTTCTTTTTTTTTTTTTTTTTCTTTTTCTTTTTTTTTTTTTTTTTTTTTTTTTTTTTTTTTTTTTTTTTTTTTTTGCTTAATTTGATATGAAATTAATCAGCAAATTTTATAAACTATTTGCCTTAATTTTGAACTATGTGACAATCTAAAAGAGTTTTTATGAACATAATCTTTAAATTTGAAAAATCATGTAACAATGAAAAAATACAGCAATTCCCAGCGTTTCAAATTTCTATGTTAAATCTTTGAACTCCATCTACAGTCGCGAAATCGGAATAATAATGTAGACAAAAATCAGTTGATTACCTATAACAAAGCTTGATTTTTTTTTTTCGCTTGTGAAAAAAAAAATCTGTTTTTTATTTATTTATTTATTTATTATTATTTTTTTTATTTTTTATTTTATTTAAACCAATGAAAAGTAAGCAAATTTTATAACCTCATTCGCTTAATTTTGAAATCGATGACGTTTTAAAGGAATTTTTATTGTTAAAACCAGAAAAAAAATATTAAACCATGAAACAAATACAAGAACCCCAATAAATTCCAGTTGAATTTTCCAGCTTTCCAAAAATCAGTTTTTGTTTAACATTAGTATTGCTTAATTTTTTTTTTTAATCTTTTATGATGCATTTTTTCTGCAAAATATATTTTTTTTTAATTATTCACTAAAAAAAATATAATAATAACGCTGAGGACCTTGTTTTTTCTGTTGCATGCGATTTTTTTAACAGATCTTAAAAACTTTCGTATCACTCATATCAAATCTGCAATCGTTTTAAATGTCTAAGCTACAGTCTTTTTTACATAACATTTTTAGTCTATTTTTGTCGAAATGTACAAAAAGTTTTAAATTGTTACGTATAAGAGGAGTTCGCATGAATGTTACAACAACCTTCTAGGGGAGTTAAAGCACATCAAACAAAATTAGGAAAACATGTCCGAAGGGAAGACCGCTAATGGCGCTACTCAAGTAAGAATTGTTTCTTCGTGTGCTTTCTAAACAGGAAATTTATAAATGTGGGTCTTATCAGAAGTGGCTTTAATTAGTATAGAAGCTTTTTTTCCTTCCTTTTATGCTCATTTAATTACTTTACTATTTCGATTGTTTTACTCATTCGACTTTTTTTTCCTGTTCAGGTAGGTGGAGCAGAGTAATTCTCCTTGTAAATATGTATTTGGATATCTTATACATGTTTATATATATGTTTACATAATATGTATGCTTATTTTATATCGGGTTTCTTTGCACCCAATTATGACACCAGATCAGGGCAACTTCATTTAGGTGGGACACACTGTAATGATGTTGATGAAAAAATAGCTCTTTAAAAAAAATTTTTGTACAATTTAAAAAATTGGAGCATCAATTTATTTTTTAAAAAAATAATTCAAGAAGAAAAAGAGGAAATTAAAAATTATTAAAATTGAAACGAATAAAAAATTAATTAGTAAGCCATGAACCTCAACAACATCATTTTGGTGTTCTATAAAAATTCCTAAACACACCTAAGCGAAAAGTATTTCTCCACAAAAACTGCCCTAATATATAATTGTAGAATTCTTAAAAATTAATATTTAAGCGTTAAAAATTAATATTTAAGCGAGAAATAAGCAAAAATGCTATGAAAATCTGGGAAATCGTAATTAAGTAAAGGCGGGTGTACGCGGTATCAAAACTTTTTATAACCCGCGGTATAATTTCGGTCTTGAGCTTTAGCAAGCATTCTTAAAATATATATTAGTACTGGTTTTACAGGACTCTGAAATATATTCATTCAGCTCAGTTAAAATTTGAGTAATCTAGCTCGTCGGAAATTGGTCGAAAGTTTGATACAAAATTGAGACTACACACACACGAAAGCTCTCTCTCTCTCTCTCTTTCTCTCACACACACACACAATGTAATTCATAGAAATTAAGACAATTAGCATAGTATGTTTACCATAACATTACCATAATAGTTTTCACAAGATTTTTTTTCAAGTCTAGACAATTTCGAAACATAAGAATATGAAAAAGTTCGAAACATCAAAGCAATTTGCCAACATTAACTTTGATGACAATATTTTTTTCTCTAAACTATTTACGAGACGCAAATAAACTGTCTGGAAATTAAACTAGCAGTTTTGTTTTATATATATATATATATATATATATATATATATATATATATATATATATATATATATATATATATATATATATATAAAGAAATGTCTATTATTTTCGCTAAATATAATCGAAAACAGAATGATAGGAATGTCTGAAATTTTTCGAAATGAATACTATCTTACGGAATGCATTATAACATCAAATTCATTTTTAAATTATATAGAAAAAAGGCATACATAATGCGAAGCAATTAAATAAACTGATTTATATAAGTTAAAAAGAGAACGGGCGTCTTTTTGATTTTGGATTTCCTTCGTTTAGTATATAAGATAATGCATGGAGATGCTGAAATAAAAGCTTTACAGAACACAAAATTGAGCCTCTAAATGCTTTTATTTTAAAACAGCATTTGATTACTCTGTTGACAGTGTTTCAAACAAAATATTCGATCAATTACTTTAACTTTTTTCTTACATTGAATAATGTAGTATTCTCTGAATATAGTATTCTCTCTATTTCCGAAGTTTTTTTTTGCTTTTATTTATATTTTGAGATTTCTTTAAAAATATTTTTTTTAATTTTCTATGTATAAAAATATTTGAATTTTGCTACAGTTTACGAACTTTCTTTCTCTATCATCCGAGTTTTATTTTTATTTATTTATTTATTTATTTATTTATTTTGGAGTTTTTTAATTCCCCTCAATAACAAAACTTTCACGGTAGATGGCGTTTCAATGATAACGCGAACGAGAACAAAGCTAAAATTTTAGGAAATATGAATTTTTTTATTTCTGTTTCTTTCGAAACGACTTGATGCTTACTTTTTTCAGAGAATAAATCATAACATGTAGTGTAATTATATCGTTTTTCACAGTTCGTATTTTAAATGCGAGGATAAGAACCACTTAGTAATTTTTATCAAAAATCTATAAAAGCTTTTCATTGCGGTGGAAGACTCTAAAAATATGGGTGGTGACCTCAAATTAATCTTTTTCCCCCCTTAAAATTCGATAATTTCCACAAAAAAAGATTATTTTGTTAATAAAATATATAATTTTTATAATTGTAAACAAACACATTTTGTTAATATGTTTATCGCAACAAAATCGACTAATTATTTAAATTTTAAAAATAATGAACGGTACTTGAAAAATAATACTTCGGAATATAATATGTGTGATACAAGAACGGCAATAAATGAGAAGAATTGTTGCGTGTTAACAAACTATAAAGAAACAATTATATTGTATAATAGTTCAAATAGAAAACAGTTTATTTCTCTTGAGGAAATTGTATTTTTTTAAAAATTCGAAATAAATATTGTGATTCTTATTTTGGAATTCATGCTTGTGATTCATGTTCCATGCTTGCGTAAAATCTAAAATATTATAAATCGTTTAGATTTTACGCAACGAAACAAAATGTAACATAAAGCAAAAAAAAGTTAGAAAAGTTCGCAAATAAAGCACTTAAATTGCAATAACTATGGAACAAAATGGAATATTTAAAAAAAGCTCGTTTCAAGCTAATGAACAAGCATGGCCCTACCAGCATATCTCATTTCAACTCTGTATGTGCATTCCTGGAGCCTGAAGTGCGGCCCATATAGTGTTTTTTTCCTACAAGAGATACTAATTTCAATGTTATTTTACCCTCAACTTGAACACGAAAATTCAAATTTTTTAAACCGGTGATGAAATCACAAATATCATTTTTCTACAAGATAAAATGAAAAGATGTAAAGAGCATGAGAAAAAAACACCTATTTTAATGAGACAGCAAAGTATACTATTCTTCGTTACAAGTTAAGAAAAAACCATTATCCATAAGGAGTGAGCCTGTTTGCATCTAAATGTACACCAAATGGGTGCCAAGCTCCCAGCAAGCTCCATAATTAATAAAAATGATATCTAAAAATCATTCCAAAATCATTTTTCAAGGACGAATTTTCTTATTTATCGAAATATGTCTTCATGTCTAGGGTTCCTTAAGACTTCGAAACTGTAACTTTTTTTATATAATTCTATGATTTATATCGTAAAAGATGGCACTAATTAAATTTCTCTTTAACATGGTTACATTTTTAAAGCTTTTAAATTGGTTTGAAAGCATATTTATTTAATTTGATAACGAAATAAAACGGAACTACATGCAGTCACGGATGATTACTTGAATCCTATACCACAATAGTCTTTTCTGAACTTGCAACGGAGTATAACAATTTTAATTTAATAACTCGACTGTATCAGTTTATAGGAATGATCATCTAAAAATCAAGCTCATTAAATTAAATTATTTAATAAATAATTTATTTCATAAATTATTTGGCATATTTTAATTAAATAATTTGACATTATTTCTTAATTAAAAAAATACAAAACTTAATAGTTTCTGAATGATTTTGATGATCGCGGGATATAAGAAATTTTATTAATATTAAAATTTAGAGTATTAAAATTACTATTAAATAGTTAGTATTAAAATTCATCACTGTTAGACCTGTTTTAATTTCAGGATCATAATACAAACGGTAAAAGAGTAAGAACAGTAAATTAGTAACAGATGACAGTAAACAGCAAAGAAATCATTAATTAGTAACATTTCAACAGGACAACCTATGAAATCACGCGATCCCACTTTTGTTTATTAATTTCAATCCAGTTGAACACGAAGATTAGAATCGAAATTTAAAAAAAATAAGCGATGAAACTACATTTTTCAACAAATTGAAGATGAAAAGATAGCGTGAGAGGAGAAAACAGCTTTTTTAATAACATCAGAACGAGCTATTTTAATTCAATAACTCACACTGAGTATCGATTTATATGAATTATCACGTAAAGAATTTTATGCTCATTAATCTTAAATTCAGTTTAATTAAAGAGAGACGATTGATATCAGATCTTAAATGTCATTAGACGATAATACTTGCCAAAGTCTCTTCGCCAAACAAAATTCCATTCCCTTAATTAAGATACTATGTCGGTCCCATTTGAAAACATTAATTAGAATGAAGCGTAAGCGATGAAATTAGCAACTATTTATCTGTTTTTGTCTTCGGTATAAAGCGAGATAATTCGTGCTGAGAGTAAATTTCCTTTAGATGATTATTTAACGTACTTTACGAACGTACTTGTTTATCAGATAAAACAAACAACGTTGCATGATTAGGAAAGTTTAGATAAAACCACTTTTGAAAATGAAAACTCACATTCTCCCCGACGCAACATTTGTAAGAAAGTAAAATAATCACCCAATTACGTAAGGAAAATGAAAAAAGGTGGTTATCATATAGACTATTATATGTCATTTGATTTTGTAACTGGTGTTGAACAGCCCATCACCGATTTTTGGGTTCACAGCCATCAATGTTCAACTACGTTTCCTCGTAATTTTGAATCCAACCCAGAAGACAGAACTCCTTAATCAAGCATTGGAACAAATTAGCTTTAATGAAAACTTTTTTCGTGGAACTAGCCAACCGGCGTTGTTTTACTCTCCGTGAAACAAAAATAGGAACCAGCTTCATTCACGCAGTGCTCCAAAAAACAACCTAGTACCAAATTCTTGATTTTTTATGTGGATCATATTGCTTAGGAAGTTTTTAAAAAAAAAAAAGTAGCTGTTGTGAATCTGGTAAAAATATATTTGAATATGCCCTTAATGAAAACAGGCAAATTTTTTTTGACACCAGTTGTATTTACCTGCAAAATAAAAGGGTTTTGAAAAGAAAAAAAAAAGATAAACATAAACTTAAAACGTGAAAAATATATATCTAATTCAAATAAAATGCATTTTATATCAAAATAAAATAAAGAAATAACGTTGAAAAAGTTGTCGAATATGTGCAGCAAATGAAGGAAATATCGACTTACCTTATTTAGATGATTCTACGCTCATTGAATAAATGAAACAAAATCGCTCATCCTGGTGACCAACTTCGCGATAATTCAAGAAAGCACCTAGAAATATAATATAACCCAAATTCTTCTAAGAGAAACTTTCTTATCAGTATGTTTCTGAAGCTTTTTTGACAGAAAAATGTAAAAGTCTCACTTTAAGTTCTTTAAACTCAACGTAAAAGTTCAAATTTTGTACACATAATAGATTTTCAACTACTGAAAGCAAATTGAAATAAATCAATTATTTTTATTATTTAAACATTTTTGTGAAGTTGTATACAATGCAGAGGATAAATGCAAATTAAAAAATTTTTTAAAAAATTAGATCATGAAGGTTTATTTTGTTTCTTTAAAGGTTTAAAGATTTTTTTTATGATTCAATTTTACACCATTTCCGCTATCAAGAAAGACAGTACTGACTAGAAATGGAATACGAACTCTAAACATAAAATATAGTTTCTTTCGGCTAAAAGAAACTATTTCGCATGATGCAAGAGCTTTCAAATCGGAAAAAAGCCTTGTAAGACCAAAAAAAGAAAAAAAAAATATGCACTTATCGGCTATAGGAACTATGTGTTGGATACTGCTTTCTTAAGTTGTCGTCGACGTGAACATTGGTATCCGTAACCATTACGTGCCGAATTTTAAAATCGCGATGTATTGTCCAAAATATCGATATTTAACAATGTCATTGCTTCGTTACGCAAATGGAGTTCTTTAGCGTTTATAATAATATTGTATACAATAATCATTATGTATAATATTCGTGATACTATTTCTTCATAATGTTATCGATAATGATCCCGATATTATCGTTTCCAATAATTATAGCTATCGATAATGATCACAATATTTTCGTTTTTGCTGGGTACTATTATTATTCGTGATCGTTGTGGTGTCTTGTTTTATACACCTATGTGTTATTTTCGATAGCCCGTAACTTATGTAAGTAAGAATGCGACGATGTTCTTTCGTGTTGGCACGTTTGACTTCATGGTCCTATAACGAATATGTAAAGCAGAACACATGAATAACTTTTGATCAAACGATAAGACTTTAGGATACTCGGGTAATCTGCAATCTCTAAAGGTTTGAGGAATTAGATACCTGCAATCGACGTCTTCGTAGGTAAATTGTTGTATTTGACGATTCAGAACCCAATCAGATTCGGCACACACGCGTGACATCACTTAAAGGTATCCAGTTAAATCTGATTTAAATCATATGGACAAGCATAATCATTTCACTTCTTCTTGAGTTTCAAATACTCAAATGACTTGAACAGGGAAGTACCCAATTGCTAAATAATTTGGGCAGACTAAATGCTGAAACATACTCTCGCTGAATACTCTCGTTACTTACTTAATTAATAATACTTACTTAAATGTACTTTCGCCTTTTATCGATGAATTAGGATTTTTAACACTCAAAATATGGGTTTAGCCTCAATCAGGAAAATACGGCCTGAATAGATTGATCAAGTGAGCGATCGAAAGTTGGAACCACTAAATACAATAGAAAGAATAGAGTTTTAATATATAAATCTATATTAATCGATATTATAATATGTTATAACTCTATATTAATCTATATCATAATATACTCTATGTCTGACTCTATTAATATAGTAAAAAGAAGTTCAACATCCATTGAATCCTCTATCACTTGAGACGTTTACTACTCTTTACTCTGTGGATCTTAATATTGATGCACCTTTATTGCGTATTTTACCATATAATATATATTATATGGTATAATATACTATTTAAGCGAATCCCCAACTTTTTGCTCGTATTTGTAATACTTGTTTATTATAACTTGTTCAAAAAGTTGCTCAAAACTTCTAGTGTAACAAAGTAAAAAAAAAAAAAAATTTAATAATGACTAAACAACGATTATGAATTCTGGGTTTACAAATTTTTACATTTCAAACTACGTAAATTTTAGCGCGAACTCCTTTCAAAAAATTTGAACATTATGACTTTTGTAAAATTTTATTTCTCGATGGATGTTCTTTCCATTTCATTTAAATTAAAATTTTGTCTTTCAGAAAATTTACTAAGTTTAAAATAAGGGGGGAAATTGTAGATTAAATTACAATATTTTTTCGAACATTATAAAATAAAGCAATAAAAATATAAAAAACTATAAATAAAAAAAAATTTTGATCACTTTACGATGACTGGTTACCCATTGGTCAAATGTTTTTTTGTTTTTTTTCTTTTCTGGATTGACTCTGATAAACGTCACAACATTTCAAATCATCGGTTTCAAAAACTGTTTCAATTGATATTTGCCCTCTTGTTGTCGGATTGGTTTTCAAATCCTGCCTATTACGTGTTTCAAGACGTCACAAAATACTTTTCCTTCGTCAGTATTCATATTGATATTAGAATCACCGCCAAGACAGTAATTATAAATTAATAATAAAAAGAATCTAAAAATATTCTAAATTATTATTATGTAAATACATTAAAAATGTCTGCTATTGAAAATAAAAATACGAAGAAAAAAAAGAATTCTTTAAAAAATATTCAAGCAGCAGCGGTCGTCATAGCAACGCATGCAATGACGACACATGCGCACTGCGTACTATTACTCTTGAACATACTTGAAAAGTGTGATGACGTCCAAATAAGATGTGCACGACATCAAACCCAAAACAGCACCCATTTTGCCAATGGGTAAAAAAAGAATTAAAATTATCTTTTAATTAACGAGCAATACAATTATGTTAAAAAAATTTCCGATAGGCTTAAAAAGTTCCCGAAATAACGCGAAATACGCAAAACGGCAAGGTCAATGAAGAAGTCCAAACTTTCGACAGTTCTCTTGACTAAACAATTTGAACCATATTTTTCAAATTGCGCTATCACCAAAATTTTGAAGATAAAGAACTTAATTTCGTTTTTTAAAAAAAATGCGTGCATATTCCGAGAAAGTGCGTTTTGTAGTCTAATTTCATAACTTAAAATATCGTCTGTACTTATTAATAAATAAATTATATGGCAATCCCTCGAAGCACAGAGATTGCATGTTAGTACGTTAAAATCCGATAATTAAAGTAAAAGTTATTCAATTCTCCAGCTAATTTTGCGCACTTTATGAAGTAACAGTCAAAGAGGTCAAATTTTAGGAAATTCAGTTTTCATAAACAACTTAAAATATTAGTTATTCTCGATTACATAAATAGCATTCATTATTCTCGATAGATAAATAGCATTCTAAATTCGATAGCATAGTATTATTCACGATAGATAAATAGCAAATTGCTCTTTCAAGTAGAAAATTTGTGTCGCAAAAAATTCAAGTTTCAAGTAATGTGATGAGTTTATTTAATATTTAAAATCAAGTAACAAATAAACTGTATTTGAATTTATATGTTCTGAAAAAAAAATCAAACAAAAATTGCAATAAGAAGGATCAATTTTATTAGTTTTTTAAAACATTTAAATTTCATCGGCAAATAATTTTTCGTTTTATTAATTTAACATTTTTTAGCACAGAATCATATATAATATACTACGCGCATTTGCATTATTCCTTAAATTCTCTGAGTAATTTGCCAATTAGGAGAGATTATTAAATTTGAGAAAACATTTGCTCTGCTAAGCTTTCTTTAGATTCTAACTAGTTACACTTTAAACGCCGGGAATTGCGTTGCACATTTTTTAAAACGCCAATTAAAACCATCGCAGCTAGATATGCAAAAAGAGTTTTAATAATCCTATTTAATTAATTTAGCATGTTTACATTTTTCATTTCATTTTACAGCAAGTGAAAAATATCGCCAATGGTTATCATCGCTCTAAAAAAAAAATTGGTACGAAAGTTTGCTCGAGATAATTGAATTAAATTTTTCTCGAGAACAATTATGATTCACCTGGGAAGCATGAGATAAGGTGAATTTCAATTCAGATGGAGGGAACTTTAATAGGAATCATAACATAATCACTCGTGTTTATTTAAAGATAATGAAAATGAATTCATTTAGTCGAAGTTACTCTTGATACTTTTTTATAAGAATGGGGATTAAATATATATGCTATATTTTCGACAAAATAAATTCCTTTGCTAGACACGAAGTGTTTTATTTGTTCTTAAACCGCTTCAGGGATACAGGCACACTTGTATACGTTTACTTTATTCAAAGTTTTTGTTGGAGCTTAATGCAGTTTAACCCACCATCTCTTAATTTAAGCTTAATGTTTGATTTCTATTTTCTCGATATTTGTTGCGTGTTTAACAAATCTTCATGTTATTAACAAACGTTTAATGACAAATTCAAAAGCCTAAATTTTTTCAAAAATAGATAAGTTATTTGCTATGAAAATTGGTAAATATAGCACTTGATGAATTTGAAAACTTTTTTGGATTTTCTCCAAAAACTTTGAAGCATTAAAATTTTGCAGTATTTTATTTTTTGAATCATTCTTTGTACTTTTCGAAAATATCAGCATGTGTGTATGTATTTGCTTGATCAAAATTTTTCTTGCAACTATTTAAATGCAGCTCCATTCGCCTTCTTGAAATCGAGACTTCATTTCTGATTTATGTTTTCTCGATATTTGTTTAACAAATCTCCATGTTATATGCAAATTTTTGATGACAAATTTAACAGCACAATGCTTTTAAAACTAATGGGAAATAAATTATTGGAATTGGAATGGGTGGGAAATAAATACTGATGAAATTAAATGAAAGAGATTTTTATAATAAAAGTAGAAAGAATGACTTTAAAATTGCACTCTCACAAAAATCAGTTTAAAAATAAACAAAATAAAATTAAAATTGAACCTTGAAACATAACAAAGAAGTATATACGATCTCCTTGAAGAAGTTTAGTACAACCAAATATAAGGTTCAAAGAACGTTCAAATTTACTACAATCTTAAATTGAACCATGTTTCAGTACCAGTTGAACAATAGTATCCTTCAAATCGTTCAGGAAGTACTAAAATATTATTCGTTTTAGCATCTTATTAAGGTTGCAGCAAATACTATATGCGTAATATGCCTTTAGGTTCCAATATTATGTTTCTGAGAGCGTAAGTAAGTAAAATATCTTTAGAGTTTCTTTTTTAAAAAGTGAATAAATTTCAATGAAATAGAAATACCGAAAAATTCTGCGTGATTCTATACGATAATACTCTTTCAGAAGCACGTTTAGGATGAGAATATTGCACATTTACCCAAACAACAAAACATCAAATTCTCTTTTGTTTCCAAAAATAAAAAGAAGAAACTAAAATGTTCGAGGCAAGGAGAAGGACATGAAGATAAGAATCTACACCAATGGACAACGGTCGCCTTGGGACACATCCGATCGTCGAGCATCACACTGTTGCTTTGCGTGTAAGTCCAAGAAGTGAATCCCACCAGAGGCCACAGCCTTTTCCTCAACTCTCATTACTAAAGAATTACGAACGGAAACAAACTGGCACAAACGACGTTTCAGAACTATTCGAATTTCTCTGGAGTCGTATTCGAATTTTTGCGCTTTTTTTTATTCTCCATCTCCATTGTTCTCGGCGAGATAGTTTGTGAGTTTTAATTACAGCAGTTAAATATTTCAAATTCCTTTGTGATTACAAAGTAAGAGAGGCGACCGTTTCTCAATTAAAGATGTCCCTGAAAGGCAGAAGAAGAAAAGAAAACAATTCGTTAAACTCTAAAAGTCTTAATGGAACATTAGTAGCTTTTCTTCAAAAAGTCGTCTTAAAAGTCTGTGTTAGTGTGCTAATTCACATCCCTACGTTTTGGGAAGAAAGCTTCAATTAAAATGTGATTGCATTACGTGAATAAGTTAAATACTAATACTTTTGTCTGATGCAAAGCTTTAAACTCGGTGGACACTCCCTTCCCAGAGAAATAAATTTTTGCTATAGTTTAAAAGGATATTCAAGATAATCCAAAACGTTCGCTTCGTTAAGTTTGCTGAGCAGGCGCCAAAAAGTTGAATTTAATTATTGACTTTAAAACTTTGGAAGTTTGAGCTTCAAATATTCTTTAAAATATTTCTTTGAGTTTTCTAAGGTCTTAAGTAATTATACTTGTTTTCTGTAAGGTTTTTAACACAGTCATTTAAAAAATAAAGTCAATGGCATACATTCGGGTCGTTAATTCTTTGCTTAAGCAAACATAAAATATGACTTTATTCCAAGAGTGTAGGATTTTTTTTTAATCTAAATTATTTCAATTAGTGGGTTCTAATAACCTGGTATTAATCACACTTAGAAAACACTGCACAAGTGAAAAATCATGTAAGAAAACATATTAAGTAAATATTTTTAATGAAAAATGTTTCAGTAGCATTGACTTAGCTTGTCGGGGTTGTTAATTATTAGAGAATGTTCTGTATTAAAAATTTTGGATTGTGTTGAAGCAACCATAACATTGTACAAATTTGCCGCAATCTTAATAGATATGATACTAAATTAAAACCCATTATTATACTTTTGATACTTAATTAGACAGTATTATGGGTCAAGTTGAATGAAAATATACATAATACCTTATATTAATACCTTATTAATATTGCACCGCATTATGGTTTATAAGGCACAGATATTATGATTCAAATTTAAACTTATTTTTAGAGGTTTTGTATTAATGCGTAAAAGATTCATAATCGTTCTTCAGATTCATAATGTTCTTAGATAGTTTTAAGCTATAGTGAGTACTTTATTATAGTTGCAACAAATTTAAGTAATATAATGGTATAAAGTACCAATATTAGGGTTGAAAGTGGAGTCTGTTTTTTTTTTTTTTTTTTTCCAAAATGTTTGTATTAACTCATTGGGGACTTATTTGTTTCACTATCAAATTAAACGGGAAAAAAATAAAAAACCCGCAGGAAAAATTTTATATGGATGATTTTGACATTTTTTCTTAGTGGATTAGTTACTGAATCTTACCTGATACCTAAACTACATTACCACTCTGATAAGTAGCAGGAAATTTTTTCCACCACTTTTTAATTGTTTGAAATAAATGCATGGTGAGGCTGACTCCAACGATACCTTTCCTTCGGTGAAAAGGTTCATAAATGCTCATGGGATTGTGTTGAGCAATTGAGATTAAAAACATCTATAACAGAGGAAAATCAGGGAATTCAATTTTATAATAAACTTAACAACTTTTTTATAGTTATAGAATTGTGGTGAATTTTTTAAAATAATTTTCAAAAAAAATCGCATTTGTTTAAAATATTACGTTACTTGGCTGATAAAATGGTATTGTATACTATGTCTGGAACAAAAAAAAAAAGGGGGGGGGAGATCAGTAGAGACTAGAGCAGCAGAATCCGTATTTTTCTTATGATAGAAAAACCTCTGAAAGGTATTCTTCTCTTACAAGCTTTGTTTCAATGTTTGCAATCATATATTTAGTTTCGAAAAATATCCTTCTTAACTCTTTCATCACTACGGACGAGGTAACTCGTCTTCCAGGAATACTCGATGTGCTCTATTGCTGTATTAGTGAATAGGTTTATTGATTGCAATTGATTATTTTTTTTTAAAGTAAAATAATCAAGTTTTACTGGAATTTGCGTTTTATTTCAATTTTAGTGCAGCAAGGGAACTGTAAACGCCGAGTATGGAACAAAAGTGCGTCATTGCCTCGATACAAGTGTTTTTTCGAACCTCATCAAATTCAAATTTGAGCAGGATAACATTGAGTACTTAACGGTAATAGGGACCGTATATGTTCCCCAACACATATGAACAACGCCGATTCTTGTTTACAGATTTCTCCGGCTACCGATACCATACAAAGGTGTATCATACACATGCAATATATCGCAATCATGAACGATGACAAGACATATTGAATACGATAATATTGTGACATTATTGATTTCGATAATTATCGAATACGATATTATTGTGATTAATATTAATTGCTATTATCATAAAATACGATAATATCGCTACCAATACCTATAAAATATCAAAAAGATAATATCACGAGTATTATGTATGATGATTATTATTAAACTATGAGGTTTCGCCCCCTGCTCGCTGGCCCTCGCCAACCCCCGAAACTGCTTTAGCAGTTCATCTCGGATTGCTTCGCAATCCAATGCTCGCTTTGCTCGCTCATTGGATACGTTCTTAAAGTCTAGCTTTTGTATACTTTTTTGAATACTGAAGTTTCGAAAACTTTTCACTGTAGAAAATTCTAAACCTGTACATTTCAATATTAATTTGAAATTGCAAACAGTTCACATATTTTTCTTAATCACACTATTCTAAATTTCAGTTGTTGAGAAAAGTAACTGTTGTAAGTTTTGTTTTAAAGTCTTTCCCACCAGAGTGTTAAAGCCATGTGTTGTAAAACAATATGAAATAGTAGTCTGAATAGTAGAGAAAGAGAGAGAGAGAGAATTTCTTTAAAAACACAATTGTTAATTTGGGCATTTGGTGATACAACACTTATAGAATTGAAGGATTTGTTACGTCAAGCGCTCAGGTATCTTAATTTTGATCTAGTTGCGCTTCTATGTCATTTTGATTTATGTTGCTAAGTTAACTTTCAAAAAATTCTATGGCTGGCAACAGCATTTATATTTTTTAAGTTATTTATTTTTATTTCTTTTAGAATTCGTTCTTTTTTTAGCGAAATGCTTTTTAACCCAACAGAATTCTTTGCCGACTGTTTTCTCTATAAATGAAGAAAATAAAGTAAATATTTAAGTGTTGTGAAAAGAATCTTATTTAGTTGTACGAAGTACTTCAGCCAAAATTTGGGAGCCACGTAAGAGAATTATGTATATTAGATGCGAGTTGTGATACATTTTTATTTGGATTTCCAAAATATAGAGCTGTGTAAAAATAATATAAGTTGGTTAAATAGGATAAATGTCGCTATATTGTGTTTAATATCAACATTTTTGCCATACTGAAATTCCTATTCATCGACTATAGGGACCGAAATATGATGGTATTTTACAGCTCGGAAAAACAGTCACCAACATATTCCTATGCCAAGCACCGACTACTTAATGAATGTTCTGTTTTCCAGGCTGAACTTTTGTGTATAAACCTGGTTGTTAAGTGGATACAAAATTCTTTTAGTGAAAACAAAATTTTTAAATACCTCATTTGTACAGATTCTCTTTCTTCACTTTTTCTTTTGCGTGACACGACTTCTACTGAGAAGCTTGTGGTGGAAATTCACTCGATTTTGAACGCTCTTGAAAACGTAACTATTCATTTTTCTTATGTTTGTGGCCATAGCGGTATTTTGGGCAATGAAAGAGCAGACCAATTGGCTAAGGAAGCTACGTGTGGTGAAATAGACTTAAGGGTGTCTGTTCCAGCTTCTCACTGGAAGCGCATCGCTAGAGATAAAATCATTGCGGACTGGAATGCTGAATTTCTTTCTTCGCCTCGGTCGCTTTGGACGAAAAGGTTCTTTCCATCCATCCATTTTTCACCGTTTGCAATGTAAATTCTTTGCAACTGATTTTAAATTAACCCAAATTTTAACAAACCATGGAAATTTTAAGAGATATTTATTTCGTTTCCATCTGGAGACCAGTGGAATTTGTGCTTGTGGCGATGCTGATGAAGATGCTGAACATATTCTTCTTCATTGCGATTTGTATGCGAGTGCCCGAATGAAATTAAAGACTGATTTGAGGCGTCTTTCTATTTGTTGGCCTCCTGTCTTATCAGAACTGGTCAAAAGTATTGAAAGTCTTGCTGCCTTGCGGAATTTTGTTTTTAATTTAAATTTGTAAATTTTTCTTCTTTTGTTTTCTACTTACAACTGTAAGCCTCATGTTATACTTTGTGGTGCATGAGGAGTTTTAAGTCGTTTAATAATAAAAAAAAAACATATTCCTATAACTAATAAATGCCTAACGTTCTATTAAGGATAAAAAGAAAAAAAAAGCAATAATTGGCAACAATAATTTTGTTATAAAAATATTTTTAAAAATGAAATTGTTTAACTTTCACAATCTTTTTCTAGCAGAAATTTTTTTCCTCTCCTTCTTATTTGAAATATAGGAAAAGCAAAAGCTATTTAAGTGCAATTAATATTCAGGAGCTGAACTGCCAAGAGAAAAATAAAAATTAAATTACCTAACAAAGAAATAATTAAGTTTAAAAAAAAAAGAATGATTTAAGAAGAAGAGCAGCTTTTGTCATTTTCTTCTGCACTCAGAAGAAGAAAAAAAAGAAGTGGAGAAAAAAATATTCTCGGGGGATCATCCACTGAACTTTTGGAAGAGCGATCCTTTTTCGACACTTAAATATTTCTCCAGAGAGCTATTGCCCACTTTTTGTCCTACTTTCAAGAAAAACTTTTTTTTATTATTTATTTTCATTTTCTTCTATACATTAAAAACACTCACACAAATATTACTTTGCTTTCTTTTATTTCTTTACGAAAATTGTTTTTACTTATATCAACAATGGACTTTATCATGAAATGAAATGAAAATGAAAAACTGTACAAATCTTGGTATCTCTAAACACATCCCGTTTCTTAAAAATGGATTAGAACACTTACATAAAAAGAAAAACCTCGAAAATAAATTTTTATTGATTTTGAAACTAATAATACCGGTATGCTAAACTAATTAATATATCATTTAAATTTCCAATAACATTTTAAAGGGTGGTTTATAACTACCTTTAATATTTAGAAAAAAAAAACTATTTTGTATTACACAATCCGAAGGCGTATCTTTCAAGATGATGTTGAACTGATGATGTTGTGCAGCATAGAAGAATAATTAGGGGTGAATTAAACCCTATAACCAATTTGAACTCCTGTATTTTTATTTTATATTAATCATTAAAATTATTTAGAAATTTTATGGGAAGTACATAATGCGTTAGTCAATTAATTTTTTTTGTGGATAGAAAGGAAAGTAAGTAAAAAAAGTAAGGTTGAACATGGTATTATACGGTGCACAGTGCGCCAAAGAAAAATGGATCACCATAAATAACTTTTGATATAATGATCGGTTCTTCACGTTCTATGACGCAATCTTAAGGGTTCAAGGGGGTGACATCAAATAGGCAAAGTAATTGCGCAGACGATACTTTAATTCATTAAATCAGACATAAAAATGTTATTTCTCTGATTAAACATACCTTTTTTCAACTGATTTCGATATCACACCTCCAAAATATAGGGGGTAGCTCAAACTAGGAAATAAGGTCCTAATAGTTTGCGGCGCAGGGCGATTCAAAGTTTGCTTTTTGCGTATTTCACCACATCTCTTAAACTTTTAAAGCAAATTGAAATATTTTTTCACACAATTATAAAATCTATTTATCCAAATGTAATTCCATACAAAAAAATTTTTTTCAAAATCTATATTTTTTTATTATTTTATTTATTAATAGTTTCGCATTTAAAAAAATATTATATTATTCGCATATATAAAAATATTATGCGAAACTATTTATTAATAGTTTCGCATAAAAAAAATTCGCATTTTGAGTTATACAATTTTTTACATCATTTTAAAGGAACTAATTGTACATGGTAAAATACAAAGTTTAAGCGAAATCAGTTGAGTTGTTCCCGTGAAATCGAATTTTAAAAAAGTCGTATATTCGAAATTCGATATCTCAGGAGTTATTCAAACGATTTCTTTCAAATTTTGTATTTTGCCGTGTGAGAGTAGATATTTTTAAAAGATTTAAAAAATTGTATGCCTTACAATACAAATTTTTTTCGACTATTATTCAATAAAATAATTAAAGTAATAAATGTTTACCAAAATATGTTTTTTGCATGGAAATATCTTTGGATAAACGAAATTTATAATTGTGCGCAAAAATATATCAATTCGCTTAAAAAATTCTCGATATATGTTGAAACATACGCACAACTCAATTTAACATTAGGGGATTGATCTTGGGATCGCTCTCTTGACAAAACTATGGGGACTAAATTTCTCAGATTGCGGCTACCTCCTATATTTTGGGGGTAAGAAATCCGAATCCGTTGGGAAAAAAAAGATATGTTTATTCAGAGAAAGTACATTTTAGGGTCTAATTTCGAAACTTTAAATATCGTCTGCGCTAATTAATTAGCATATTTTATGTCAACTCCACGAACCATTAAGATTGAGTCTTAGTAGGTAAAGATCCAATCATTAAATCAAAATTTATTCAGGGTATATAATTTGTTATTATTTCATTTATTCCGTTTGTATTTATTTATTTAGAATCACTGTTTCTTGGAAATTAATCCTTTTATAAAACTCATTTTAAGTTATTTTCTTTTAAACGTTAGTTAGATTCGGATATTCATGCAATAAATCAAAATATATAATCGTAAACATGATATAATCAAACGTCCGAGGTACAACAAGCATTTAGTTTTTTATTTTGTTAGGCCTAACATTTATAAACTAATTTTCTTGAGGCACAGCATATAGATTTATGTTTTTATTAAGCCTAACAAAAGTCGATTATTTTTCGTTATCAAATGGTCCAAAGTACAATCCAAAGACTGGTCCACGATACAATACACATTCACTTTTAAGATTTCTTTTGGCCTAACATCAAACAGTCCGAGAAACACGTTCACAGTTTTACAATTTTGTTAAGCCTAACGAAAATAAAATATTTTTCTCAAAGAGTTTCTCAAATATTTTTCTCATTTTATATAATGTTTTTGAGTTTGATTTGAGTTGATGAATGATGTTTTTGTACTGATTTTGTTGAGTTTTATTTTCCAATCAAATTGAAAGAAAAAATTTCTCAGCAACTATAAAAATCAAAAACAAATTTTTAGACACATATGACTTATAAACTTGAAATGGTCAACTCTATATTTACTAAAGACTTGTTTGGTCAAAATTTTAAGTCTATTCGACGCCAATAAAGTGGACACGAACAAAAAGACTAAAAAGATTTTAAATTTTGAATTTTCTTTTTTTCCGAATTAAGTTTCAGGGAACTTTTGTGCTCAACATCATCTATTAACTTCATCAAAGAAAGTCTTAATGACTAATAACAGAAACCGTCATATCGGAAAAAATATATACTTTAGGTTGTTAAAAAGAAGTAAAACAGGTTAGCTTTTCCAGATTTGAAAATATTGCTGGGGGAAAAAAGTCATCGATACCATCTTCAAAGAACACTAAAGAACTTCAAAAATTGATGAAGAAAGAAAAAAGAAAAACAAACATTAGATTACGTTGCCGAACAACGAAAAGAAGAAAAAAAACTAAAATAGGAACTTGGCTAAAAGAAGAAAAAAGAATATTCTCTACCTCAAACTCCTTACTCGCTGTCTACCACACGTCACAGCTGTAAAATAATGGAAAGACTTACGAATAAAAAGGAAATTCCTCCGAACACCTCTTGATGACTTCGATATCTGTCTTGTCCCACCCCTTTACTCTTGAGACATGAAATGGGGGTTGGGGTGAAAAGCGGGGGGTAAACCAATTATCGAGGAAAAGCTCTGGTGAGCATTAATGAAAATTTAACACAGTGGCTAGATTTGCATTTAATTAACACGAGTTTTCAGAGTGGAAAATTGTTATCTGTAACATATCGGTTTCATAGCATCAACTGAAGGAAGATAGAAATATCATATCAGGCGCATTCTGTTATTAAAGTAGCGCTTTATTTGGCGTTACGCGTGGATAGTTAATCCATTATTCCATAAAGTTGTACTTCCACATAGGTGATTTAATAAGTATGTTAATTGTTCTGTACTGCTGTTAGGCAATTCAATATCATTTTCGCAAATATCAGTACTGTTGCAAAAAATTTACATAGATGAAATTGAAAACCATTAATAAGCTTTACATTTTACTCATACATATTTCTGTGCAGATTGGTTAAATTATACTCCGTTGCTATAGTTAAGAAAAGACCTTTGTGGTATAGGATTTAAGTAATCATCCGCGGCTGCATATAGTTCCGATTTATTTCGTTATCAAATTATACAAATATGCTTTCAAAACAATATCAAAGATTTTAAAAGTGAAATACATCAGGTAGAAATTTAATTCCTGCTATCTTTTACAATATATATTATAGAACTATTAAAAAAAAGTTGTAGTTTCGTAATTTTACTGGAATCCTAGACTTGGCGATATATTTCGATGAAAAGAAGATCATTGGCTCTAGAAAAAGAAACAACTATATGACGTTGCAAGAGCATTGAATTTGATTGGACCCAAAAAAATTGGCGTGTCTTATGCAAATCAAATGCGAGATAAGAACTTTTACTTTTGTTTCGCTGTAGAAGAAAATCATTTGCAAGAAACAATATTTATTATTATTTCATCGGTTTCTTTAATTGCGAACAGATAGGTGTTTATTTTTTAACGATATTTTAGATATCATTTTTACTAATTCTTCTTATTTGTTAATTGATAGTTGATTAAGTTTTGTTTTCCGCATTTCTCATGATTTAAAAAAGCAAGAAAAAAGAAGTGTGTGCGACGCCGTTTCAAGAGTCGGCAATGTTGATATACGTTCGCGCTGGGAGCTTAACATTTATTTGATTTGCACTTAGATGCAAACACTCTCCCTCCATAGGGATAATGGTTTTTACTCAACTTGCAACTGAGTATAGTACTGTTTTACGAAAATTCTTTCGCCATAGAGAGACATGGAATAACATGTTAGATTATTATAACTGTGTAATCTTAGTTTCAATTTTAAAATATTTACGTAGTTTTCAACAGAAAAGTGTGAATTCGACCTTTACAATTTTTAATATTTACAATTTCCCAATACGCGATGGCAACGAACTATAGGAGCGTTGTTGTATAAAACGAATTCCTGCGATTTCTATATGGATAGTCATTCAGTTACTCTGGAGACGTCTTTAATGTAGCGTGTAGCATTGTAACGTTCCTTCTTTATTGTGGCTTATTAAATTTAAAAAAGAAAAATGTTTGATATCCTTTCTTATGCAAACGAAAACAAAATGGCATCTCTTTTTTTTAGAGAAGGAACATCCAGAACACATCGGAAAAATATTTGTAAATAAAGAGAAAAAAACAGGTATATTCTTATAAGAGTTCAAACCTAATGCCTGAGAAATAGTTTTACTAAATTTAATGGTATAACATGAAAGGCCCATTTAAATTTTAACGTAAAATAAAGAATGCTCCGAAACAAAAAAAAAAACAAAAAAAGAACCATTTTTTAGAGAAGGAACATCCAAAACCTATCGGGAAAATATTTGTAAATAAACGAGAAAAAAAAATATGTATCTTCTTATTAGAGTGAAAACCTAATGCTTGAGAAATAGTTTTACTAAATTTAATGATAACAATTTTCATAATAAATTTTAAGTTTCAATAAAAATCATTATTTAGAAACGTAAAATAAAGAATGCTTACGAAAAAAAAAAAAAAAAAAAAAAAATTCCTTTTGTCAAAATGAAAAACTTGCTCATGTTTTTTCTTTTTTTTTTTTTATTCATAATCTGTCGTAGAAAACCATTCTACATTCTATAGAAAATTATCATCAAATGATCCTGGATATCATCTTTTGGATTCTTTGTTGCCTTTTTGTTTGATGATTTTTGACGCCATTTTTTTGAGCTATGAGAATGCGTCTTTGGGATTTGCCAAAAACAGAACAAGATGCAATTTTTTTTTTCAGGAGTGAAATATTTTACCAAAAAAAAAATTTACCATTTCTCATGATATGAAACTTTATCTTGGTAAACGTACGTTTTGAAAATGTTCTTTCATTTTTAATCTTATTTATTGGAGTTTACATGGCGACAGCATCAGGTGAAAGAAAATAGAGATTGTTTTGAATCTATGTTAAACTCTATACCGGCCAATTTTCTACCGAAATCTGATTGACTACTTTGATTTTAAATAAAGTGTTTTATTTTATGATTTGTCGCAAAACTTTTCGGTGTAGATTGGCGACACTTAAAAACCGCCAAATATGTAGCGGCGGTGGTGTTAATACGTAAGTACCGAATTTTTATTCCATACTTTTCTGAGTCATGTTACTTCAAACATTAGATTATGCAAGAAGTATGCATAAACACATAATGTTATACCATTTAATTTTTTAAAAAAAGTATTTTGACAACAATATTTATCAAAAAACGTAAAATAAATAATTCTTAGGATAAAAAAACGATTTTAAAAATTCCTCATATTGAAACAAAAACTTTCATATTACTTCTTTTTTTATTCTTATAGTTCTTAATCAGACGTGAAAACCATTCTGTAGAAAACTATCATCAAATAAGAAAAAAAATTATTTAGAAGCAAATTTTTTATTATAGAAATCATAGCACTCACTTGTTTTATAAATCCGCAGAATTCCAAATGAAATGTTCTTCGTTTGAAATTTTTATTTTCAAATAATATATACATAGATTATCCCTTCATTACTTTTAGACAACATACTTCACAGCAAAATTTTATAATTGTATGACCTCGATATGAATTTCAATATGTAACTTGAAAACAGAATAGCTGAATTCTAGTTGAAATTATTCTTTCAAAACTAAAAAATAATTACTAAGAAAACGATAAAAATTTATTAATAATCAGCACAAATGCTACTATTTCCAGTAATTCGGATGATTCTTTATTGTTGTTTTCCGAATTATATAGATACAGAAATATATACTATTCTAAAAAGAAGAAGAATATTCTATAACTATTACATTTCTGTACGTTCTAAATTCACATTTATTCATTGGAATGACGAAAGCAATGTTGACTTCAATTTAATTTGTAATGAATTGAAGACAGAAAAAATTATTTTATCGTAATACACATATACACAGCATGCGATCATGAAATCGGAAGTTATGTTGTTGGTAATAGAAAGGTAACAATTATTGAGAAATTGTTCTTCAACTGTTTGGCGTTTTCTGGTTATTTTCTCAAGTTCTTCTGCCTTTTCCTTTGGGAAAGTTTGCTTCTTATTTGTTGCTAAGAATCTGAGATTGGAAAATAGTCATTTGCAACAAACCGGTTTCATAGTTGAAGATGGTAGAAAATAACAAGCGACTTTTATTTCAAAAATTGTTCTTTATTCGCGATCGCAACGCTCGAGAATTCCCTCTACCGGATAATTATTTTCAGGCTTTAATTTATTAAGTGTTCATTTAGTTTCCATCCAAAACAATAATAAAGAATCATCCGAATTACTTGAAAAAGATTTTCATCGTTTTCTTGGTAAGTATTTTTTAATTTTGAAAGAATAATTTCAACTAGAATTCAGCTATTCTGTTTTTAAGCTATATATTGAAATTCATATCGAGATCTTACAATTATAAAATTTTGTTGTGTGATATGTCATCTATAAGTCATGAAGGGATAATCTATGTATATGTTATTTGAGAATAAAATTTTCAAACGAAGAACATTTCATTTGGAATTCTCCGGATTTATAAAACAGGTAAGTGTTATGATTTTTAAATTAAAAAATTTTACTTTTAATTATTATTTTTTTCTTAATTGATGATAATTTTCTATAGACTGGTTTTCTACGTCCGATTAATAATAAAAAAAATATGAAAGTTTTTTATTTTAATGTGAGGAATTTTTAGAAAAGTTTTTTTTGTTTCTGAAGCATTCTTTTTTTACGTTTTGTAGTTTATAAATAATGATTTTTATTGAAACTTAAAATTTTTTCGATAAAAATTTTGTCAAAAAACTTTTTTTGCAAAATAAACTGATATAAAATTATGAGCTTATGTATACTTTTGCATATTTTAATGTTTTATTCATATCCGTAATGTTTTATTCATATATTTCATATCCGTCGTTGAACAACCGATCCAATTTTTGAGTTTACGACTACTAATGTTCAACTCCGTAACCTTGTAATTTTGAACCAATCCAGAAGACAATGAAGCTCTTGGATCAGTACCCCCTGAGGTTTTGATTTGTTATGGGAGCATGGAGGACTTTGCAACTCAACAGATTTAACGTGCATCAGCCACCATCTACTACACGGGGAGTCTTCGGCCGGCGGGGATCAAACCCACGAACTTATTTTTATGTTTGAAATGATACGATTCTTAAAACTGTGGAATGTAAAGCTTCAATGGGCTTTTCCTGTTATATCATTACATTTAGTAATACAATTTCGCTATAATAACTCTAATAAGAAGATACATATTTTTTTTTTCTGTTCATTTACAAATATTTTTTCAATGTGTTTTGGATGTTCTTTCTCTAAAAAAAAAAGATATACCATTTTGTTTTCGCTTGCATAAGAAAAAATATCAAACTTTTTTCTTTTATAAATTTAATAAGCCACAATAAAGAAGGAACGTTACAATGCTTCACTGAAGACATCTCCAGAGCAACTCAATGACTGTTCGTATAGAAATCGCAGGTATTCGTCTCATACAACAACGCCCCCTATAGTTCGTTGCGATCGTGACTTAGATATTTCCTGTGGAGCAAATCGTATAAAGTGGTCTTCCATATAGGTAGTTTAATAAATATGCTAATTGTTTAGTATCATTTCTACTATGCCAGATCTAGTAGTAGCAGTACCCTACTAATGCAAATAATAATAATAGTAATTATTTGCACCTCTAGCTGAATTCCCGCACTTCTTTCGGGGTGAAAAAAAAATGCATAATCGATGAATCCGTACTAAATAACACTTAAATTATGCCTAAATATAAAAAGACATATTACACAATTAACAAAGCTAAATTAATACCAATTTTATTATTTATTATTATTTGTTGCAATACCCGTTAGCTTTACACTATTACATAGAGCAAAACACGCTTTTAGTAGTTCATCCCATCAAAATAAAGACTAATTGTATTCAGAAACATTTGACATGATGTTGTTGCCCGAGGCCAACTCACGATAGTCAATATTTACCAAAATCGTGCGATTTTCTCCTGTATTTATCCCTTCCGAGGGCACGTAAAAAACCTCTTGAAATTGTATCTATATTAAATCTGCACAGTGGTGTAATTTCAATAGGTACAGAATATACTAATATAATAAATTGAGCCCTGGATTACTTAGCTCCATTAATTTTGCTTTTTAGTACATAGTGAAGTGTTCTTAAGTTATTCTAAATAACTGTAGTCGTACATACTTCTGGTTTCGGATATTTTAGTTATTTTATTACACGAAGTTCTGTTGGACGACAACAGAAAAGATTATCAACACAATGTTGTTAGTTACGAACTTCCAGAAAAGAAAATGAAAATAAAGGACCTAAAATAAAATATATTATGTGGCGATACAATATCATTTTTTTTTTTTTCGTTTAGTGCCAATTACAAAATTTAATTAAACATCATTGCGGTTAATTGTAATAACACAATTTTTCAAGTTTCTCGTTAACAAATTCGTACAATTTCTCTATTTTTTCTTTTCAGTTAGTTTCTTTTTTGTTTCAAAGAACGTTGATTTCACAATATTTAGTTTTATCGAAACACATTTTAAAAGCATAACAAAATAAACACGTGGTTTCACATAACTTCAGAAATACTAATAAGGTGGCGGCATAGTCCAAGCATGCTACTGCGTTCACAATGATCATTTACTTTATCTAACTCATTGAATAATAAATAATTAATAAAGAACATGCAACAAACTTCTTTGTTAAATAATAAGAGCTATAAGCTTGCAAATATCAATAATTTTTTGTTTAAAGTATTTGTGAAAAATATAGAACTCTTTATGGTTCAATTTAAAATAAGGGCTATTACAATACCTATCAGAATATTTTATTCGAAAGCTAAAAATATCCTTTACATCCACTGTCCAAATTTCCAGAGTTATAAGAGAGAAGCACACACACAAACTCTACATTTTATTATTATAGATTAATAAAGTTTTATTTTGTAATAAAGATTTTTTAATTTAATTTTTGTTTTGATTTAATTTTTATTTTTATTTAATTTTTATATAAATTTTTATTTTAATTTAATTTTTATTTAGTAAATATTGACTTGGGGAAGAAAGTAAAAAAAAAAAAAAAAAAAAAAAAATAATAGCTGAGATTGAATCTGTTCAACTGGAATGTTTAAAATTAAAGCAAAGTTTTAATTCAACATTCAACTATCGTGAGATGATTATTTGAACTTTAAAGCGAATAAACGTTTTTTTTCGTGTTGTTGTTGTTGTTCTTTCTTCTTTTTTTATATCCCTAGTTGAAAAGCCGACCCAATTTTTGGGCTTACGACTATTAATGTTCAACTCCGTAGCCTTGAAATTTTGACCCCAATCCAAAAAACTAAGGAATTTCTGGATTAAGTATTGCGACAAATTTGCCTACGTGGAGGACTTTTTGATGGAACTAACCCGCATTTGCGTTACATGGAAAGGAAGACCACGAGAACCTCCCACGGTTAGCCTAACGGCAAGGGGACTCTAACCTATGATCCATCCACCACTGGACATATTTTACGTCAGAACTTTGTTCGGTGCAAGTCGGATGTGTCGTGTCGAGCAGCCATCCCTGGGATTCGAACCCGGTTCACCTCATTGGAAGGCGTACACTCTATCCCCTAAGCCATCACGGCTCCGGATAAACGTTTAAGAGTTTTAAGAAAAGTTCTTCATTTTTCATTTTTTTCAAAAAAATTGTCTCATTCTCCTTACGTCTTTAAAAAGTGATGAGTCCCTGGTTTATCGTATTAGGTCAGACAAAAATAGTATTTTCCTCTTTAAACTAGTTTGGAAAAAAGTAGTTTTTAAACTTTTTATTTTATTTTATTGCTGCTTAGATGTTTCACATTATTATACTAGTACAAACCGCATTGCATTGTTTCTAAAGGGAGAACATAATGGATGATGTTTTCAGTATAATGTAAACAACAACAATCTCGAGCTCTTAACCTGCTCTACTTCCAGTTAGAAAGTATACAGCTGCTTATAGCAGCTTATTCTGCGAGGCGATATTTTCAAACAGGTAATTTTAATAAAATAAATAAAAAATATAATTTCTGAGCTCAAATCTGCTGTATTTCATAACATATTAATGATATTATGTAATTCTGGTGAGTTGGAGTTGAAAATTTGTTTTAGTTATTTAGAGATGTGTTGTTAAAAAAAAGTGACATGGTTGCTAGATTAAGAAATAACTCGCTTTTTGGCAGTCCCGATTTGGCCTCTTTTTATTTGTTTATTACTATTTATTTTTGGTGCAAGCCGTGCGCCATCATACGTTAGTGTTAGCATACTGATCGAGCAGCGAGATTAAGTTCATTTTACAAATTATATATATATTGTTCACAACGTAAGAATTGTTTAATAACGATTCTTTTTTCAAATGACAATTCTTGCGTCTTGAAATGAAGATTCTTCTTTTAAACACAAATAATAAATCAGGTAAAAAATACACGTATATAAAAAACAATACTCAAGAGAATCTCAAAACACACTGATCACGTTGTGAGCTAAATGTCCTCAAAACACACCAAAAACAGTTCCCCGGAATTATAGGCGATTCAAGAGCTTGCAGCGCATTCTAGTATTAAAAACACCATCCATAAAAAAGAAAATTAAATTATTTTGTCAGTTGCATCTCTTAAACGACACCAGCTTTGAACACTTGGTAGTAAATAAAGAATCCTTTTTTGAAGCATGGGAAGGAGGACGTGGGGAACGATGTATCAGAACAGAAAATGTGAAAGACACCAAATCTTGAAGCATCGGGGGATCTTTTCTGACATGGACACCCCATCAACAAGGATTGCAATATTGACAAATGCCTGAGACCACATGTGATCCACGTGGCGTGAAAGGCTGTGTTCGAAGTGTCACAATATTTGTAAAATATGACCCATTCGAAAGACTTGGGTGTGTACGCGCTCCATTTCAGTATCAGTGATGATAATCACAAAACAAAGTCCTGTGATGGATTGCAGTCTCTGATGGGGTCATCATTTCAAATTATATTCGTATTCTATCTGCTCCATGGGTTTTTGAAAAGATCTACTCAACTCAGGATGCTTCCAACGAAATGGAAATGTTTTTAATGGTGTTTTTTTAAAAAAGCACTGTGTTAAATCTCAATAAATCTTTAATTTCATACTATTTATACAATCTGAAAAGAATTGATTTTAAGTTAAGGGTGTTTCAAAATAAATTAGAGATATTTTTTTCTCTCTACTTTTTCTTTAAAACCTTCTAAACTTAAATCTATTAAACTCGAAACAAAGCTTTAATTTTAACCTTAGCCTATACAACTGAACTGACTGAATACTATACAACTGAACACTGTGAAAAGAGCGATTTTAATTTAGTGATTTTTAAGGATGTTATTAAAGAATGCTTTTCAAAGCTCTTTTATTATTTTAAATACTTCAAACTCGAAGTAAAGCTTTTATTATATACTACTTATACAATTTGATAATAAGTCTCTAATTGACCTAAAGATTTTAAATATCCTAAAAATGAATAAGTTTTGAAAAAAAATATCAATTTAGCGGAATCTTTCACTATATATATATATATATATATATATATATATATATATATATATATATTACAATTATTTAGAGGACACACAGACTTATCTTTTTTTAATTATAAATTTATTCTGGAAATTTTTTCATACGGGAGTGCTGCCAACGAATCATTGGATAGAACACATGCCCTTTTCCCGACCAAGGGACATGTCGAACAACAGTGTACCCTAACATCGGCTAGAGGGGAACTAACAAGACTTTTTTGTAAAAATAGGACACAATTTAATTTAAAAAATAATTAAAATTGTTCGTATGAAATTTAATCTTTACCGATTGTCGGTAATTCCATTCTTGCTGTCAAAAACATTTTAATGCTCCCTCCCTTGATTTTATAACTATTTAAATATACTAACAATTATCACCTGATTAAAAATTTCGTTCGCTTCAAAAATGTATAAATAGAAAATAACAGTCGACATGTTTCAAGCACTCAAAAACAGGCGCTGATTTTTCAAGACTTGCCAGGCGAAAATGAGAAGAAACTAAATTGATTTTGAAATATAAAACGATGTTGCCAACAAAAAATTTCCATAGGTTTCCAGGCGGGGAATTTCCATTTTTTGTGGCAACTTTTTGTTTTATACCTCAAATCAATTTTGTTTCTTCTCATACTCGTCTGGCAAGTCTTGAGAAATGGTCGCCTGTTTTTGAGTGCTTGAAACACGTCGACTGTTATTTCCTATTTATATATTTTTGAAGCTAATGAAACTTAATTGGGTAATATCTTACCACTTCAGATTCTTCGGATTATTTATTCAATGCTAGCAAATATTTTGCTATAATTTTATCAGTGATAGAAATAAGAAGAAAAGAACCAGTTTGTTAACAAAACAAAAAAACCTTAAAAAGAATTTCGGCCAGAAAACTTAAATTAATTTTCCCTTATTATCCTAACAAAATTGTCTATGTACATAATAAATTTTTCTTTAGGAAAGTCTTGAACTTGAGAAAAGATATCTTATTTAAAAAAAAACCAGCGGGTTACCGAGCTCGGCTCGGAGAAAACAGGTATCGAAGCTAACTCGAAGATTTAAATTTTCAATTGTGATTTATCAAAACAATACAGGCCATAAGAAAATTTGTGAAACCATTGGTGAAAAGATAACCGGTTAAAGTGCACCATTGTAAACTATCTAAACAAAGTTAGAGTTTGGAAAGGGAACTATTCTATACAAAGGTAAAGTTTGAAAAGTCATAGGAAATAAAATGTAATTGATAACAAAATATTATACAATTAAAGAAATGGTACAAAGTGAGCAGTGTAAATATTGAAGTGTGTTGAAGTTCAATATTTTTGACAAATTTATTTAGAAAAACCAAACATATATACATACATAAGAAACATATTATAAACCTATAACAGCATAAACATAATAAACATTAATCATCGATTGCGAAGTCTTCCATGTTGTCCAGGTAGTTTCTTGTCGGAGAGGCAGGTGCGGCTGGTGAGTTTCTCTTGTTCAGGACTTCCTTCCATACGACGTTTCGGGTGTGGGTTGGATTCTCAGGAGGCAGCAGGACCTTCAACGCACTTTGACGCTTGACTCTTGAAAACGCGACGTAGAGCATTCCGTGCACGAAGACCGTCGTGAGGAGAAGCACGCCGACGAATTCGAATGTTTGGCCTTGTGACTTGTGTATCGTAATGGCGAATGCTGGAGTAACTGGGAATTGGTGCCGTTGCATAGTTGCGCCAAGCTGTGATTTGCTGGAGTCGAGCGTGATCCTTGGAAGGTGTACTTGTCGGCCTGCGTGTTCACCGGTGATGATGTTAGCCTTGATGATGTTGTTGCAAAGTTCGGTGACAATCAATCGTGTTCCGTTGCACATTCCTTCAGAGACGTCCAAGTTTCGGAGAAGCATGATGATGGCGTTCTTCTTGAGCTTCAGATTGTGTGGAGGCAAGTCGGCGATGTTGATCGAGTTCAGGAATTCAGGCGCGAATTGAATTCCCCCTTCATGTTGATCCTTTACCGAGTCGAAACTTGTGTATGTCTTCTCTTCGCCTGGAAGCATAGCGATAATCTGCTCGCTGATCTTGTCCTTATCGTCGTTCAATGGTGCAAGAATAGCGCGATTCTTCATTGCTTCGTAGTTCCCACTTCTGAGGCATGGTCCGAAGATTTCATCGATGAGGTTACCACCAGAGCGAATTTCTTCTGGGACTCATAATCGCGGTATTTTTCTCGTTGAGATGCATTAAGTTCCATCAATATATCCGAGATTCGTTCCTTGCTACGCTGCTTGACTGCTCTTATCGGGCGCAACGGCGTTATCATCGGGTCTTGGATATTCAAAGCGTGAATATTGGTCGAAGATTTGAAAGATGCGGTTACAGATGGTCCCGACATGTTCAATTGGTCACTGTTCACAACGAATTCGTAAATTTGCTTCCGTTCATCCGCTTCTTGAAAATTCTTGTCCAGGAAAAGGCGTCGATGAGAGAGGTATTGTCGAGCATAAAAGACGATGTAAACTCCGCAGGAAGACGCGTCATCTTGGTGGTTGTAAGCGTTGCAAGGTTTCACGATGCATCCTTTCAGCTTTTCATTCGTAACAACGGTATTCAAAACGTGTCGCAGTATTTTTCTCAAAACAGCATCGATGGGCAGCGGGTTGTCGACTGGATCGCAGACTAATAGTTGACGTTCTCCATAGCTTGCTTTGTAAATTCCTAGCATCCAGTGCTCGCCTCTATCCATTTGAGCTCTCTTGTGAATGGGAATGAGTAGCACGTCGAATCCTTGTTGAACGCCGTATAGATAGTTGGAAGCCTTGTTCTGGTCGCTGATATCGTTGAGAAGAGCCATTCCTTCATAAGCGCCATCCGCTGTTGTAACGTAGAAGCGTGCGACAAATTCAGGGTGAAGTACGGCAACTTTGACGGTCGGGTAAGCTTGTTCGGCGTAATGGAGAAGCATTCTGACCATGATGGTATCTTCT
The DNA here is from genome assembly GCA_949128135.1 of Parasteatoda lunata. NCBI lineage: Eukaryota > Metazoa > Arthropoda > Arachnida > Araneae > Theridiidae > Parasteatoda > Parasteatoda lunata. The sequence goes on from OX421970.1 coordinate 25,325,753, forward strand.
AGTTGTCCATTTACGGGTAGAATTGAGTTGATCGCTCGTTGTTCCAAAATTCCTGCTCCTTGAAGAATTTCATGTAGAGGTGCGTTCTGCATGTTGAAAATGTAGCTTGAAATCTGATTAATGTTGAAATGTCGGACTTTGTTGACGGTGATTTGAAATCGAAATCAGTTCCTTAAATGCTTTTTTGGAAATTCGAATATTTGGAAATTGGAATTTTGAACGAATAAAAAAGAACGAATCTTTTTAGTTAACGAACGAGCGCTAAATTCAAAATTTCATTAACAAATTTCCCTTAATAAAAAGCAGTGGAATTAGAATCGTACTTTTTCAAAAGAAAATTTAGTAAAAATATCAAAGTTATCCTTATTTTTTTCTTTTATATTTGTTTTACCTTAATTTTGTGATTTAAAAATAATCGTGTGGTCATCAAACTTTATTAGTTCGCCATATTGGCTATAGATGGCAGCACGTTACCGCTTGAAACTTATTAGGCAATAGACAAAGAAAATTTTAAGAATTTAAATCGTGGAAAGACTTATTATAACAATTATGAACAACGACAGCTTAGCGTTCTATTTACGTATCTAATATGTTGCCACATTTTTAATACAAAAGTTAAACATTTCTCCACTTTGATAAATGTAAACTAATGCGAACCTTACAATTAAATTATTAATTCCTTCGTATATTATTGGTTTAAGTTGTCGAAAATTAATATTTCAATTGTAAGGTTCGCATTAGCATACATTTATAAGAGATATGTTTTTTTTTAATAAGTTTTTTGAATATGGCACTTTGAAGACGAAAAAGTATAGATTTTCTTACAAAATGACTGATAACTAAAAAATTAATCCAAATTTTTGAAAAAGAAAAAAAATACTTCTTCATTATGTCAAAACACAATTATGTGTCGAGTTTCATGCCTGGGCGAGGATTCTGGGGCGATATATTGTGATTACAAACAGACTAATACAGAACTAATAAAGTTTGAAAATATCCTATCTGTAACTCCGAACTGCTCGACCGTAGCGCTTCAAAACCGGCGCCAATCGATTCCTCGTGGCCAAAAACCCCAGACCCCCAAGTTTACCGGAGTTTATTAATTCTGGGGCGATTTTCGACTTGGCAACCATTCCTCGTATTATAGTATAAGATATAGTAAATTAAGTAACGTAATACACATTAAAGGGCTGGAATATTGTGGTTGGTAGAGCTTTGGGACCATGTCCATGAGGTCGTGAGTTAGATCACCGCCGGTCAAAGACTCCCAGTGTAGTAAAAGATGACTGGTAATCATTAAATCTTTCGAATCAAAGTCATCCGTGTTCCCTTAACAAATCATAATTCCGGGGGGTACTGAATTCGAGATTGATCATTCTGTGGCTCAAGTTAAAATTACGATCTGTGGAAGAATGAATGAATGTATAAATGGGTCCGCCCTATAAACAGGCTGTGACGTATGTTTACGTCAGAGGTCGAATTCATGGCCCCACTGAAGAACAAGAAGAAACACACCCCAATTGACTTAATGGCATACATTAATATACCTCAATACCCACGACAACAACTCAAGAAATAATTTACTGTATCATAAATAAATTTTCAAATTTTGATTTATTCCATTATCTGAGTAGTTTAGCTCTATAAATGAACTTACAACTTTTTTATAATCTCATCGGTAATAAAAGCGAAATAAAAAGAAATCCAGTTTCCATCTCAACAAAATAGTAACTATTGAAAGAAACTCAACAAAAAAGTGAAAGCTAATTTTCCCTTTTATCCCTATTATACTCCCAACAACACATAAGTAATTTCTCTTTAGGGAAACTAATTTTAAATCTCGAACCCGGATAAGACACCTTGTTAAAGAAATAATAACTGAAGTGTTCAGTCACTTACTCTGACATTTTCGAAAGCTCATTACTTGCGTATAATTCGGTATCTTTACGGCATTCGAAATGTAACACTCAGACAGGAATAGATTTCCCATTTTTGAAGTGGCCAATTAGAATTCCAAATTGCAATGTCCTATTAAAGGATGAAAGAGTAGAGAAATCATTAGTTGATCGAATGGACAACTCTGCAGTTGCAGGTACAGTTACGTGATACATAAAGGCCAGCTCAGTCGCATTTAAAATGAGGGCTGCATTTGCTGTATCATGGATTTTGTTCGAACGTAGCCTTTTGGGGTTTGAAATTTACGGAAATGCTCACTTTGGAGTCGTTTTGGAAGTTTGTTAATTTCATGACTCTCTTACAAATAAAAAATGACTTTAATTGCGAATGTACAGGAGTATTGCAAGGTACTATTATTTGTTATTTAATTTTGTCTTATGATGCTAATTAATATTTATAAGAAACCTCTTATCTTTTTGGGCTTCGGCACAAAAACTACCGAGAAAACTACTTGTAACTTTTTAAATTTTTAAGATATTCAAATCGGACTTTTTTTATTAGTTGCTAAATATGATTCACTACTGATTTATGAAGAAAGAAATATATTTAAATTTATTTGCACGTGCGCAATATATAAGAACTGCTTTAATTACTTATATATTGTACAGTTTACAACGTTATATTTTAAATTTCAAAGCAAAAAATTATTTTGGGATTAATTTTAAATTGCTCTAAAACTTTTGTATAATTTTATTGAAGTTAAAGCAAAAATAAAACGCTAGATAAAAAATTAAGTTTTTTATAAAAATGTCCATATGTTCGTAAATACTTAAGCTAGACTTACGAACTTTTGTGCAATTATTGCATATAATAACGAAATTAATTGTTACAAATTTAATTCTACATTTTCAGGCAAAGGGTGTTCAAAAATTTGTTTTTTCATTTCTGAAATTACCTTGGTAATCTACAAACAAAATAGATAATCCTGCCAGTCACTCATTAGAGTAAAATAAGACCTTTTCTGGAACAACTGTACGTTTTAACTAACATATTATTTTCTTATTTTCCATAATCTAAAAAACCAAGTTCCAACAAGCACATTAGTTGATAGAATCAATCACCAATCATTTTAAAAACTGTAATACGAAGAATCAAGCCGTTTAAAACAATATCAGGTTATTTATTTATTTTTCGGTATTTAAAGAAACGAGTCAATCAATACAATCAACAAATTAAACGATTTAAAATATTATTACTTAATGGAATTTAGCATAATATTTTCATTTATTTAATTTTCGATATCCAAACAATCAACAAATTTGTTAATAGAACATTAGATTTTGGGAGGCAAAATTACCAGACTCAAATTTGCTTCAAACCCAGCTAATTTTGAAAAAAAATAAAATAAACTTTACTATTGCTACTACTTTTGAAAAACTTCTTAGATTTTTAATTTTTCCGTATTCAATTAGTATTTTTTATAATTCATTTTACACGATAGTTTACTATTGATAATAAAAAAATATCTGGTTCGAAACTCATAAGTTTTTTCCTTGTATTCACTTAGAAATTTTGAACATTTCTGCTTTTTCTTAGTTCTGGCTTAGAAAATCGATCCCTTTACAAGAATTAAATTTCTAATTAAATCAAACGCGGAAACAAAAAAACAGTTATGACACAGTAGCATAATTAGCCAAAATATTTTAATTACGATGCAGACCTAGGAAGTAATAAATATAGTAAGTAACTAAAATTAATTTTTTTAATATATTTTTATCAGTTGGCCAGCTAGCTATTTGAAAAATAAATTATTAGGGACAAAATCCAATCGAAAGAAATATACCTATTTGCCAAATTATAGGCCGACTTTAGTTTTTTAATGCAAATTAGACGCAGAAATTGAATTCGTCCGAAAGCAAAATATTTTTTCAGTTGGCTTACTTGCTAATTTAATTAAAAAAAACTATTAGAAGCAAAGGCCCATTGAAAAAAATCTATAGGTCTATTTTATTTTATTTTATAACCGTCGTTGAACAGCCGAATCAATTTTAAATTTACGACTGCCATTCGACTCCGTAGCCTAGTCATTTTGAACCCAATCCAGAAGACACTGGAACTCCTGGATCAAGTATTGAGATAAATTTGCCTTCGTGAAAGACTTTCTGATGGAACTAACCCGCATTTGCGCTACAAGGCCTGGAAAACTACGAAAATCTTCCACGATGAGACTGACGACAAGGGGAACTTTAACCTATGATCCGTCTACCAATGCTGATATTTTTACGCCAGGACTGTGGGTGCGGAATTCGCACCGTCCATCCATCGTTTAATTCCATTTGTTGGGATTTGAACCCGGGTCACTTCAAAGGAAGGCGAGCACTTTATCACCTGTGCCACCACTGCTCAAATAGGTTTATCTGTTAGCATACTAAGTTAGCAGGTAAGGAGGGGCATACTATCCCCTCTTCCTCCAGCTCGCTACAACCCTAAGCCTAACGTATCCTTGCTAATCAGCAGATTAGTTACTAAATCATATAAAAGACTTCCAAGCTTTAGCGGTAACATATCTACATGATTAAGATTTTAGAAGGAAATTTTGTTCAAGTTTGTTGCAACCTTAATATGGTGCTTTGAACAGTATTATTGTATTCCTCAAGTTTAATTACACGTTACTATGGTTCATCTTGAACGAAAACAGGGTTTAATTTAACACCTTATTAAGGTCTTCAACAATTTTTAACCGTATGGATCAAGATAATGATATTAAAGTTCAATACTGAACCGATTTTTCTTAGAATGACAAATAATTTTTATTTTATACCGATACAGATCAATTGTTAAGAGAATTGTTTTCAAAATGTGAAGGAAAAAAAAGGTCTGGTCCCTTTAGTATGAGAGACATAAGAAATGATACAAACTTATTTGAGCAAAGAAACAAGGGAAGAATGATCACCAGAAACTATAAAATTGCAGGATTCAATACGAGCCTGCAGGAATAAGGTAGCATTCTAAAATGGAAAAATATATTGAATTTAAAAGTTTAAAAAAAAATCATCTCTGTTTCCAGAACTCAATACACAACGCAAGTTGAAATCTAAAAGCTTCAAAAATCTACAATATAAATATTTTTTAAACTGAAAAGTCAAAAATGATAAAATTTATTATAAAGTTTTACTCTCTCTCTCTTTCCAAATCACAATACACAACACTATCACGGCTGCTTTTGAAATGTTGTTGTTTCTAATGCTACTTGTCATATACAAGCAAGCCTGCTTCATAGAACTAAGCGAATTTAAGGCAGAAAGTGCGTATCTTGTTCTTCAGTGGCGCCAAATATCGAAAAGAAAACGACTTCTGCCACACACAGGTCGCAGGCCGTTTATAGGGCGGTAAACAAAAATAACAACATGTTGTTTTCAAAGTAACAACGTTTCTGATGACCAACTTTCGAGACCTATAACAATAGGTGATTTTTCTTTTTAATATTCAAGTTGCTGAGTTTCAAATCCATATGATAGAAAAGCAAAATCCTATGATACGAGTAGTCGTATTCGAAAACAGAACTAAGTTGTGAAAGTATGCAAAATGTAATACTCTTTAAGATAAAATACCAATTTTTAATATAAATATCTATTTTCGCTGCGACTAGCAAAATGAAATGAAATTGTGTAAATTGTACCTTGAATCAGTATCAGAAAAGTACTTTGGACCACGGTATGTGCTACAGGTACTTTTGAACGTCATTTAACATAAATGTATTGTCCTGAAGACTTAAAATAGGCTAAAAATTTTGTGTTCTGAGTTAATCTATAATTTTTTTAAAATATATTCCGAAAATAGAATTATAATTCATTCAGTTAATTGCAACTTATATATGCTATTTGTGAATTTTTTAAAAAATAAGCTTTAATTGCATGAATATCCCATTGTAATGAGGTAACAAGTTTATGAAACAAGAATTCAAAATGAGTAATATCCAAGATAAGGTGTTACAGCATATAGTGGTCCAAAGTACAACCCAATTTCGGACTAATTTTACATTACAGCATATAGTGGTCCAAAGTACAGCATATAGTGGTCCAAAGTTACAGCATATAGTGGTCCAAAGTACAACCCAATTTCGGACTAATTTTCGTATTTTTTAGCAAAACTTTTTTTAAACTTATATTTTTTGATTACAAAAAAAAATTATGATAATTATCAAAAGTATAATTTGTTTCTTATAAAATATCTAAGTTATTTCGATTATTGCATGTTAAATAAAAGAATTGAAAGATATGCTATGATAAGCTATGAAAGAATAAGCAATGATATTTTAGCAGACATGTCAATCGTAATTCTTTGCAAGGGCGGAATTAAGACCTACAGAGCACTTAAAATCAACAAAGAACAAAAAAGATATATCGAAAAGCGTCGTAAAAATGTTCTATTGAAAAAAAGAAAAATAGTTTCGAAACTTCTTCTTACTAACAGACAAGCATCTGTTACATTTCCATTGAATTCTTAATTCTTTTAGGGTAACTAATCCAATATTTTTGTTTAGACTTGTTATGAGTCATTCCTAGCACTAATTGACTTCTGATACCCTTCCAATGTGGTTCCTGGTTGATAGAGAGTCCCCGATTTCCGCCTGCCGGAAACCCAATGTGTAGTCACTGGTGCACGTTAAATCTTCCACATCACTAAGTCCTCTAAGTTCTCATATCAAATCAATACCTCTGGGGGTACTGAATTGAAGATTGATCAATCTCTAGTTCAGGTCGAAATTACGATATGCGGATAAACGAATAGATCCATAAATGGGTTCGCTTTTTAAATCGGGCTGTGATGTGTGTGTGGCTGAAGATGTATTCTTGGTCATAGATAGCGCCACTGAAAATCAAGAAGCACACCCTCTGTCTTAAATTCGATTGGTTTCAACAAGCAGACTTGCTGGTATTGGATAGTGGCATTCAAAACAACATCTCTTCCTATCTTAATTCTTTTAAGGTAACTAAACTTTAACCAAGGGCAACTTCTTCTTGCACGTTTAAAGTAAATTTCTTTGCAACCTCAGTTATCAAGTTTATCCAGTCGTAATTGCTCCAGGCCATATTAATATAAAAAGGAAGTCAAAATTAAAGAATTTGAATAATTATAAAAAATGATCAAAGTTTGAGGCGATTTCTAGTAAGTTAATATCAAAGGTAACTAAACAATATAAAGGAAATTTTGTTTTTAAAACAGCTATGCGAAATTCCTTTTTTTCAAAATTTAAGACACTATACTTTCGCAGCTTCGACATAAGCTCTTCTCTCCGCTTTGTAGGTGTCAATGGAGGGGGGGAAAGAACTACATTTTAAAAGAAAGGGATAAACCTTTTTCCAGTCGCTGATATAAGAAGTTGGGAGAACGGTATAACTTCGGTAGTTCTTTGTTGAGGAGGAAAAAAATGAGTATCTCAATTTCATCCGTTCTTTTTCTTTAAAAAATAAAATAAAATAGTAATAAAAGAAGACTGGCTTGCGTTATCGTAAGCTTTTGTTAGACACAAAAGATGTGAAAACCGATGAAGGAATAATGCTGTGGTATTTCTTTTTGATTCCAGAATATAAGTTATTATTTTTACACCTGTTTAAATTTCAAAAAAGAAAAATACTGAAAGAAAGCAGATGATAGATGACAAAAATTGTATCTTCTTTAAATGGATTCTAAAAAATAGTTAAGATAATACTTCAAGTGCATGTCTAAGGTATAGAGCAAAATTAACTGTCACCACTGCCCACAGGGCAAGTAAATTTATTAACTGAATTATTTAATAACTAAATTTAAAACAGTTTGCCAATCAACATCCGATCGCCTATATTTTTGTTGAAAATGCGCTTATATACATTTTATCATAGCTTTTTTTTTCAATAAATAAACAAATACAATGAAACCTCCCGGGAGCGACCACTCTCCGTTCCACAGTAAAATGGTCGTTGATGGAAACTGGTCGTTCTTAGAAGTTACCTCCATTGACTTCAAAATTGTTATCGAAGGTACATGATTTTGCGCAAACGCTTTTAATTTTAGTCAGAGTGATTTTATGTACGGAAATGCTACTTCTGTTAGCGTCCTGAAAAGACGTATCGATGAATGAAATTTAACGTCTATAAAAATGATCCCAACTCAAATAATTATGCCTAAAAACAATTTTAACAATTATAAATGATAAAACCATTTTAAATAAATAAACAATTATGTTTTTTGTTTGTTTAAGTTCGAATTTAATTTTATATCATAAAAATTAGATAGCTTTAAAAGATGAGAAAAGGTGTATTTGTTTTTTTCTAAAATAACTTTTTTTCCCCTAATTTAACTTTCAACTCTAGAAGTAAATCGTAAATCATTGATAGCGTTTTCTTTAGTGCACTGACTGCAACATGAGGTTGTATTGTCAAAAAGAGCTCTCTGAATAATTTTGAATACATTTTAATCTACTTATTTGGTTAAATTTTTTGTTTTTAGATTTTTCTTGTTTCTTACTTTAACCTTTTCCGCATTTGGTGCAAATGTTCGCCCTGTCGCTGAGAGGTTTTAATGGCCTCTCTTAGAAGTTTCCTTCAACAGAAAGTATATGGAAAAAATTCCATGCCTCCCAAAAGTTGTTGTAAACAGAGATAGATGGTCTTTCCTGGAAGTTTCATTCTATTATGGATGTGTTATAACATTCTAAAAACTACTTTCTTCACGTTTGTTTCTTAAAGTTCTCTTTCATTTTAGAAACGAACGTTTTAAGAATATTACTGTATTTTGGGAAATGTTTCAAAAGAAATGCCTTCCATTATTGATATAAACAGTTTTTTAATGGTTTTAATTTTTGAAAAATAGTGCTTACGTCTTAAAAAAAAAAGGACATCTGTTAAAAGAGTCACAACTAGTCACAGACATGTAGTAAAATGTCTTAATTTTGATCCATATTTTAAAGAGCAATGAGCTAAAAAAATAGGTAAGAGCGGAAACTGGAGTTCATAGTGCTGTGTCTTAACGAAATCGTCACCACGGATAAAACCAGCGTTCTCTATGACTTTGAAGAGAAGGGTTACAATTTTCAAGCTTTGTCTTTGTTGTCTTATGCATTTGTCAATACTAGCAAGCCTACTAAAACTACTAATATTACTAATACTACAAGGCAGAGGGGTGCGCTTCTTCTTGTATTATAGTGGCGCCATCTATGACCAAGAATTCAACTTCTCCACACACATTCCTCACAGCTCGTTTTACAGGGTGGACACATTCACAAACCATTCATCCGCAGATCGTAATTTTGAACTGAACCAGAGCATGATCAATCTCCGATCCAGTACCTCCAGAGTTATTGACTTGTTATGGGAACTTGGAGGGCTTTGTGACTCCGACAGGTTTAGATTGCATCAGTCACCATTTTGAACCAGTCTTTGGCCGGCAGGGATCGAACTCACGATCTTATGCCCTACCAACTAGGCTATCCCAGCCCTATTTTATAACTTTAAATCCATTTATTTCATAGTATGGGTATTATGCTAATAGCGAAAGTTCTTGGTATAGCTAAATGTAGTTATAGATAATTATTTGCTTTTATGAGTTTCTATGATACAGCTTTTTTATCATCCTTATCTACGCTAAAGGTAAAATCTCCTCAACTCGGATCATTTCCAAATTAAAAAATTTCAAATTTGCACAAGTTTCAAGTTTGCAATTTATTGGATCTCAGAGAAACAGTTGTAACAGCATTCTTTAATTTGCAAAATTAGTTATTAATGCATTTTTGACAATGATTAAAAAAAATTAAAACAACTTTTTTTATATTTTAGCACAAATATGATTCTGATAATCTAAGAGATATTTTTAATGGCTATTAGACGACTTTTTATAATTAATTTATAAATAATTTTATAGTTATTTGGATCTCAGAGAAAAATTTGTAACAGCATTCTTTAATTTACAAAATCAATTATTAATACCGTTTTGAAATTGATTAAAAAAAAGTTTCAAACAACTTTTTGTAGATTTTATATTTTAGTACAAATATAACTCCAAAATTTTCAGAGTTTCTTTTTAATGACTATAGACTGCTTTTTATAATTAAATAATACAACAATATATTTTTACTTATAAACAGAGCGTCAAAGAAAATACATAAAGTTACCGTTATCCTATCTGCTGCGAAGGTTTAAGCGGAAACATAATTTATTTTCACTATAAAGGTTACTACACATTTGTCTGATAACACCTTAATAAGATTACATTAAAGTTCATCATACCCTATTAAGGTTCTTAGTTCCTTATTAAGTTTAAAACAAATTTGTACTAAGTTATATTTCAACGTTGAACTGACTTTTCTGAGAGATTAGTCCACACGTTTTACAATAGTCTGGAAAATTGGTTATGCTACGTTCCTTTAAAAAAAACATAATATAGCGAACATTTACTTATTATTTACATTTTTTTTTAAATTGTGTCATTTCAAACGGCAAAAATTTAAACACTGTAGCAAATCGTTCAAATAGTTATCTCTTGAAAAATAAAAATTAACAAAAATTTGTATTTTTGAAACTTTTATTTCTCTTGAACTACTACTACTCGACCAACTTCGTTTAAATTTTTGATTTTTCATCATTCGAAATTTTACTATGCTAGGATGACATCATAAATTTTAATTCAAAGGGCTTTTCGAACTCTATTAAATAAAATAATAATTAATAATTATTAGAAATATTTTTGCACGAAATAAAATTTTTATAAAAGAGTTTCATAATTGTCAGTGAAAATTTTTGATTAACGTTTATACTTCTAAAAGCAAAGCAAAAGTAGCAAAATCGTAAAAAATTAACTTTACGAAACTTAATATTTGAACAGCAACTGGGTCAAAAGAATTACGACAAATCCAATTTTCAAATTGCTATTGTATGGGTCTCGACATTTTGTATGGTAATCTGAAATATTCTCTTGAACCCGATCTTATTTAAAGCAATTTAAAATTTGTTAAGCCTAATTCTCCAAAGTGAATTACTCTAAAACAAAAATACCCCATTTTTTCGTAACGAAATACTTAGTTCAGCAAAGAATTCTTCAACAATTAAGACTCTTTTTGTTCTAAAACAAAACCTTTTTTTACCAGAGGAAAATTAACTTACAAAATAATCTTACTAACTATAAAAAAAATAAACTACTGCATAGGAAAAAAAAGCAGACTAGGCTTGAAAATTTCTCGAGTAAGAGAAGAGAAGGAAAAGAGTCGCTTTATCAGGAAAAATGAATTCGATTAGGACAACTAATCAAGTGAAAGTCGTTTTAACATGATTATCATTTTTAAGCCTAACGAAGAACTCTCTTTCCAATTAATTGAGTTCTCGATCCTTTTGGAGGTCTTTGCTTTCTCATTAAAATTCTGATCCGAACACAAGGGTAGTGCTCCCGGGTGCTTTCCAAAGCAAAAATACTTATGAGTCGTGGTTTCGACAAAAAGAATTCCACGTTAGGGTTAAAGAGAGCGCATTGTATGAAGAACTTTGATGTGCTTTTCTAAATTTTATTTATTTCATCAAATAGAAGTGACTTTGTCGTAATGTCTGTTCATTCACTAATTTACTTTGCATTTTTCATCAAATTGGAGTTACAGATATTTGAATGAAGCCGACTCAAAGAATTCTTGCTAGGAATACATGATTGAAAATAAATCAGAAATAACAATCACACGTTTTATTAGTTCCATAACTAGATCAAAAATAATGTTTGGAAATAAATTTGTAATGTGAAACTGTAAATACGAGGGGGAAAGGCTTAAAATATACAAAAAAAAAAAAAATACTGTTCTAAATATTGAAAAAAATTAGATCACAAATGCTTTTCATTTTCACAAAACATGGACTTTTCTTCATATTGTCGTTCTGCGCCATTTTCAGAATTAGTATAGAATTCACTGGCTAAACTTAACTCGACCTAACAGTCACCATAAACTATTGCAAGCTTTCAACAGTTATGAAAATAGCATGTAGCATGTTTTCAGCGAAAAAAAATCTTTAATAACTTATATTAAAATATAAGGCCACGAACTCTTTAATTTTACAGAACTGCGGCCTTTGATTTTTTGTACCGTTTTCATGATAAGCATGAAGTTATCTTCGTAAATATAGGCAAAACTTAACCTAACAGTAAAGACTAACTATTAAAAACTCTTGAGTGATAAAAATTATTTAGATTGCTTTATTTCATATGACGACACTAAAACAGCCTTAAAGCATTCAAACAACTCTAATCATCTTATATTCAAAATAATGTAAATGCATAGTGACAAAGTATAGTAATGTATAGTGACTCTCAACGTAAAAGAAAAATGAAATATTAATCTCTCTGAAGCAACATTTCATTTCGATTTAGTTGTTATGCGTGAATTATAACCAGAAGTCTTAAGTTTCTATTCGAGAAAGGGAATGTTATATTTCACACAAGAAAGTGTCAGCTACTATCAGATTTCTTTTTACTTCATTTATTTTATTTTTAAGAAAGCGTGACATCTTTGGGGAAAATATGTCACTATATTTGAAAAATAATCAAATATCGAAAAGAGGAAATAAGCAGTATAACTGACAAGACTTTTCTTTAAATCAGTTAAGGAATAGAATATTATATAACTATATAAAGCCAATGCTTTGGAAGGATGTGTGGTTTGGTTAAGATTAGGTTTTGGATAAGAATAGGATCATAAATTAAAATAGTTTTATGGGAGATCCAAGTTGATAAAGGTTATGAGGGATATTTTAGAAATTTTGAGTAAACCAGCTTTAAAATTTTTTTTGACAAAAAGAAATTAATATTTGGCATTGCCTTTATCGACTAGCTAACTATTTACAAAATCTATAAATTCACGACACTCATTCAAACTGTTCCCATCGTAACATTCGCATTCTTGGCTGCAATTAAAAGATAGATTTTTAAAATTTTTCGTCAACCCAAAGCCAAAATTATAAATTGCCACTGAGCCAAAATTAAAAATTGCCAAATGATACCTGTAAGCTCCCCCTCATTTTTAGAGAAATGGGGGGAGGGGGCTGAAAGGGAGAAGTGAATTTCTTCTAACCATGCAAGGTGAATCATTGTTTCCTATGTATTTTTCACGCTAAATTGAATGAGAACAATCATAAGACGATCTGATTAATAGTTTAGGAGTGATGTACAAAAAGTACAAGTTCCTGAAACAAGTGAACCACTGTTTTCTACGTATTTCGCTAAATCAAATGAAGATTTATGTACACACCTTACATTACTATCCAGGGACTACCTATACACTAAGGTAATATTTTCCAATGTAGGTTTTTATGCCGGATTGAACTATACGAAACAGGATGCGATATGATAAATAGTTAAAAAGTTAGAAGAGTTTTGTGTACAAAAAGAAACATTTTGTACTTGCATTTTTTTTTACCCCTCTTCTGTTACTATGTATCGTAACAACAAGTGAGGCATTGCTTCTTACTTATTTATCACGCTTAATCTTATGAGACCAAACATAAGTCAAATGGGCTTTTATTTTAAAAGTTAAAATGTCTTTGTTTTTTTTTAAAACTATTTTTGAATTGCACTTATTGTGAAGAAAACACATATAACTTTTAGACTATTAGTCTGATTGTTTCGGGATCGGTTATATTCGATTTAGCGCAAAAAATAACATCGGAAAATTTACATGCTCAGATATTACCTGGATATCAATGTAAGTACGTATCTAAAGTAGTACTTTTTATATATAAAAATTCATACAAATTCCAAACCATTTGTTCTATTGAGTTGTATATAGTTTCATACTATTTGCGGTAAAATAATATATAGAAACCATGACTCACTTGTTTAGATAGCAATATCAGATAAGTAAATAGGTACACGTACAAATTTGTACTTTTCGTACATAAAATAGATATAACCTTTAACTATTAATCCCATCGAATGAGTTAGATATTGGTCTCTTCAATTTAACGTGAAAAAATGCATAGGAAACAATGCTTCACAGTCTAGATGAAATACAATTCTCCCTCTCAAATTACCCTCTAGAAAGGGCACAAAAGATAGTTTTCAGGCATCACTTATAACATAACAAAGCTTTTTGTAAAGGAATATTTTCGGTATTAATTCTACCAAAAGACCACCCATATTTTGATTTAATTAATCTTCTCATCGTAATCTCAGGAAATTGTGCTTACGACGAATCGACATATTCTGCCCACGGTAAATCGTCGCTAAGATGAGTTATGAATGAGACGAATTGTACTTACGACGAATCGTCGCTGCAATGAGTTATGAATGCGACGGATGGTACCCACGACGAATTGTCGCTACGATGAGTTATGAATGCGACGGATAGTGCAAACGACGAATTTTTGCCACGATGAGTTATGAATACGGCGGTTTGTACCCAAGACGAATTCTCGCTACGATGAGTTATGAATGCGACGGATTCGGCCCACGACGAATTGTCGCCACGATGAGGTATGAATGCGGCGGATTGTACCCACCACGAATCGTCGCTACGATGAGTAGTGCCTGCGACGAATTATGCTTCCGATGTAAAAGTAATTGTGTCCGTGATGAATTGTCGCGACGAATATTCTTGGCGAATTGTTCTACGACGAATTGTGTGCAACGAATTGACGCAGAACTTTTAAAATGAATCGTCATTGAAATCTAAGAAACTAAACACTTCCAAAATGAATCGATATTATATGAATAATAGTTAAACAAAACTAGAATAGCTTCTCTCACAGTAATTATTTTTCTTCAAAAATATCTATCATCTTAGACTCTCTTCCACTTTATTAAACTTCTTTTATTGAGTTTAAAGTAGTTTGTTTTAGATTGCCTCTGGCAATTGCAGCTCTGATGGTTATTCAGGTTGAAAGTTGCATTTTACTCAGTATTTTTCTCATCACAGCAAATAAGTCCTTCCAAGCTATTACATGGGAGTATGGTGTGGGGGGGGGAGCACCACTGCTTCAAATTTGCTCATTACTTACACCATTAAGAGACTTTATGATTATCTAACATTTGTGTTTTTTAAAAGCAATGATGTAAAATGTGTGGTGCACTTATTAACCCTCATAATACAAAATTTCTCAGAAGTTCATTTTTATAAACTACACTTAGATTTGTATTTACAATTCACTGGAGAATTATCTAAGAACTCTTTACAAGAATTTTATGCACAGAGTAAAGTTTTAAAAAAAATAACAAGAAACATTCTAAAACTAAAAGGGGGGGAGGAAAAACCCTACCTCATAATTGTTAAGAAGTAAAAAAAAAAAAAAACTCTTATACTTGCTTTTTTTTTTTACATATATATCTAAAGATTCCACGAATTTAACACTGACTTTCTGAACGAAAAAAAAACTGAATAATAACTAGATACACTCACAAAAAGAGTAAAAGGGAAATTAAAAACTTTTGGTGGAAAAAAAAATTCTTTTTTTTCTCCCTTCCGCGTTTTTGTGACTTTAATCGGGTCTGAAAGTTATAAAATAAGGTAATTTATGCAGACGAAAATTTGCATTTAGAAAACTAACTCCAGGGAATGAAAATAATAACGCATAAAGGCGCCCGACACGGGCTAACATTTTTCATTAAAACGATTACACAAGTTTATGGGACCATTACCATGCTCAGACCCGATTACTACATATTCTGCACACGAAGAATTTTTAATCTTTATGTTGTTTTTTTTTCTAAATTTTATTTTATTATTTTTTTTTATTCTTGGAATATTAAATTCAACCCCGATTGGGGAATTCCCATGAGCTCGAAAGAGGGCATTCATAGAATATTCACGGGAGATTTAAAATGGGGATGAAATGTTTTTAGGGGCTTTTAGCTCTCGTGGAGGACTTTTGAAAATCTGGAATCCCAAAGAGATTCGATCCATGGGCTTTTTTTCGGATTTCGGAAGAGAAAAAAAATCTTATTGAAAGATTTTTCTACAATCTTAAAAGATGTTTTTTTATTACTTTTTCTTGTCCTTTTTGCACTTTAGATATTAATTCGTTGTTTTTCTTCCCTACTTTTATTTTTTAATAACTTTTTTGCTTTATTTAGCCTTTGTACTTAGACTGTAACCAACCTTTCTCTTAAAAATGCTATGAAAGTTTACCTCCTATACTTTTATTTTCTGAAAATTTTTACGTGTAGAGATGTTTTTCAAATGTCGTGAGTTATTTTTTTAGCAGAAATGAATACCTTAAGTTCAGTTAGTTGTTCAATAGTAGAGCGCCGTTGATGGTCAATCAAATCTCTTTTCAATATGACTCTCCTATTTAAGATCACTTAATTTAAATATGAATAAATTGTTCGATAAATAGAATATACAGTTACACCAGACATGAAGTTTCAGTTTTAAAAGTACTAACCAGTCTAGAATTTTTGCTCGTAACTAATTTGACGAAAAATATGAACAATTTTTAAAATTTTAACATACGTAGTATAAAAAGCTTTCTGGTGTGCAAATTCTTAAAAGAATGTAGAAATTGAAAACTGGGAACAAATTCTAAGCAAAGTAATAATAAAGACTTAAAACAAGGTTCCCTTAAAGTCAACGGTTTCACGTAGCATTAAAAGTCATTAAATTTTAAAAAAAATTCAGAAAATTAAAATATCAAAATCGGTTAATTGTAGTCATAATGTCAAATTCTGTCGTTATTCTCGAGTAAAGCTGTGTTAAACCAGAATCAACTACTCGCTAGTCTAACTCTGTTACTAAATATTTGGTCACCTATAGTGTGCTGGTGAATGGAAATTTCGCGCCCTGTTTACTCTCTGCACTAACATGTATGAGAGTTTTCTTAAACATGCACATCAGGGATAATAAATAAATGGCATAATGGTGTAAGTTATCCCCCAATATCGGGTAACTTTGAACAGTGAGAAGTATTCAACACTTGGTTTAATAAAGTTGATTATCGCAGGTCTGATTATCTCATGGACGCAAGTAGCACACTCTAAGAACCCTCAAATGTGACGTGTCAACATTTAGTAATTGGAACATTAGGCTAACAAAAGACTAATATGCTTCTCAAACCATTTATTGTAGGAAAAATCTATAAAACTTATTATTTATTA
This sequence comes from Parasteatoda lunata, assembly GCA_949128135.1. Lineage (NCBI taxonomy): Eukaryota > Metazoa > Arthropoda > Arachnida > Araneae > Theridiidae > Parasteatoda > Parasteatoda lunata. The sequence continues at coordinate 25,342,745 of OX421970.1, forward strand.
TTATTATTTATTATTATTATTTTTTATTAATATTATTATTATTATTTATTGTTACTAATACTAATTACTATTTTTGTTACATTTTTATTTCAATAAGTTTAAATTTTAAGTAAGGACCAAACGTGTAATGATGTTTAGCTTTCTAATCAGTGTAATGGCACAAATATTTAAGCAATGACTAAAACTCTTTCAACAGTTAGGAGGCACAAAAATAAAATATTCTTTTTGGAAAACGAATAAACTATTATTGTTTCCAATCCCTGAAAAATAGAATGTGCTTGTTTCCTGTTGTTTTTACAATATCCCTAACAACAATTTTACCTCGACCCCAGTTGGGCTCTAAATAGGCTCAATATGGATCCTACATGAATATGCACTAAGGGATTGTGCACCAATATTGTGATATCGATATTTTTTAATATTGGTCCTATATAGGTCCAATGTGGCTGAACAATAAATACAAAATATCGAGTGAATCTGACAATTATATGTCGATATTGATTGTAAAGTGACTGCAAAATATCGGATGAATTGGAAAATTCAATATAAGGCCAATATCGGAAAATAACGGCCTTTTGACCCCGTATTGAGCTATGATTCGTGAATATTGGACCAATGAGGACCCAAGTTATTTTGCTGTTATGGATCATGGACAAACAGAAGTAATTTTATAATTATAATTTTTCTAAACCCTATGAATCGAAAGACTCTGCCAATTAAAAAATAATGTTAAAAATTTAAAATAATGAATTTAACTTGTCAAAATCAGTTTAATTTGTAGATTTAATATAAACATTTTGTAAATAGTTTAATAAGTTTGTATACTTTAAAAAGTACTCTTCAAACCCGAAAGTAAGAAACAGGAAAGCTAAGAAAGTTATTTATGACTCAGTCTAATATTTAATGTTCGTCACAACTTTATTTTTTATGGGATCCTATTTAAAGCAACGAAAAACTTTATGCTATTACAATATTCACTTCTAGTTCCCGTTCTATTGCAATGGTGGGGAAAAAATTGCTTTCAATATTCCGTCAACCCCTCAAATCCCCAAACATCATTAGGCAAAATCAAAATAAATGACGAATCACTCGTCATTTAACTTTTCTGCCAGGTCTCAACTCAAGTATTAGTGGTGGGGAGAGGAAGGGAGACTACAAATATGCATGTAAATCAAAATATGAACAACTCAACTCTCCCTTCTTTATAGCTCTTTAATTCCCCACCCCCCTCTCCACTCAGCGGAGAATATGAAGGATGCCATTTTGGTGGGGAAAATACTCAACATCTCTCTTTAGACACGAACAACAACGTTTTTTTCCACCCCTCGTCTATGCTTTTAGTAAATGTACTTCATTGAAGTGCGGTCGTTAATTACTGAAGTACTTAGCTTAACACTGTTGAGGAATTAAGGGATGAACGCATCTTCGGAAGGGTAACAAAACGAGAGAAGTTTTCCTGGTGGAAAGACTGAAAACTTCTTTTTTCTGAAAAAATGCACAATGGCGTGAATTAAAACAGCGGTGATGCATTCGAAATGTTCCAAAGAATCTAGTAGTTTGACGAGACTTGTCGTGATTATTGGTGCTTAATGTGTTTAAGAATAATTCAATGTATCAAGAAATATGCTTCGGTATCCACGCAAATACAGAGTGTTCCGTAAAGACCGCTCTTAAATAGATATTTTGTGAGTATTTAACGAAAATGATGGGGGGGGAGGAAATATGCACTTTAGTGTTGAAAATTAAAGAAAAAAAAAAGTAATATCGTAATTTGACAAATGACAATTAAGGAAGACTGGTGTATACTGCCGCGTCAAAAAAATAACTAAATAAAATAAAAGTAAGCAAAAATAAAATAAAAATTGATTCAAAATTATTCAAAGTTTTTTATTTGGCATTTCTGTATAAGCTACATAAAGAAAGAAAAAAAAAGAAGAAGAAAAAAACAGTTTTTTTTAATCAATTTTTTGAAATTCTGTTTTCGCGTTAATTGATAGTATTAGCAAAAGAATTGAAAATAGTTATCAAGCCGCTTTTCCCAAATTTTTTTTTTCCTTTTTTTTTAAAAAAAAATTTCAAGGTAGCATAGAACATATTTAAAGCATGTTTAAACTAGAAAGAATCGCTTACAATCATCTTTCGTCTCTTTCTATTTCCTCCAGCAATCGAATAGATTTTGGTATTTCTTATACTCGCTTTCCTCATCTGTGATTTGTCATATTTCCATAGAATTTTGTTTTTTCTTTTCTTAAATATTAATATGCAATCCCAACTTGTGTATATTTTTCGTCTTCCTTTTGTTTATTTTAAATTTGTTTATCATCGTAAAAATATTTAACTAAAAATATGAAAAACCTTTTTAATATTTATATAATTACGTACAATAATGATTCAATAATACAATTACATAACAATAATACAATAATAAAATAATAATACAAATATAATTTGCGCTATATATTTTTTTTAATAAAAATATTTTTTTTTTCCATCTGCATACCATAAAATTAACTTAATTTGTTTTCATTCATTTTCCTTTAAAATTAAAATTGAATTTTATAAATTTAGCACGAAATATTGATTTTAACTGTTTGTCCTGAAACTATTTAACTGTTATGTCCTGACTATTTCTGGCTAAATTAGTGTATAGATCTGACTTCTATCAAACTTCTGGTCCTTCTTAAATTTTATTCCACCGAGGAATAAATTCAAATTCCATATTAAAAAAAGAGAAAAAAAACTCTTATAAATTTAAACACTCTCAATATCAAAACAATAATATACTCATAGAAACAAGAAACGTTTTGGAATAAAAATTAAATTGAGTAGATTCCAATAAAACACATCTGTGACTAAATTACACAATCATTAAAACACGATGCATCACACATCACAATTTCAATCAAAAACCTCTTTGAATCAGTTTTTGGGCAAATAATCATCTCAATATTAATAACATACATACCAATAACGTTACACATCATCTAAATTACACAATCATTAAAACACGATGCATCACACATCACAATTTCAATCAAAAACCTCTTTGAATCAGTTTTTGGGCAAATAATCATCTCAATATTCATAACATACATACCAATAACGTATAAATAGCATTATATATAAATAGCATATATAGCATATATACCATTTATACCAAAAGATTGGCTCATTGGAACAGAAGTTTTAAGGAAATGTTGATAAAATTTTCCCCTTATGCAGGAGTGTTTTAGGGAAATATTAGGGGGGGAAATTTTAAAAAATGAAAAAAACCTTCAGTATTAAAATTTTTATTTTGAGGGGAAAAAAACGCCATAAAGAACAGATAGAAGAGCAAAGGAGTGTCACTTAATAGTTTTTAAAGAATTAATAATATATTTCTAATATAGCTGAAATTAAGACTAAAATTACTTTAGAGATTTGAGACTGAAAAATACTTAAAAATCATTTGTTTACAAAAATAAAGTAGAATTTTTTAAAACTTCGAGCTTGATTTTTATACCACAGAAATTACTAATCATGCCAGAACAAATATTAAAATTGTCACTAAAAAGAATAATAGATAGTTGGGTAAAAGAGTGTCATATTATAATTGAAATATATTACTTAAGTAACTAGAATAAAATTAAAAAAGAGTTGCTTTTTTAAAAAAAAATCATAAATACATTTTTAATACAGCTAGAATCAAACCTAAAGATGTTTTGAGAATGAAAGTTGTTTCAGAATTGTTTTCAGACAATGCATGCGGAAGAATAAAATTTTAAGACTTTGAGTTTGATTTTCTCGTTGCAGTTACTTCAAATCTCCTAAAATTCATTGATAAAAAAATATATTCTGAATTCATTTATAAATAATTTCTAAAATATTTTGTAAAAAAACTAATTTAGTTAATGTAATCTAATAAATTCATTCTTATGCTATTAAATTAAGTATCTAATATATTAAAAGGAATATATAAATATATGACGCAGGTGAAGAAAATTAATTGAGTTCCCTGTTTCGTAGAATTGGATTAAATTAGTCTAATTGGAAGTTTTATTCTGACTTGTTTCAGGATTTAGGTAAAATTGAATTCTTCAGAAAATCGAATACACGCACGGTTTACTCAATTTAACATTTGCACAAAATAAAATCGTAGTTCTGTGGTAAAAAAATGATTTTTTTTTTTTAAATTCCATAAAGTTTTTACATTATAAGTTCGTAAAAAAGAAGATTTTTATTAGAAAAATATTGATAAGGAAAAAATAGTCTGATGGAAAATAAAAAAAACAATTAGTAACTTTTTATTGATTTTTGTAAAATAATGACAAGTAACTAATTGTTTGCTCAGTTTTAAAATTATTTCTGGAAGCAGGGACGAAACAAGCCATACTATTTGCTACGTAGCCGGTCGTATTGTTTTTTTTAAAGAGATTTTGCTCCATCACGTAAGGAGATTTTACACATCTCAGTTTCTACAGAAATATCTCGGTCATCTACTGAGCTTGCACAGAATCTTACGTACGTGACCGTACGAGATGCTACGTGAGAGTACAAAATATCTCTAATTGAGAGTTACAGTCTGAAATCGAAATTCAATCTAAAGCATTCTTAAAACTAAAAATAACGTCTTACGTCCTTTATTACATAAAATTTCATTACAATACCGACTATGTTTTCTTAAAATTCACTGAACACTAAACCAAAGAGAAATATAGAGATATTTTGAGTATATTTACCATTTTAAAGATCTCGAATATTCCAGCTTATTTGTATGGAGGCCATTTATTATTATTGTCCTTCAACACCATAATTTTACTGGAAGTAAGGACCTGAAAGTTCTTCGACCACTAAACTCAAAAGCCTATCATATGAGGGTGGATATAAACGCCGAATGGTCTAGGGAACACAGGAGAAAATTTTCACGAACAATTCTGTTCCACCTCCATCAGTATTTAAAAATTTCAGGTAAACCCATGTAAATCATTAAGTTTCAAGTGCTGAAAATATATTTTCAAAATATCAAAATGAAAAGAAATTATGGCAAAATTGCTTAGGATTGCGCAGTGGGCAAGAACTATCACAAATTGTTTGCTGAAAAAATTTTATCAACATTTTAAACTTCATGATTTTCTCTGGGCTTAATTAAACTTACTTTTTTCTGTAAGCTAAAATTTTAAATTGCTAATGGAGGTGAAACGGAATTTGTCTTGAAACGAATCTTATGTAGGGTCCTTAATATAGGGTCCTCAGAAAACCGTTACGAGTAAAAAAAGCCATCATAAAGACGAGATAACAGAGCTATAGAGTGCCACTTAATAGTTTTTCAAAAATTAATAATATATTTCAGTGAACATTGATGACATCTGTGTTTGTAAATTTTGAGTTTTACAGAACAAAAACTCCCTTTCTACTGTTAAATGTTTTTACCCATAAATTATCTTCCATGGCTTAGGGGATACAGTGTTCGCCTTCCAATGACGCGAACCGAGTTCAAATCCCAGCGGCGTCTGGTCGATACGAATTCCGCACCCTTCTCGTATCAACCACAGTACTGACATAAGATATCCTTTGTGGTAGAAGGATCATGGGTTAGAGTCCCCTTCCTGTCAAGCTAACCGTGAGAGGTTTTTCTTTCCATGCAACGCAAATGCAGGATAGTTCCATCAAAATGTCCTCACGAAGACAGATTTCTTCCAATACTTGAACCTGGAGATCCCTTGACTTCTAAATTGGGTTCAAAATTACAAGGCATTAGAGTTAAATATTAAGAGTTAGATATAATATTAGTAGTAATAATTAAGCCCCAAAATTGGGTCGGCTGTTCAACGACGGTTATTTCTATTGACAATGCCAATAAAGCTGCTTGGGAAACCAAGCGAATTTTTAAGGCGTAGGATGAGTATCTTGTTTTTCAGTGGCGCCATCTATGGCCAAGAATATGATTTCAGCCACTCACACACACCCATTCATACATCCATTCATTCATTCACAGATCGTGATTTTGACCTGAACCAGAGAACGATCAAACTCCATTTCAGTGCTCCCAGAGGTATTTTATTTTATTTTATAACCGTCGTTGAACAGCCGACCCAACTTAATGGGTTTACGGCTACTAATGTTCAACTCCGTAGCCTTGTAATTTTGAACCCAATCCAGAAGACAAGGGAACTCCTGGATCGAGTATTGGGAGAAATTTGCCTTCGTGGAGGACTTTTTGATGGAGCTAGCCCGCATTTGCGTTACATGGAGAGGAAGACCACGAGAACCTCCCACGGTTAGCCTGACGGCAAGGGGACTCTAACCCATGATCCGTCTACCACTGAGGATATTTCACGTCCCATTTGAACACCCATTCTCACGAATACGAGTCCAACGTCCTGTCACCTAGGCTATCCCGACCTGCTTTTAAACTTTAAATTAATTTAACGCAGTACATTGAATTTGGCAATTTCATGTCTTTCAATTTACTAATTGCAGTTATTTGCCGTATTTAGAGAACTGAACGATAAAAAAAGTATTAGTGATTCAGGGTCATTACGTCATTCAAAAAGTAATTCAGATTTCACGGTTTAAAATTTTTTATTTTCCTTCTAATCTCATTGCAGACTGCAAAAGCATACATAAAAATGGTTGAAAATAAATTTAATGTTATTTTAACAGATATAATACAGTTGTTTAATTTTTTTGGCACAATTACATTTGTTGCAAAATTTTACCCGAGTTTTGTTATACGCACATTTAATTAGAAAGGCAAAGTTGATAAGTAAACAAACGGATTATTATTGGATAGTGCGCTTGGTACTGCCTTTTGACGTGATTATATATATATATATATATTAATTTTAAACGTATCCAACTTTCTTGAGGAGCACAGAAAAATGTTCCGTGAAGCACTAATTGAAGAATGTTGAAAATCTCTGATGAAGACTTATAGAAATGTGTTAATTAATGGCCAAACGATAGATAGATTCAAAAAATTGAAACTTCAAAGTTTCGGTTCATCGCTACAGTACATATTTCGTGAAACCTTTTGTCCGAATTGTTTCAATTTTTTCGTTGATTGAATAATTACCATCCATCAGATATCTTCTACAACTCAAACACAGATCGTTTAAATAAATTCTTCCTTAATGAGCATTACCCGAGGTTTTTTTGTCACACAATTAAACTGCGGTCATTAGTTCGCAAAAGAGAACTATATATATGAAATGAACAAGGGAGCAGGGATTTTTCCCCCCTTTTTTCTTTACCGGAAACGGCACCCGTTGATTAAAAGTTGGCAGGAATTTTCCTGTTATCTTGTATTTCGTCTCTTTCAAATTAAAGTCACAAAGATCCTCCCATCATGCACAGCGCGAATTAAAAGGCGCTGATTTTTGTGTCAATTAAAGGGGCTCACAAATGAATTGGCGTTACTCATTGTCCGAGATATAAATCACGGACAATTTTTCTTTTTGTTTTCTCCTTTTTTTTTTTTTTCTTTTTGTAATAAGTTAAACATCATTCAAGCAAGAAAACCGGCTTTAAAAAAAATTCACTTCATTAACAAAGTAGTGGAATAAAATTTATTTCTTTTAAACAATGCTGCCATCTTAAAATAGATCCTGTTAATCCTAAACCTTTCCTTAAAAGTATCGGGCATGATTTATAAGGATCTTTGTCCTCACCTAAAGATAAATGTTCTTAAGAATCCCTTTTTCTTAAAATGGAAATTTTCTAGCTAACGAATGAGTTTGGTGACTAATTTGTGGGATTACGGGTAGTCACCCATGATATATTTGTTTTAAATGTTCCGTTTTATAAAGAAACGCAATTCCGTATTTTTTTTTAACTCCACTAATAACAGTGTTTAAATTACTATATTTTTTATTGTTTCGAAAGATCACGATAAAAAAAAATTATTTTAAGAATGTGAGTTTAATAAGTGATATGTGAGTTTAATGATTGATTCGATTCGGGCCGTTGAGCCTGAATGGAATGCAATTTAATATTCATTCGAATTTAATTGGATAGTTCTTTCAGACTATCAGATTTCAGACTAGATAATATTAATTGTAAAATAAAGTATTCCCGAAAGAGTCAGAGGGATCAAGATGGTTAAGCTTCCACAATTTTGTGACAAAAGTCATGATTGTGGAAATGTGGTCAGCATTGTGCACTGACCACCGATACTTCCCAAACAAGCTATACCCATCGATCTGAAGCTGAATAGACTTCAAAATTTAAAAGAAGCTTCGAGAATGGAAAAAAAATGGAGAACCTCTTTTTTTCACTGGACAACATATAATTGGTATAAACGTTGGACTCGTGCACTTGTTGGATTCGTGAGAGGCCAAAGAAACCCTGTGTATTAAACGACTGGTGCACGTTAAATTTGTCGGAATTATTAAATCCAATTTTGGTATTCAATTGGATATTGATCGTTCTCTGGTTCAGGTCAAAATGCGATCTGTGATTGAATGAATGGACCTATGAATGGATGTGCGTGAGTGGCTGAAATCATATTCGTGGCTATAGATGGCGCCACTGAAAAGTAAGATACGGTCCCTCTGCCTTAAAAATTCATTTGGCATTGACAAGTGGAAATAGAAGCAACAAAATTTAAAAGGAGCTCAGTGAATGAAATAAAAATTTGAGTACCTCTTTTCTAAACCACTGGAGGGCGCTGGACAACATATAATAGACATAAACATTACATAAGGCATAGACATTTTAATTAAAAACTATTGAAAAAATTTAGTGTATCTTAACTCCAAAGCCGGTGAAAACTGTTTCACACCAAAAATGGTATAGTGAAACACAAAGAATAATTCTTGGTGTAGTTAAACATCGAGATTAATTTAAATAATAATTTATTAAATATTAGTTCTATTGGAAATAAGAATTATTAGAATAATTTATTACAAAAATATACTTCAACAAATATGTATTTAAATGATCCGCCTGCAAAATAAAAAACGGACCACCCTGAATAACTTTCGATCAAATGATCGGTTCTTCCGATATTTTAAGTTACGAAATCAGACACAAAAACGCACTTTTTCTGAAAAGACATACTTTGTTTTCGACAGATTTTGATTTTTGACCCCTAAGTTATAGGGGACAGCCGCAATCTGGGAAATACGGTCCCAATAGTTTGGTCAGGAGGGCGGTCCAAAGTGGTCCAAAGTTTGAACCCATTTATGTTAATTTGACTTTTTGCATATTTCTAATAACAATGTAAAATAACATATAAAAATTTCAAAATCTTAAAAATAATTTAAAATCTAAAAATAAAATGTAATTGTGTGTCTACAGGACAGCACTTCATCAGGGGACACACTGTCTGCAAACACACAGGAGCCTTTCTGTTGTTAGTGGCTGAAACCAAAGCTAACAGTGCCCCGAGGCCCCTAATGATAAAACAAGCAAAATTAAGAATAAAAATAATTACCATATTAAAAATCACATTTGCAAGAGAATCACATTTTAAATTTACAAAAATAGAAATACACAACAATGAAACGCCCCCGCAGCACCCTATAAATAATCAACGTAATTATAAACAGTTACAGTTATTAAAATGAAAATGAAAAACTCTTAAATATTCCACATCAGAAGCTAAAAAAAAAGTGCTAACACCTAGATGTAACTAAACACACTAAATAGCAATAGCATCCAAGTGCTGCCGTCTGTAAAAAAATTTTTACAATTTTGAAAATGAAATCCAGATTGTTCACCGCTTAGGCCTGCTTAGGCGAGGCGAGCTTCAATATCGGCCAATTAATAAAATTTGTTTAGAATATCTTGAATCAGAACATAAAAATTATTGAAATTGAAAGGAAATTTATTTTTCTTTAAACTGTTTTTTAAATCCCCAATAGCTGTTAAAAAATCTGAACGGTTGTTGCAAATGAATTTAAATCTTAAAATTTGACCAAAAACAATATTTTTGAAAATTTTATAATAAAGGTTGGAATAAAAATGAGTAAGGCTAATAACATTAAAATTAAAATCTTTCCTTTTATCATAAATCCCTATGAAAATATTATTATTAGAAATTCTTATATCGAGATCCAAAAAATAAGCACGAGAGTCATGTGAGTTGGTTTTAATTAAATTCAATTCATCAGGATAAATGTTATTAATCAAATTAAAATCACAACAATCAAAAATGATTAAATCATCAATAAACCTAAAACCCTTCAAAAAATTATTCAATGAAAAAGAAATATTATGTTCAGAAATAGAAATTTATGTTCATAAAAATGAAGAAAAATATTGGCAAATGCACTTGAATAACTATTACCCATAGCAATACCCTTAACTTGTCTATAAAAACTTATACCATTAAAAAGATAATTTTCAAAAATGTTGACATTGCATAGATTAATCCAATCATCTTTGTTAATACCCTCATTAATCAAATAATTATCAAAAATTTCAAGACAAATGTTTTTTAAATTATTGTGTGGAATACTAGTAAAAATATCAGCCGCAATCTGGGAAATACGGTCCCAATAGTTTGGTCAGGAGGAGGTCCAAAGTGGTCCAAAGTTTGAACCCATTTATGTTAATTTGACTTTTTGCATATTTCCCCATATCTCGAGAATTTTTTAAGTTAATTGAAAAATTTATTATTTTTTATAATTTTATTTAATAATAGTCTAAATTTTTAATTGTAAGTTATTCAATTTTTCGCATCTTTTTAAAGAATACAATTTTACATGACAAAATACGAAATTTAAGTGAAATCGGTGGAATATTTTCTAAGAAATAGAATTTAAAAAAAGACGCATTTTTAAAATTCGATATCTCAAGAACTATTCAACCAATTTCAATCAAAATTTGTATTTTGAAATGTAAAATTAAAAAAATAATATAAGAAACTGTATACCTTGCAATTCAAAAAATTTTCGATTATTATTAAATACAATAATAAAACATACTAAATATTGATTGAAAGTTAATTTTGCTTGAAATTATCTTTGGATAAACAAATTTTATAACTGTGTGCAAAAATTTATAAATTTGTTAAAAAATTTCTCGAAACAAGGCAAAATACGCAAAAACTAATATTAACATTTAGTCCTAGAGCCAGGGTTGCCTTACGTAGTATCTTCAATACTACTGTAGTATTTTTGCGTCAAAAAATAGGGATGGGGTATTTTTCTTGGTATTTCTTAAAAAGTGATATGTATTTTTTTTTTTTTTCCTCCTATTTTTCCTTCTTCTTTGTCAATCAAATCAAAAAGAAGAATTTATCAATATAATCAAAGAGAGGAAGTGCCACTCTAGTTTTTTTGAAGTAAAAAACATTTTTTGAAATGAGCCAACTGGATATCTCTTTATTACCACGGTGGCCGCGATAAACTGCCAGATTTGTAAACCACAAACTAAATGCGAATTTTTTCTATCTTCGCGTTATTCTTGGCTTCGTTTTAAATTGCGGTCGCCGTGGAAATGATGAGGCACTACTAACCGTTCGTTTCATACTTGTCGCTAGTGATGATTGTAAGTTTGTAGATTATAATATAATATAACTTGCTTTTTATGAAACCAACACATTGTTAAAATATATTTTGCGTTTTTTTTTCTATGTAGAATATGATATAAAATCTTCGATTTTTTTTATATTTAAGTTACGAAATTGTTTTGATCCATTTATGATACACAAGAGACATTTATGATACACATAATTCTTATAAGGCAAAATTGCTGATTTAAATCTTTGTTACTACTCGTTTATCTGAAGTATAAGTGCACAAAAGGGTAAAGATAATTGTTTTTATTATTTTAATGTAATTTTATTCTTAGTAATATCCTTTTATTTTATCCCTTTAATATTATTGAAACTTCCAAATTACTACTGTAGATGGCGCTTGAAATATCTAGTATTTTTTCAAAAAAAGTTGTAGTATTTTTTAATTTGAAAGTCTGGCAACCCTGCCTAGAATGTGAAGATTCAAACATTGGATCAAAAGTTATTCAAGATGGGCCGTTTTTTGTTTTGAGCACTGTATCTAAATGAATAAATAAAAACAAAATCATTTACCTTTAAAAATAGTAAGCTAAAATTAAATAAAAAATAATTAAGCATAATAAGCTTTAAATAAAAGTTTATGTTGATAAGTAAGGTTATTCAAAATTAATTTTAGAATATTTCTCTCGAAACTAATAATCAAATACCTGGAATTTATTTAATAAAAACATTATATACGCGAAGAAAAATCTCAATGAATATTAAATAATTGCCTTCAGCGTCAATTCGCAATTTCCATTTGAGCCAGACGCAGACATATAAAAAAAAGTAAATTAAAACAAAACAAAGAAATTAATTATTCACACTGTAAGCAAATTTATTATAATTACAAAATCCTACGAGTGTCTTACATTGTTTTCCTGCTCTCGAGTGTGAATAATACAATTACAAATAAGCGTAATTCGGAAAATAAATACACGCGTATACACTAACTAATTCAAGGATTTCAACTCTGCGGGCCATGAAACGGAAATTATTTTAAATGAATATATTTTTAACTGGGATATAAATTCACAATTCATTTCGAAGGACAAAAAATTAAGACTACAAAAGCACTGTCTAGAAAAACGGGAAAATTTTTTAAAAATAGTAGTAAAGATTGCAGAAAAAATAAAATTGTTATCAGAAGGTTTCTTCATTTAATTACCCTTTAATGCATCATAAAAGCGATTGTTATAGAAGTATTTCAAATCCGCTGCATTCAAATCCGATTATAATAAACATGTCTATTATTTGTCTTTTTCTAAGATCAAAATATAAATAAGAGGCTGATAGAATGTGTGTAATTCATAAAATCACCAACACAATGTTCGTAATAAAAAATTAGATGAGTATATAATTTGCGCGGGTACCACGAAAGAAAATATAAGGTTCGTATTGCCTTATAAATAATTTATCTTATTTTGTTAGCATGCTTAGTGAATTTGGTTAATTTTTTTTTAAATGTTACCTTTTTAGCTATCGTACCCTTCACCAAGTAATTAATACTATGCTATTAATAAAGAATTGCATGATTTTTTTTACTGCTCGTAACTGCGGCAACCTTATGCAATTGATAAGAGGTTGTTAGCATATAAATCGAGCGCGTGTGTTTGTCATTAAAAAATAATCCAAATTTAGTCATTTATTTTCATGGGTTAGAGACCCCTTGTCGTGAGGCTAGCCGTGGGAGGTTCTCGTGGTCTTCCTCTCCATGTAACGCAAATGTGGGGTAGTTCCATCAAAAAGTCCTCCACGACGGCAAATCTCTGCCAATACATGATCCAATAGTTCCCTTGTCTTCTGGACCAGGTTAAAAACTACAAGGCTACGAAGTCGAACATTGGTAGTCATAAGCTCAAAATTGGGTCGGTTGTTCAACGATGGTTATAAAATTCTAAAATAAAATAAAATCAATAAACTAAGAGATTATTGCTTGACAAAAAAATTCAACTTCATATTTGAAATGCGATATTTTTTTAAAACGACAACACATAAATGATTAAAGTAGAATTGGTTAGAAATCAGAAAAAGGCACAGGTACTTACGAAAAATTGTAAAGGAAATTAATTAGGGAAGGCTAACAATACCAAAAAAAATAGTTTCAGAAGAAGGGACGTAGGAGGAAGGGACGGTGGAAGAAGGGACTATGGATCAGGGCATTCCATTCAGAATGCTGGAAGGGAGCAGAACAATTTTCATTTATTAAGGAATTTGAATTAATTTAAGTGGTGCACCAAAACGCAAGAGCTGACAAAAGTGAAACAAATGTTGGCGGTATCGAAAATAAATTTTATTCCGCGGGTTCTAACAATGTGCGACAATAGATGATTTTTCAAACTCTTGATAAGGAAGATATCTGACGTGTTCCTTAAATTCAAACTTTACATTTTACCAATATGGACAAGGTTTTATTAAAAAGGTACGAGGAAAATGCTGATATTAGTATTGTAAAGGGGAGTCGATAGGGCATATATCAATAATATTAAAACTGACCTTTCTGATGTACCTTTTCTAAGAAACTACTTATGATACCGCTTTGAAATTATTTTTTTTTTTGGGGGGGGTGAGATTATATCAACTGTATGCTGTGAACCATTTGAACCATATGCACCCCAAGATCAAATATCCAAATCCGTTTGAAGCAGGTATGTTTATTCAGAGAAAGTATTTTTTCTGTACCCAACTTCATGACTTTAAATATCACCAAAAATAAATAGTTCTAAAGTTCATTTTAGTACGTGGAAATGTGAATAATAAATTAAAAGTTATTAAGGCGTACGTTAGCATAGTTTTCGCAAAGAAAAGTTAAGGAATCCATGTATTCATTGATTAAATTTAATGCTCTTTTTCTTAGCCTTACGCATCCAAATGTGTTGGCGGCAAAGAGAGTGTGAGGAAATCAAACAAAACATCAGCGTCCATATAACGGTTTTCGAATTCTATGCTAATGTGTTAGAGTCGCGACGGTTAAAGGGATAGCGCCTTCCATTGAGGTGAACCGGTTTCAAATCCCTAGCGATGATTGGTCGAAACGCATTCGGCTTGCACCGACCACAGTGCTGACGTGAAATATTCTCAGTGATAGACGGATCATGGGTTAGAGTCCCTTTGCCGTCAAGCTAGCCGTGGGACTTTCTCGTGGTCTTCCTCTCCATGTAACTCATATGCGGGTTAGTTCCATCAAAAAGTCTTCCACGAAGGCAAATTTCTCCCAAAACTTGATCCAGAAGTACCCTTGTCTTCTGGATTGGGTTCAAAATTACAAGGCTACGGAGATGCACATTAGTAGTCGTAACATTAGTTGTAAACCCAAAAAATTGGGTCGGCTGTTCAAAGACGTTATAAAATTTTCAAAAAAAATTCTTTTAGGCAGATTATATAGGGAATCTCTAAAACTAGATTTTATTCTGCAAACAATTCAAGGTTATGGTATAAAAAGATTTCAGATTATATAAATGATTTTTATTTATTGAAAAAGGATTAAATAAGATAATAATTTGGTTTTAAAATGTTAGGAAATATGTTATGCATATTTCAACATAACAGTATACTGTTTTTTATTTTGCGCTCTACAAGAGTAATATAACTTAGTTTAATGATTTCATTTAAGATTCTTTTCAATGCCGAAATCAGACAGTTCTTATCCTCATTTAGACTATTTTTGAGTTCAATTTTTTTTTATCCAATTTAATATTCAATAAAAAATTAAAACGAAGGAATATTTTTTCTTTTCCATCTTTGCTGGAATATTCCTTTTCTGAAAAAAGTATTATTTTCTAAATTAATTTTAAAATTCTTTCTCGGATATTTTCGTGAAGGAAATCTTCTATAGTGAATCAATAAGGAAACCCTTTAGCTTTATCATCTAACATCTTTAATCACTTCACTTCGCTACACTTTTTATTGAAATCGATAAACTCTGAGAAAAAACTGCAGCTTTTCTTATTTTCACAACGTTCTTGACGAAAAGGGAAAAATATTGGAAAGACATGGAAAAAAGTTCTAATCTTTTTGTTTTACATTAAACATTCAGACAAACACTAAAAATATTTGTTTCTACTGTCTACAAAAAAAAATTATTTATTATTTTTTTATTTTTGGAGTGCGATAAATCCTCTGCATATATAATTAGAAACAAAACATATTATCTTTCGAATGACGTGCAACTAACTCACAAAGAATTATTCTAGACCGATAGCACATTTCCTTGAAATAAAATAGAAATTATTAAGGAAAACAATTTTAACTTTTCAAAAATCCTCTATTGGGCATATCTCACGCGCCGTAACTTTTCATATTTGTTAATATTAATAATAAACCAGTTTGTATAACTTATACGTCACTACTTGATAAAATAAGAACAGCATCAAGCTAGTTAATATTTTTTTTTCTCTAAATATCATAGTTTGTTTTTGAAATACAAAGTTTGTTTTGAATTGTTTTTACATTGTTAGAACACAGTTCAGTCCTTAATTAGTAAAATAATATTTATACTGTCGATCATTTATTGAAATAATGATTTTACATTAAATAATGATCATTAATCAATTAATGATCATTAATTGAAATATACATTATTTATTCAAAAATGTATTATTCAAAAATTTAATTTGTTCCAAGTACTGAATAGTAAACTTTTTGATCAAACTTATGAATACTGTCCCCAGTATCTCATCCACTATTTTTATATAATTTTATTTAATGAAATTTGTAATTGAAAACACTTCAATTTTCTTCTTCCGTAATTTCCTGCTAACGTTTCGGAAACATTTTTATTATTTCTTTGTGTTATAAAATAATAATTGTGACCAGACAAATAACCTCGTTGCAACAATAATGCAGATGTAAATTTAGAACCCAAAAATCGATGCTATATTTTTCAAAATAGAATTTATTTTTACAAAATAGATAACAATATTCAAGCTTATGATTAGTAATTTTCAAAATCAAACGGAGAGTAAAAATTACTCCATCTCCCGTAAAGCTAAAAAATGTTTTCAAAAACTTAGGCTAAAATTTGCTTCTTTTTTTTTCAAATGAGGTTTTTTTTCTTCTAAATAACATAGAAAAGAAGTATTTACATTATTTTTCTGAAAAAATTTCCATGGTTTGAAAAAGAAGGGTGGTTTAAAAAGTGGTTTTATTTTATTCGAATTAAAATGTGCTTTTGGTGTACAAGAACAAATTGCGATATTTTTAATAAAAAAGTGTTTAAAAACGCTGGGGTTTTTTTTCTTTTTAATAGCAAAGAAAAGTTTTTTTTTCCCGAAAATAATTCATGTTTTGAAGAAAAAGGGTTTAAAGTGTTCAACTTATTTCATTCGAATTGAAATTGAATTTATAGCAAACAAAAACAAATTGTTAGTATTAAAAGAACAAATTGTAATATTTTGAAAAGAAAAGAGTATGTCCTCCAACTTTCTGCAGATAGTGTTATTAAAAAGATTAAAATAATATAAATTTTCAATCAACGAATCTTATAGCTAAACTTAATAGTTTCTGATAAACCTCACCTTTTTTAGATCATTTTAACTTGCAGTTCATTTATGACAAACAAAATTATTTTAGAATCTTTAAAAAGAATATCTCAAAATAAATCTATTCTTAAATCCAACTCTTAAAACAAAGAGTAAAATACAATAGACTTCGCAGTGATACTATTTTCTCCGTCTCCCCGTCCTCTCACCTCTCTAGAAAAGAAGAAAAAATACAGCATCATTTTAAAAATAAATCAATTTTCTCAAAACATACCACAGTTCACTGTTATTATTTCTCAAAGAGACAAATAGCGAACGTCGTTTAAAATCGACGAAAAACCGTCTCTCTTAAAAGTAGTAATTCATAATTTGGAGCATATTTCTATTCTCTCGGAAGGCAGCATTCTTTATTCATAATAATTACCAAAAAGGAAAGAAGGAAGAAAAAGAATATTTTACCATTCTTTTTTTATAAACTGCGGATTACATGTCTGAACAAGAAAATACCATATCATTACATCATCCAAATCGAACAATAAATACGTATTATATGCATGCTATGTCCGCTGAAAAAGAATATTTTATTCCTCAGGCAGATTACGTTTCTTCAAATACCCGGGGTTTAACTCTTGCTTCTTTTTACATCAGATTTAAAGACAGAAAAAAGAACAACGAGAAGAAAATTCCTTTCGATTGGTTTATAATAAACAGAATCATTTCTAGACTAGTTTAATATTTATCTTAATTTTAAATAATTTTTTTGCAATTCTAATATCTTTGCATAAATCTACAAACCTATCAATCTTTTCAAAATACGCTTAACAATACGAATGAAGTTAACTGAGCATTTTTAAATTTTAAAATGAATCAAAATATGAATTTTTAAATAACTATTATTTTTTTCTTGAAATAGAAAAGCTAATTTGTGATTCTGAAAAGAAAAGCTGTTTAACACATTAATTTACATTTAATTAATGAATAATTTACACTAATATTTAATAATTAACATTACTAAAAATTTAATAATGAATTATTAATAATTTACATTTAATTAATTAATAAACACTAAATAGAAAATAAATACAATTTATGTAAAAAGAAATAAAGAACTTGTAGCCGAAGTCCACTTTTGTTTTCGAAAAGTGACATTTTTACACATAACTGCTGTTTCTTATTATACTTTCCGAAGAGATACTTAAGTTTTCAGAACATTCACTAGGTCATAGACCATACACAGAAGCATCATCTTCCCTTCATGAAAATATAAGTCTTTTTCATCAAAAACACTCTTTAATAAAAGGTCATATTGAACAATTTAAAAATGTGGCTTATCATTACATTGTTTGGAGGTTCTCAAATGTGTTAAATAAAAGCAAGTATAACCATTTCACATTGTTCTACACACTTAGCTAACTTTCACATAGTGTATCTGGATAATTTTTTGAAACTAAATATTTACTAAGCTGATGTTGTGAAGTTACGTAGATACTCGATCTACGGTAGATGCTTGAAGCCCACTGTGATGCCACAATTGACATTGCATGTTTCCTACCTTCTAAAATATCTTAAGCTTTTAAAGCGAACTTAAAATTTTATTATTTTATTAACGATCAATCTAACGGCTAACTTTTTATTTCAATACTAATGTAGACTCATTAGTTCACCTCCACCAAACCCACACAGCGCCTGATAGATGGTTAACAACATGCCTGAGAGGTAAAGACGGTCAGTGCACAATGCTGACCACATTGACAACTCTATGCAGGTGATTGCAAAATTGTGGAGTTTTCTACTTTCCGTGACCATTCTTGCTCTCTACCGGCTGTTGCGCGATATTGCTTTATTCTTATTATTTTTATTAATATTTGTATGAATAAGTAAATCCTTCTGAGAGTATATGTTAACTGTTCTCCTACTTCGCAGATTCGGTACGGTACCTTCAGTCATGTCACTTTAGAGCTGTAGAATGGGGTAGTGACGATGGTCTGGGAAGCATCCCTGGGAATGATCCGGAGATAACATACGTCACATCCCGTTTTATAGGGGGGACACATTCACCCACCATCCGTCCATCCGTGGATCGTAGTTTCGTCCGAAACCAAAGAACAATCAACCTCCGATCCCTTGTCTCCAAAGATATCAATTTTTTATGAGAACTTGGGAGATTATCCAGATTCACTCGTCAATTTTAAAACACAAGGATTTTAGTACGATTCTCGCTTAAAACTTATAATTTAATAAATAAAAATTTTAAAAACTATTTTTAAAAAAAGAGCTTGTTACTAAAAATTGAAGTAATTGAGGCAAGTCTAAAAGGGTTAAAAACACTATTTTAAAAAAACGCTATTACGCAAGTTGTTGTTTTTTTTTTCTAAATTGTAAGAATAAGTTCGAACATTTCATATTGGTTTTATTTTGCACAATTAATTTCTCTTATTCTTTGTTTTACATAGTGTTACGGTGGTTTAAAGACGCAAACTACTACTTATCATTTTTACCTATGATCGTTTATTTATGTATATACATTTAATTTACTATACATTTAATATACTATAATGATTTTAAATACTTATATTGATAATGTTTTAATCAATAATAAATTAAAATAACAAATTAAATTAATTTAAAATACTCTGATTAATAACAAATAAACTAATTAGCATGGAGAGAACTTACCCATACTGAAGTTCATATTGAAATTTGGTGAACCTCTAATGACTCGGTTCTACTCTCTCTACTACTCTGCTTTTTTGTTGTCTTTTTTTGATCTTTTATACTAAACTTTTTGCTCGATAAAACTATTGCTAAATTCTGGAAAGGTCACATAAGAGATCAAACTTGGACTATAGACTTGTGATTAACCCTTTTCGACACGTATTTCTTAACTTTAATCAAGAGTGTTTATTTGTATTTGCTAAGGTTCTATGTAATAATGGAAGTTTCCACAGTATTTTAAATCTAATCAATTATTTTGGAATTTACGATAAATCTATTTTAAATGTTTTATTGTGATTGTGAATTAAGTGACGATAAGCGTCACATTTTCCTCATGAACAGTAAAAAAAAAAGAGGAAAAAAATTATTCTTGCTACCTGTATAGGTAAGTAACTCTCCGATATACAACTCTATTATGCCAATTACAAACATAAAAGTAGCATACATTCATATTAAAAATTAAAAAAAACAATATTTATCCAATAACACAACAAAAAAAATTATTACTTAATCAAAACGTAAATAAAAGAGACATGATCATTGTATAGTTACATATTTTTGCATAAGAGTGACATAAGAAAAGAAGAGAAGAAAATAATCATTGTAAATAAATAATAATTAATTATTGTCAAAATTAACAGAGAGATATATTATCGTCTACAACAGGTAATACATGTTGAAATGACTGTTATACTTAAACAAATTATGATAAAAATGCACCTATCATTTTTAGTGTGAAAAATATATTGGATAATGCAGGAAACGATATAAAACTAAATAAACCTGAACCAGAAGAATCAGCACTTATAAAGGATTTAGTGTAAGTGGAATTAAAATTAATAAGATTGATGCTTGGTTCACTTAAACAAAAGGAAATAAGCTTACAATGCTTCATCTCCATCGCAACAAGGCAAAATTTTTCAGCATAGCATTTATGTTCAGCTTGGAATTTAATTATAAATTCGTTTGGCTCAGTTTCTAAAATCAATGATTGTGTATACAAAGTAATTTTCTGTAATTCAACGGACACTGTTCCTGATTGACAGCTAGAATGAGTGTTAGTTCACTGAGAATTGGGCAAGAATAACAGCCTTTAGCTGTCACTGGACTCTCAAGAATTTTAGGACAAATTTGAGTCGTTTGAAGGGTAATTCTAAAGTCACTGAAACTGAGAGACAGTTTAACAGGAACTGTAGATAAAAGGTCAGATATGAGAGAACCTTTTTCTATTGAGAATAAGTGAAGTTCTCTGGTCGAAGAAAGAGCCTTTTCCTTGGAATTCACTAGTCTTTGTAGACCATCTGGCTTTCTTGAACATCGTAATGTGGTTTCAAAAAAATCACATTGTGTGATTTCTGGATCGAAGATGAAATTTTTTGTATAACTTTCATTGGCTTGGATTTGTCCAACGAGACCTGCCATTGGTACGTGCTGTGGGCTGGTTGGAGTTAGGTAGGCCTCGGAGGGGTCCCCTACTCTTATGACAAGAGAATCTGTGAAATGGAGTTGAGGCTGGTTAAGGGAGCCTTGAATTTCTATGAATATACCATCTCTGGCTTGGGTCGAGGATTGAAATGTCACAACCTCCGAAGTTTTGTTTTCTGATCGTTCAATAGCGATAGTATAAGAGCAGTGGTGTCCTGTTATCGAACGAACTTCATATGAGTGGAGAAGATCAGGAACATAAAAGACTCTGTAAAACAAGCACCCCATCCTAGAAATAATTGTGCAGCCACTTCCCACACTAGACGGGTGACAATTCGTTGTTACTGGGTATGCCTTGCTTTCATCAGTTAGTGCCTCGAAATCCTTATTAGGTGTGCAATGAGTACTATTGAGTTCGAGATTAGTTAGATAAATGTGAGTTTACTGTTTTGGCAACTTCTGCTTGCTTTTATATATATAATTTTGATGTAAATAAAGTTAAGTTTTTCAGTTTGTTCTACGTGATATTCAGTCTATTTTACTCTCCACAAAGTCCAATATTTGGTGCCGAAATAACTCGGTAAGTCATAATTAATTACTTTCGTCATCGTACTGAATTGGAATGGCTACCGGTAGTGAAAAACTTGCAATATTTAAACGTAAATGAACAACGCTACGTACCGCCATTACGAAACTAACGACGAAATTGAATGATGCTGCTAGTACACAAACTGAAAAGGAATACAACATTGAACGTTTACAAGAAAAAATTAAAGAATTAGCTTTGGCTGACGATGAAGTACATAATTTTTTAAATGATGAAGAATGTCAGGAAGATATTATAGAATGTGAAAGATACACAGAACATGCTCATTTGGCGTTATTTAATTTCAAAAGAGCAGCGAATCGGAATACCAATTTAATTTCTGAAACATCGCCAACAGCTGCCAATATAAATAATTTCTCGGCTTCGCCTTCAAATGTTACCTACAATAAAAATAAATACGTTTTACGGCCATAGTTTTTGGGAGCGCTTTGAAAATTGTATCGACAAAAATGAGAGTTTTTCGCTGATTGACAAGCATGTTTTTTTTTGCGGGGATATTTAGATGGAGAAGCAAAACGAATAGTTGATGGAATTAATATAACTGCAGAAACATATGCAACAGCAAAGGATATTTTGAAATCGAAATATGGCGATAAAGATAAAATAATAGGGGCTCATCTCGATTATTTAGAAAACCTAAAACCTGTCAAAAATCACTCTCTAGCAGTAATAAATGAGTTATATATTGATTTTAATCGAAGAATACAGGCTTTAGATGCTTTAGGAGAAAAAACTCAATCATACAGACGAATTTTGGCTCCTAAAATACTTCGTGCTTTTCCTCATGAAATCTGTCGGAACTGGATTGTACATGCCAAACGTGAAAATTTGGCTGAAAGTGATGTTACAAAATTAATGAAATTTTTATCTGAAGAGGTCGAGAGAGCAATTACTGCAAATAATATAAAAGGTTCACTAGCTCCAGACTTTCCAATAAAATCCTCCTTGGAAAATTTTAATGTGAATTCTAAATCAGTTACCAAAAGTAAAATAATGTCACCCTTTTGTCCTTTCTTTGAAACTGCCGGACACTGGCCTCAACAATGCAATGTTATAACGGACATAGACGTGCGCATACAGAAATTGAAGACTAGTAATCGATGTTTTTTGTGCACTAACCGAGGGCATACCAAAAAAAATTGCCCTCGTAGAGAAAAATTTGGCTGTTCCAAATGCAAGAGAAAACACCATACATCAATATGCAAACCTCTAACCAATGAGCAGCCTGTGGCTACATCTACAAACAAAATTGATGTATCGGCTTCCAGTTTCGTTCATTTGCAAACTGCACGAGTTTTCATAACTGGGCCCACTGGCATTACAAAACTGACACGCTGTCTTTTGGATGGTGGAAGTCAATCTAGTTTCGTTTCTTCTAATCTTGTGGACACTTTAAAACTTCCAGTCATTTCAACCACACGTTTGGACATTCAAGCCTTTGAATCCCCAGCTAATGTTGGCTACATACGAAGACAAGTCAAATTTCAGTTATCAAGCATCAGGGACAAATCTAAAATTAATGTTACTGCATTTGAAAGCTCCAACAAATATGCATCACACCTACCTTCATCAACGGATGTTTCACTCTTTGCTAAAAACAAGCGAATGAAACTTGCTGATCCAGATAATTCATTGTCCAACTTACCAATTGAGATTTTAATCGGTGCAGATTTCTACTGGATTGTTATGAATTCTGAAGCTCCGGTCAGGTTGTCGGATTCTCTGGCATTGGTCCCATCAAGTTTTGGTTGGGTACTTAGTGGAACTCGATCACACGCGACAATTTCCTTCATTTCAACGGTTCATAATGTTGATGTGGATACTTCAACTCAGGAATTAGACAATGTGGTACGAAATTTCTGGAACTTAGAGAGCATTGGCATTCAACCAACACAAAAAAAATAAGTCCTCACAACTCTGAACTCTTGACGAACTTTTATCAATCTTTTGAAATCATTGGAAACCAGAAGTTCAACTTTCGTCGAACAATTATGAAGTCGCAATTCAACAATTTAAATCTTTAACAAGGAAACTGCATGCAAATTCAGAATTCAAAGTAAAATATATTGAGCATATGCAAGATTACAGTGATAAAAAACACGTTGAAGTTGTCTCAGAAACACATAATGAAGAACGATTATATTACTTGCCCCATCACGCTGTAAAGAAAATCACAAATGGAGAAACTAAGTGGCGTATAGTTTTTGATGCATCTTCACATTCTCCAGGTCACCCATCTTTGAACGACGCTCTTGAAGTAGGACCAAATCTTCTTCCTGATATCTTAGCTACATTGTTGAGATTTCGACTTTCTAAAATAACAATCACTAGTGATGGGCGACAAGCATTTCTGCAGCTGATTCTAGCAGAAGAAGACAGAGATGGAACACGATTTATTTGGTACAATACTACATATACTCCTGATGGAAAACTCTGCACTGAAGATAAAATTGTAACTTACCGATTCACACGTCTTCCATTTGGACTCGTCTTTAGTCCATTTTTATTAGCAGCTTCTCTTCGTGAATTGGCTGCAAAACACAAACAAGCATATCCCACGGCAACTAGACATGTTGAGAATAACATCTATATGGATGATTTTGTAACGGGAACGTCTACGGATACTGAAGCTCTGATTCTGTACCAAGAACTGCAGCAACTTACATCACTTATTAGCCTACCATTAGACAAATGGACTACAAATTCTAAGATTTTGAAAGATACGTGGAAACAAGAAAACGTCTCGTTTAAGGATATTACGCAGGTCATGGGTGTCAAATGGGAGACTAACAGTGATGTTTTTCAAATTGATGTGCAGACAAAAATTGTTCAAGCATGTAAAGAACCAGTAACAAAACGCTTATTACTGAAGTTGATGTCAATGTTTTACGATCCTCTAGGCTTGTTTGCTCCAGTTACAGTAGTTGTGAAGATATTGTTTCAAGATACATGGCTTAGTGGTATTCAGTGGGATGAACTTTTACCTCCATCTGTAGCACAGCAGTGGCACAAGTGGATAAATGAATTACACTATCTGAATGAAATATGCATCTCAAGATGGATTGGCTTTTCCGAAAATTCCGACGTTACCATACTTCCGAGGCTTGAATTGTTAGCTGCACTACTAGGAGCTCGCCTAATCCAATATTTTTGCAGGGAAACGAGCCTGAATTCCTACACTGCCATACTATGGAGCGATTCTACTGTAGCTTTAAGTTGGATAAAGGGAAATCCCAACCTTTGGAAAACATTTGTCTGCAACATAAACAACAGAAATTCTTCAAAACACTACTGCAGCACAATGGCGCCACTGCCCCGGTACAGATAACCCTGCGGATCATCTTACTCGTGGTACCTTTCCATCACAGTTATCGAATTTAGAATCTTGGTGGCACGGCCCGAGATGGCTAAAACATGATCCAGAAACTTGGCCTATCAAAGTTTTGTCTACGCGTACACAGCCTTTAATTGAAGCTGAATCACGAAAAACCAAATTTCAATCCTCCTACGTTGCAACTACAGAACCCATCATAGATATATCTCGCTACAGTTCTTACACGAAACTTCTTCGTGTCACTGCCTGGATACTGCGTTTTGTATACAACTGTAAAGCTCAGCAACGCATAACTCATGAACTGAATTGTAATGAAATAGAGAAAGCTAAAAACTATTGGATACAAACTGTACAGAATCAATATTTCTCATCTGAAATAAATGCCTTAAAAGCTGAACGTCCACTGCCGAAAAAATCCAAGATTTCCTGTTTCAATCCTTTTCTCGAAGACAATTATTTGCGCCTTGGGGGAAGGCTGCAATTTTCAAACATTTCCTCTGATACTCGACACCCTTTATTGCTCGATGGTAAACACTATTTTGTCCACCTTTTGATCCAGCATACCCACATACGACTTCACCATTTAGGTGTGCGTATAATCCTGTCCGAGTTACGTTCAACCTTCTGGATTCTAAGGGGACGTCAAGCTATAAAGCAAGTTATTCACAAATGCCTACCTTGCAAGCTGTCCAAAGCGAAATACGGAAAACAAATCGAAGCTCCTTTACCTCCTGAAAGAGTTATACCTTCTGCTCCATTTACTACCACAGGTATTGATTTTGCTGGACCCGTGAATATTCGATGTTTGAAATCAAGAGACACGGCCTACATAACACTATTTACTTGTGCAACAACACGTGCATTACACATTGAACTTGTGTCGGATCTTACCACAGACAAATTTCTTTTGGCACTACAACGTTTTGTTGGCCGCAGAGGACTCCCACACACAAACTATACCGACAATGCTACCACATTTCATGCAGCAAATAAGGACTTGATTCTATTATGGCAAGTTCTGTCATCAGCTAAAACTCAGCAATATTATGCCCAAAATGGCATAACTTGGAAACTAATCGCCCCACGAGCGGCTTGGTGGGGAGGCTGGTGGGAACGCCTAATAGGAGTTGCCAAGCGATGCCTATCTACGGCCCTCATTGGGATAGAAGCCGCTCTGAACAGCCGACCATTGGTTTACGAAGATGGAAAAATAAGATCCTGTGAGCTGAGAGTTAATGGTCGCAATATAACCCGCCCGGTAGATCCGGTCATACCCCTCGAGGTCGACCAGCGTGGGGAGGATATTGAGTTCCAGTTTAGTTAGATAAATGTGAGTTTACTGTTTTGGCAACTTCTGCTTGCTTTTATATATATTATTTTGATGAAAATAAAGTTAAGTTTTTCAGTTTGTTCTACGTGATATTCAGTCTATTTTACTCTCCACAAAGTCCAATAAGTACCCCATGCACAATAATAATTTTGAGGGCAGGCCAATTGACTAATGGTTTTTTCGTGAACAGGAAAGGTAAAATATAATCGTTTTAAAGACGCAAACTACTACTTATCATTTTATAAGTACTTATATTGATAATGTTTTAATCAATAATAAATTAAAATAACAAATTAAATTAATTTAAAATACTCTGATTAATAACAAATAAACTAATTAGCATGGAGAGAACTTACCCATACTGAAGTTCATATTGAAATTTGGTGAACCTCTAATGACTCGGTTCTACTCTCTCTACTACTCTACTTTTTTGTTGTCTTTTTTTGATCTTTTATGCTAAACTTTTTGCTCGATAAAACTATTGCTAAATTCTGGAAAGGTCACATAAGAGATCAAACTTGGACTATAGACTTGTGATTAACCCTTTTCGACACGTATTTCTTAACTTTAATCTAGAGTGTTTATTTGAATTTGCTAAGGTTCTATGTACTAATGGAAGTTTCCACAGTATTTTAAATCTAATCAATTATTTTGGAATTTACGATAAATCTATTTTAAATGTTTTATTATGATTCTGAATTAAGTGAGGATAAGCGTCACAATAGATTAAAAAATAAGCCCGATTGAACAGTTCTTTTAAGATAATTTGATGAAAGAACGCTATATGGAAACGTAATCTTCCAAAAAGATAAGAAAATTACGAGCGTTTTCTTAGTTTCCCAGACTTTGTTTTCGGATTAGCTTTAAAAAATATATTTATTAGCTCCAAAATTATTTCAAAATTTAAGAAAATTAAAGGAGTGATTCACGTTGTCAGAGCTATGAGAATGCCCTTGCAAAAAAATCCTATCTCTACTGCTAATATTTTTCGCTCAACACTCAAATACACGGAACAAAAAAAAAAATTTTTTTTTTTTATTTAAATGCATTTAAAAACTAATACTCGCCTCAGCGGCCTTTTTGCATCCTAACGCTTCTTAAACATTTTTCTAGAAATGTGCAACATTTCATTTTTCTTATCTAATAGTTTTTTTTTTTTTTTTTTTTGTTACGAAAGAGAAAAGCGGGAGTAACAATAAATTTCTAAAAACACGGACAGGGAGATACATTTTATTTTAATACATAAAGAAAACATGTAGTATCAGAAATGCAATAAGTGAAAAAAATGAATGACAAACATTTCGCTCATTTGAAAATCTTATCAGCTTAAAAGATGTTAAAACATTCAAGATTTAAATAGCAAACATTCAACAACAACTTTAAAAAGCACAGAAATTTTTCTGAAATGGAAGAACAAAATGCTTGCTATTTTTAATATTTTATTTAGATTGTTTACATAGTTAACGAATCAAAAACCTTTTGTTGTATCTCTTCTTTATTTAATTTTTTTTTCGTCACTTGGGCATTTTTTATAGGAGTCTTTTCAAACATTCACTGTATATAATAACTATGGAAGCGCTTTGGAAACAATTTTTTATCCGTCTTGGGGGGCCCTCAGAGAATATCTTCCATTAAGGCTGTTCTTTCCTTTTCTTATGAATTTTATCTCATATTTTCTTTTTCATACTGTTTATTCAGTTTATACTTTGCAGAAAAGAGAATAAATTGAAAAATATAAGAAAAGCAACAGTTCGTTGAAAAGGTTTCATCTTGCTTTTGAAACATTATTTTCTTATATCAGTTTATACGAATTTAACACTCCAAACTGAACAATATATTTTTAAAAAAATTTCCAAAGCCCACCCGACTGACACTCCCCATTGAGGTATCAGTAGGGCAGATTTGTTACACACTCTTTCAGTGGCACCATATTAAATGCACCAACGTTGCTCCCACACTAAGGACAGATAGTACAAAGAATGTAAAAACATCCATGCCTTGTCCGGGATTCGAACCCAAGATCTTTCTGATGTGAAGACAGCTTCCTGACCACTACATAACTACATACTATGGGAGCTTATGACTACTACATACTATGGGAACTTATGACCACTACATACTATGGGAACTTACGAGGTGTCCCGCATTCGAATGATAGCGATGACTGGTCGATATGATTTCTGCTCCCGGCTCGCACCTATCTGAATGCTGATGTAATATGTCCTCATATGTAGTCCCAATAATGGGATAGAATCCTCTTGCAATTTACCTCTCCATGAAACGCAGTTTCATCAAAAAGGATAGCTATTCCAGAAGTTCTCATGTCTGGTCAAAATTGGGTTCAAAATTACAACGTTACAGAGTTCAAAATTTATAGTTGTAAGCTCATAAATGGGTCGTCTGTTCAACGCGGGTTATAAAATATAAGAAAAGAAAATTGAAATGGTAAGCATTACAGCACCGGCAAAATGAAAAACAATCTTAAGAGTCAATACACATGAGATTGTAAGATTTTTCTTTTGGGGACCGTTGAAATATTACATAAGCATATTTTTGAACTCCCTCTTCTTTCAGCAATAGTAAGCAAATTATAAACTCCTTCCATGTTTACACTAGAAAGTCACAATCAGTTTATTTTTGCTATAACCTTGACTTTTTACTGCAGTACACATTTTAGGATTAAATTCAAATAAAAAATGAAACTTAACATAAAACAAAATTTAAATTCGTTATATAAAATTTTGTGTAAAATATTATTCAGCAATCTTTTGTGTTTTCGTTTGATGTTCAAAACTCATGTCCTCTAAAACTTTTCGGGAAGAAAAAATTCATTTTTCTAATTTTTTCTTTCTCAAAATTCAACTTTTATTCTAAATTTGAAAGTTTTCCATGTACAATCTTTAATTGCTACATTTTTTTTTTTTTTTTTTTAATTTTGCTTTTTATCGAAATTTTGAAAATAAGTGAATTTCAATATCTTGCATAAGTAATGTTCACAGTCCTCCTCACAGTCTCTTATCAGCAAATATAAGCAAATCTCAACACCCCCTCCCTCCATTTAATGCTTACGTAACATTTGAACAACTCCCTTGTTGACAGTGCAGCACGGAAGAATTAAATTTCAGTACTGTTAATTATCGCAAAAATTAGTTGTAGCACATTATAATTGATAAAAGCCAGTTCAGTTCCTTAAAAATTATTAATGAAATATTTAAGATGTTTAGTAATGACCTCCTTTAAATTATATTTTTGGAATCCTCTAGTCTAAAGTTGAGTAAAAACTAGGCATTTGAAATTCCAAATTAATATTTTAACGAGGAGAAGAGAAAAAAAATGGCGATTATTAGAAATAATTTGAAAGTTTTATTCGACAATCAAAGGTTTCAATCCCGCCTTCATCCAAAGTAATTTGTTATTTCCTTTTTTTCTTTCTATTTTTTTTATTTACTTATTTTATTTTTATTATTATTATTAATTTTATTTATTTTTTTGTATTTTTCGCCAGAGTGTTCCTTCTTAATTATGAAGTGAAGTTGAAGAGAAAAAAAAATTTAAGAATACATATCTAAATTCGGTTCAGAATTTGATTATATATACCAATATTTTACCAACCAATGGAGTCAGTTTAGAAATTGAAACATTAATATTGAAATAAAATGCGATCGCAATTATTAAAATGTTTAAAAAAAAGTATAAACCCACTTCGAAAAAATTTATAGCAATTAAGCTAGAAACAAGTATTCGTTAGACTTGCACAGTAACACTTATTTAAAGTAGTAAATAAAAATGAAAAAAGAAAAAAAAAAATAGACGGTTCTTACGGATGTGAAATCGTAACATCTGCCATACCTTTGGAATAAATATATTATTCCAGTGTCTTTCGTTATCGCATCCAATTATTTCCTTTCTGAGAAGGAAACTTTTACGCCCGTTACTACTATCGCCATCTGTTGACGTATCTTTAAATCAATTACCCAGTAGCACTGCGAATGTATTTGTTAAGCGATAAAACAGAATGATGTTTATAAAAACGTATGCTATAAAATAGGTAAATGTCAAGTGCTCTGCCATTTGTAGGGTACAAAAGCTACCGTTTTAGGTCGAGACAAGAGACCGTATCTACATAAATTTATAGCCAGAGAGATTTCTATCGGAGATTGCGAAAATTGAAAAATTTGTCCGGTAAACAAGTCGTAAATCCGTTTACCCACCCCTATGCGATAAACTAGGAGAATTAAGTACAGTGTTTGAGACATTTTGAGTACTAAACTAAACTGTAGAAATAAAAAAGATGAAAAAATTGCTCAGCTGAGACTTTTCTTGTTTTATGGGAGGAACGAATAATAAAGTTTTGAGACTAAAAAGAACTAATTTCAGCTTCATTTTAAGTTATGATTGTGGCAGTTTTTGACTCAAAACAGAGACTGACGCCCCTTGATAAAATGATGTTTTTATTGTCAGGAAAAACCTTCACTATTTTAATAAATAATTTCTAAATTGAAAAAAAAAGTATGTATCGTGATCATTGAATTAATAAAGTTCTGTCACAAATAGTTTTGTAAAAAAATATTCTGTTTTTCGTATTTGATAGAAATAATTACCGGCTCGTTGCTCTTAGTTTTATCTTAAATTGATAAAATACTTTGATACATTATTAATGAAATTCAAATTGAAAAAGTTCTAATATTTAATTCAGTAATTTTAATAATTATTCTAATGTTTAATTTCGGAAATTTTTTCTGCTTTTTATATTTGGTAAAATTAAATATTAGCTTGTTGTTTTAGTTTTGTTGATATATAGATTCAATTCTTGATGCATAATTAGTACAATTTCAATCGGCAAAGTTCTACAGTAGTATTATAGAAACATATTGCCGTTTTTCTCATTTGATTGAAGTAATTATTATTACTATCTTGTTGCTTTTAATTTTATCTTTTGTTAATTGTATTGATACAATTGACGATACATTACTAATTTAATCAGCAAAGTTCTACTGACAGTATTTTCGATCAATGTTGCTGATTTTCGTATCTGATAGAGCTAGCATGCTGTTTAAGGCCCCTGTTCCGCAGATATTTGAAAAATCGGATGAGAATGCGTCTGTAGAATAATTTTCAAAACCAAATATTTGAGACACAGAATCGATATATTACGATTTCAAAGATTTATTTATAATTGCTGCTCTTAAAAAAAAACTGTTCTTTTGAATTATTTGAAACTGTGGGTTATCACTACATTGACCAAAGCCCTACATATTTATTGGCCATATATAATTCTGAAAACAGAGGAAAATGCGATTCCAGAGTAATTTTTGCTTTATAGGCTTTAGGCATACAATTGAAAGATTTCAAATATTTACATATAAATACAGACACTCTGAAAAACCGGTATTGGATAATTTAAAATAGCTGGTAATTATATTGATCCAAACCCTTCATATTGATTTGCCATTTCAAAAATCGGATGAAAACGAAATTCTAGAGTTATTTGTAATTCAGATGCTTTAGGCATGTCCAAAATCACCCAAGCTTGGTCTCCGTACTGTACTTACGATCTTACAAGCAACCTTTTCAGAACTTCTTTCTCTTTCTGTCGATCCTGGAAGGATTATGACAGAACAAATAGGATCCCTCCATGCTAACTTAAATGAACTCTATTTTCTTATTTATTAACATTTTGCATTTATTTATCATTTCATTTTAATCATTGGAATTTCGGTTTTTGAAATTAGTTACCAAATTATTTTTCATTCCTTTTTAATATTAGATTTTTATGTCACTTATTGAAAAGTAGTTAAAAAAGGAGGGAATAACATTTCAATAAGTAAATAGGCACGACTTTAAAATTTGGCAACCAGTTTAAACACTTTTCAATGAATAAATTTAAAGAAGAAAAAAATAGTTACTTCAGAAAATAAGAATATAAATTCCATAATAAGATATTTTATAATTCTCTGCCAGAATAGAATTTTAATACATGATTAATACTCATCATAGAAAATATATTTTACTTATATCTAAGTATTATTTAATGTTAGAATTCTGATAAAGGTGTACATTCTTTTTTTTTTTTAACCACATAATAATTTTAAAGAATTATTCAGTTTAGCTCATGTAAAAGTCTGAAAAAATGATATATTTAGTAGCGATGATCGATTCAATTTTGCACAGATGTGTATTTTTTCCTTCAGAGCCATCAAATAGTATCGTGCTGTCCCACTTACAATATTATGTAAAATACCGGGGGGAAATATTAAAATTCCTCAATGTTTAAAGATGTTTTAATATTTTAAACTTACCCGCGATTTACTGTAAAATTAATATGCAATGTGAAATTAAATTAATATTCCAGCGAAATTAAGCTATATCTAAATGAAAATAATAAAGAGTTCTGCGTCAATCCGTCGTAGTGAAACTACGTTTCATAATATTTGTCGTAGAATAATCTATCGTTAGCGCAATTCGTCATGAGCGCAATTCATCACGAAAGCAATTCTCCGTGGGCACAACTCGTCGCAATGGCAATTTGATGGTAGCACCATTTCCTGCGGTCTCGATGAAATGCATCTAGCTATGCAGTTATATCAATAAAAGGACTGTTTCTTTGGGGAGGGGGGGGGGGAGAGTTCGGAAAACTCTGCAAGCTATGACGCTACCCAAAAAATGACAAACGATGCTATTTTACACAAATATAGCCAAAGAAGAGATAACATTCAAAACATTGCTAACCTTACATTTTATTTATTCTGTGATATTAATTTTGTTAAATTTGTTTTAGTCCCACGACCTGTTAGAATTTATAAATTACAGAAAACCCTTATGAATGGTAAAATTAGGCGTAAATTTAAACACAAATCACAATGATAAAACTTACTAGAATAATAAGCCTGTTCAGTTCACGAATCGCCTCGTAAGCATAACCGGAGGGATACACCGGAAGTTTTCTAAATTTCTTCCGGTTTTAAGGCCTGCTTACACAGTCCAAGTTCTTGAATCCAAGAAATTGGAGAAATTTTTCTGTCCAAGAAATTGGATGATTCGTCGACACTATCCAAGTTCGTGAATGTCACTGATTGGTCGAAAGAAAAACTTCATTGCTCATATTCAACATTATAAAATAATACTTACAAAAGTTTAAAATTTCTAAATAAATTCAAATAAAATAATAATAGCACAAATAAACCGTAACAGATCAATTTGTTTGGACTAAAATATATGGAAAAAGACAACAGAATGACATAATCTGATGTATGCTTGTTGACGTCACAAAATCTAAGACACTGATTGGTTAAGGGAGGAAGAACTTGGATGGAAAGTAGAACATGCTCCACTCCAAGCTCAAAGCGAAACAAGTTTCTATCAATATCAATCAATCTTCGTCCAAGAACTTGGATCGTATAAACAGGCCTTTAGGAAGCTTGTTATTGTTTACATTTAGTCAATTATCCATCGGTCTTAGTTTAACTGTTCTACCGTTAAGTGGCCTACAAAAGAGGAGGAGCCATCCCCATCACAGAAGATCAAAATTATGACAGTATGTCTTCAGATCATTCCCAGACGGTCTCCAACAACTTCTAGTGCGTCCAGAATAAACAACTATTCCATTATTTCTGCAGCAAAAGATTTCTGCTTTTTTTGCTAGATTTTTTTTTTTTTTTTTTGCGGAAGTTTTATGGTTTCAACGCTGGGACTCGAACCCCCATCCTGTCGGTCATGAGACTGACAAATTAGCTCTCTCAGCTAAAGTATTCAACCTAGTTGCACGGTACTAAGTGGCTTTATTAGATGGATCTAAAGGACGCGATAAAATTCTGGTTATTTAACCGTATTAGGTGAAAGCAGTTAATAAACGGTTTTTCTCAAAGTTAACAGTTTGAATACCATCTTATTTATGGTTACTTGACTGTTTTGTTTGAATATAGTAACAACTAAATAATTTGTATTTAACCATTGTTTCCGAGAAATTTCTAACAGTGTGATCATCTTGAAGTTCATCCGGCTTCAGATTGATAGATACCTGGAAAATAAATGCGAATAATGCCGTTGGACATGAACTTATGAAGCTATGGCCTCCATGATTTTGTTAGCGAACTATAGTTTGTTGTGGTATTGTTTTGTATTTAACTTTTCATTCAACAAATTGGGTTTCTAAAACTTTTTTTAATAATTCTGTTAAATCAGACTGTAAAGTTAGAAATGCAGTTAATGTAGCGTCAATTCAGTGTAATAAGTAAAGGACTGCTGTTCGATCACCAGTGGCGGCGTGAAGCCCACCCAGTTTAGATCGATGGGTACCAGCTTGTCTGGGAAGTTAAGATTCACAACGCTGTCCACATTGCAGTTGGCCATGAAACTGGGGAGCCTTAAAATCCACAACGGGGCAACTTAAAATCCCCCTGATCCACAACGGCTTATTGTGGGAATGCTTTACTTTTTTTTGTTTAGGTATCACTAAAACAAAAATCCAAAAAAGATCCAATTTTTTTTTTTTTTTATGTGCATATTTTAACAAAGGGTTTCGCATCGCAGTTTGGCTCGGTGGTAGTTTTACCGAGACACGCGGATATTCATTAAAAAATATCGAAACAAAATATTGAAAAAATAACATCAACCTAAGGAACTTGTCAAAAACTGTAAAGAACCTATTCATACGTGATTTAAATTATATTGAGGTTTGGTAGTTTGTACCAACAATTAATTTTCAAGTTTAAACAACTTGGCTTTTGGCTGACAGGTTCTATAGATTTAAATAAACACATGTTTATGAACCGATGTTTTCTTTTACAAACTATGTTTTCCATTATATAATAGAATTCAAATATTGTTTAAGATTAAAGGATATGCATTTAAAACAGCAAATTTTGCAAACGTTCTTAAGAACTAAATCCTAATATAGGTGATCCTAATATAAAAATATATAACATATAATAGACCTAAATTCTTATATATAATAGACATTCTCAATTGGATTCAGATCTGGACACCTGATTGGCCACTCCATCCTAAAGCTGAGATCTTAGAGTCAAATTTAGCTTGCTCAGAGACGCTTCCAGTGCTTATTTCATTCTTATGGCCTAAATCATTCTTTATAACACGCGTTTACAGAAAGTTGAGCTAGTCGAAAAAATATATTATATTAAGCCACATCACCAGACCTGAATACCACCAAACATGTCTGAGATGCTATTGCTAGAGCAATAACAGCTTGGCACCTACCAGAAACCTCCTGAGGTTAAAAACTGCCTCATAATGGGAGGTTGTTTTTATTGTTCCAAGACTGAAAGTCACAAAACATTGTCAACCACGTAACCTACATGAGAGCACATTGTGAGATTTGTATTGTCGACAGGGGGGTTCATGTCCCATATTAAATCCTTTACTAGTTCAAATTTGTGTAATTTTCGAACAATCTTGTTGTAATGTTTACATAATCACGATTTTGAGTTCATGCCATTACCTTTTCTTTTCTTTTTTTTTTTTTTCAATATTTCCTTTTCTTCGGGTCTTTAATTCTTGAATTATCCACGAAAATGCGCGCATGTTTTTTTTTTTTTTTTTTAAACTTTTGGACATGAGTGTATTTAATTACTAAAGTTCTTTTCATTTTAATGTATTTTTATTTCTAAGATTTCTAATGTATTTTTATTTCTTCTTCTTTTCTTTCTTAATCTACAAGAACGAAACAGTTATTCCAGAATACGGAAGTACGTAAAATAAATGCAACATTAGTTTCCACAAAATTGTATTACTGAGTTGACAACAAAATTCCCAGCGTTTATTTTATTCCTTTTTCTCAAAGTTCAAAATGTAGACTCATTCCATTTCCTGCAAAAGTTGATCCACGCGAAGCATGCGGTTTTTCCTGCAAAAGCTGGTATAATCGCTTTTTATTAAACTCAACTGGACTGCTAAAACGAATTCTTATATGGAGTGAAAACTTTCGTTTTTAAACCAACAGATATCTTTTAGATAAGGCTCTAAAATATAGAGCAAAGCTTCCTAATATGATTAAAAGTTTAGTTGTGATGCGTATATGAAAGTTCTTGACAATTTACAGAAGAAGCTAGATCCAAAATCCAAAAGATGGTCTTTGTAGGATATTCCACCGTGGGTTATTGTTTAAAAGTACCAGTTACAAATCATGTAATCCGAAACATGGGATGCAATGATGAAGAGAAGGAGTGTGAAAAGAAGAGGTGAAGAATGAAAAGAAGGGAAGAAGAAGTGCATCTCAGTTCAAGAGTATGTTCTCATCGACGATATCTTTACAAATGAAGAAAAGATCCGTTTAATCTAAAAGAGAGGAAGAAAATATTACACCAAAAAGAAATATTAAATTACCAACCAAATTATTTTGTGTATGAAGCTACTATGACAACTCTCGACTCTGCGTCATTTGAATACATAGAAACATTTGCCAAAAGAAGAGGTGGTAAGAGGTTGTGTAGAGAGATGTATGAATAGGGAAATAGAATATCTTAATAAAAATTAAGTGTGGAAGCTAGTTGCATAGCCTAACGATAAAAAGCCTATGTCTAATGGGTGTTGCGCATTAAAAGAAGCAATATATACAAATATCGGCAAGCTGCTCGTGGCATTGAACAGGAGCCAGGTGTTGATTACTAGGTTTTTGTAATAGTAGTAGACGTATTTCCACATTTTTAAGCGAAGCACAAAACAAATCGGAGTTGTATTTCTCAAAAGTATACTTTACCTTTGGCCATGAACTGCTTAGATTTACTTTGTAGATACAGGGACAAAATGTAAGTTTTATTATTAGTCTATGTTTTGTATGAAGACATGCTGAAATATGCTGTGAAGAATATTACATCTCATCTTGCAGAATATGATGGTAAGAAAGCATCTGATTTGATTTAAGTCCCAATTTCACCACTTTTTTGCATCGCTCATTTTAGAAAAGAAAATTATAGTTTTACAGGAATTGAGCATTTCTCAAGAAGGAAATCATAAGACAGATCTAAACTTCTAGTTCTGAGCGTAGTTATAAATTTAAATTTTATTTGACTGTAAAAAATTTTGGAGTAAGTTTATAATTCTGTTTAATTACAGAAATTTACATAAATGATTGCAAACGTTTTCATGAAATATTTAAAAAACAATTCTAGCCAAAGAGGTGTATTTTGGACACTTACGATCGCTATAACTTTATAGAAAAGTTTTTTTAAATCGTGAATTATCACTTGACAATATTTTTAACCTACAAAAGCATTAAATAAGTCATATTTTAAGGTGTCCAAAGATTTTTAGTAAAAGTAATTTAGTTTTTTGATGTATGTCCAAATGTAACGATTCAAATAAAGCTTTTATTTTAGCACAAAATGGATTAAGTACTTGAAACTTACTTATGCACCCTTTAAATAATTTTTTAAATGTTTTAAAGTATTTTTTAGTGTTTTTATGAAATAAGTTTGCAACAAAATGACATTTTTTACTCATAAAATAGTAAATGGTACAAATGATGTATCGTTCGCAATGCCGGTAGTTTTTCTTCATATCTTTATTGTTTAAGCTTATCCTTAAATCCCTCTATATTAAAAAAAAAACATGCACATCATATTTTATAGAATCCATACAGTATTAATATTTATACAATACAAAATAATTGCATTAATAAATACACACGAAGATTTACAGTAAGTGACTTCGAGCATGTTTAAAAAAGTTGGCGTTAGAAAATGAGAGGAATTTTATTGGAGAAAGAGATTTTGACCCATACATAATATCTCACTATTAAAATAACACCCTTCCTTTCAGATTAATCCCTTGAAGGCCGGGATAGCCTGATCGGTAGGGCGCTGGGCCCATATCCAAGAGGTCATGGGTTCGATCCTTGCCGGCCGAGGACTCCCCGTGTAGTAAATGGTGACTGATGCACGTTAAATCTGTCGAGTCTCAAAGTCCACCTTGTTCCCATAACAAATCAATACCTCTGGGGTTACTGATCCAGGAGTTTCCTTGTCTTCTGAATTGGTTCAAAATTACAAGGCTACGGAGTTGAACATTAGTAGTCGTAAACTCATGAAATTGGGTCGGCTGTTCAACGACGGTTATAAAATAAAATAAAATTAACCCCGTGAGCAGCGATGGCTCAGGGGATAGAGCGTTCACCTTTAAATGAGGCGAGCCGGGTTCGAATCCCAGTCGATGCGAATTCCACATCCAGCTTTCACCGACCACAGTGCTGACGTGAAATATCCTCAGTGGTAGAAGGATCATGGTTTAGAGTCCCCTTGCCGTCAAGCTAACCGAGGGAGGATCTTGTGGTCTTCCTCTCTAAGGAACGCAAATGTGGGTTATTTCCATCAAAAAGTCCTCCACAATGGCAAATTTCTCCCAATACTCAATCCAGGAGTTCATTGGATTGGGTTCAAAATTACAAGGCTACGGAGTAGAACATTAGTAGTCGTAAACCCATAAAATTAGGCCGGCTATTCAGCGACGGTTGTAAAATATAAAATGAAATTAACCCCTTGAGCCGGGATGGACTGGTTGGTAGGGCACTGGGCCCATTTCATAGAGTTCGTGGGTTCGATCCCAGGTTGGCCGAAGACTCACCGTGTAGTAAATGGTGACTGATGCACGTTAAATCTGCCGAGTCGCAAAGTCCACCAGGGTCCCATAACAAATCAATACCTCTGGGATTACAGATCCAGGAGTTTCCTTGTCTTCTGGATTGGTTCAAAATTACTAGGCTACGGAGCTGAACATTAGTAGTCGTAAACCTAAAATTGAGTCGGCTGTTCAACGACGGATTAAAAAAATTAACCCCTTGAGAACACCTGTGTCCACTAGTGTACATCATTAATTGTATTTTGGATTAAAGATCCCCTTGAGGTGGCTGCAAGACATATGGGCTTAGTCATAAATGTAGAGAAAACAAAATATATGTTATTCTCAATAAACAGAGTCCCATACCCCTATCTTGAAATAGATTCGTATAGATTTGAAACAGTAAGGAGTTTTACTTACTTAGGATCAATTATTATTATTGACAACAGAATGACTCCTGAAATAAAAAAAAACGACTTTATCTATCAAATGGGCTGAGAAGATTTATTAAATCTAGGTTTCTTCTTCGAAAGTTCTTAATCTACAAAACTCTTGTCAGGCCAAGTCTTGACATACGCTTCTGAAGCTTTGTCAATGACAAAACTGGAGGAAAATTGTATCGCAATATTTGAGAGAAAGATTTTGCGGAGTATACTTGGTGGTGAAAACAATAACTGGAGAAGGAGATTT
Source organism: Parasteatoda lunata (assembly GCA_949128135.1). Classification (NCBI taxonomy): domain Eukaryota; kingdom Metazoa; phylum Arthropoda; class Arachnida; order Araneae; family Theridiidae; genus Parasteatoda; species Parasteatoda lunata. The sequence continues at coordinate 25,382,378 of OX421970.1, forward strand.
AACTTTGAACTGTACAAGATTTATAAACAACCTGATATTATTAAATACATAAAAATAAATAGAATGAATTGGATGGCCCACGTGATTCGAATGAGTGATGACAATCCAATAAAAAAGATACTACTTCTAAGAGTAACTGGAACAAGAAAGCGGGGGAGACCGCGGTTGAAATGGGCTGACTCATTGGAGTCTGATTTTCTCGCAATTAATGAAAAGAATTGGAGATCAAAGATAAATCGGAAGTCGTTATGGAGAAATCTTCAGAGGAAGGCATTGACCCACATTGGGCTGTCTGGCCAATTATGATGATGATGAGTTTAGAAGATATAAGCGCGTTATATTTTAAAGCAGTATTTCTATTAGCGTGTACTTATGTACACTTTTTACATTGCTATCTAAGAGCTATCTATATAAGGTACATTTTTTCAGGTGTAATTTTTCAAGCGTAATTGAATGCGATAAAATTCAAGTCGGTAGTATAAGCTTTGTAATTATAAAGAATTTTTTCATAAGTACAATTCAAAAAATACTTTTTTGGAAGAAAAAAAAACATTGCAACTTTGTACTTTATTATATAGATAAGTGTTTGTTTTTATTCAATTTACAGAGAACAAAAATAGATAAGAAAAAAGGCCTCCCTTGTCTGTTTGATATATGAATCAAGCGCCTTCTGTTAATACATAATCACATAATTTCATCGAAAGGGTAGATCAAATGTTCAAATTAGATGTGCAGTGTTATTATTATTCTCAGATCAGAATTTAAGTTCCATAAATATGTAGGTTCATAATTAATATTTTGTACGCTTTATTCATTCTTCGTTCTTTTTCTTCATAAATCTAAAAATGGTGAGGCCAAGAGACTAATGTAACGATCGTTTAGGTAACAGGTTCGTACTCAAAAGCCACTGAAGAATCTTAACTCTTATGAAAGAATAGAATAAAAAGGCCTAATTGAAGCAAGACCAACTTCGTGTGGTAAATCTACAGATAGGTTTGCTCACAGAGAACAACTTAAAATTATATATGTTTAGCGTATGTAAAATTAAGAAGTACATGATTTTAAGTTTATTTTTTGCTGAAATTATTTAGACGAGTATGGAGCATCCATAAGTTTTAGCATAATACTTCTTTGCGTTTTACTCATATTCTTTGTCAGACAAAATTATCTTGTTAAAAAAAAACATGCATTTCTGTTATTTTTTTATATTAGTGAACATTTAAGGACATGTATTAAGATTTGAGAACATTTTCTGGACTGAAAAAGTTTGAAAGCATTTGAGACCAACTTTTAAAATTCGAGGACTGTTCTCGTTTGGTCAACTTTAATCATGGGTCACGATGAAATCAATCCAGCTACCTTCACATTTCATAGCGTTTGACTAAAGAGCAATAACTTTACAGCTACGTAGGCTTTCAATCTTCGTAGTTAGAAAAAAAAATTGCTGGAATTGAATCTGTTACGTTAGAACGTTATGTGGAAAAATAATACTCTGCTGTTACCGATGCACCATTACAAGTGATTCGCTTGAAAGCTCGCCAACAAATTTTTAAAAAAAAGGGCAAGTCCATTCGGTTACTTTTACGTTAAACTAGAGATTCCCTTTTGATCTATTGGCGTGAATGGACTTTTCAGACTCATGTAAAGTGTCTTTTTCAAAAGACGGTTGCAGCCTTTTGGTGATAGAAATTAATATTGTTCAATATTTCGAGGAGTACCACATAAACAGGAAAAAAAATTGCTGCTTCTACAGTCAGATATTTGATTGCTATTGTTCTTTCCGTGACTTTTCAGTCTGAACCTAAAACATTCTTCATTGCAGTAGCATTCTTAACCTCAAGACGTCCCGCATATCGTAAAGACACGTTTCCGAAGTCAAGCATCACTGGTTGCGGTCAATAAAAGAGTGGGTGGCCACTTTGATCGGCATGTGTATGAACCGAAGGTGCACAATATCGGTCCTCATTAAACTGTCCTACAGTGAAGTGCTCGACTTTGCGCACAGGTCGTCGGGCTACCTAAGCAGCGGAGCCATCCCCTCTGCAGAGGATCGCAATTTTGATGACATCTCTTCCAATCATCTTCAGGGCTGTTTCCCAGACAGCCGCCAATAGCCCATTGTGCAGCTCTAGTGCGACGTAAATTAAGCACCTACTTACTTAACCTTTAGTCGCAACTAGCCTAAAACGAGACAATTATTGATTCTTTGAAAAAATTTCTATTCTTGTACACCAAGAGAGAAAATGGTTTTTGATTTAACTAATTAAATGATCAGAGTATAATCACAAAATATACAGAAACATGAAAAAAGTTTATTTCTCCCCCTCATATACAAGATTTTAGACTTTTTTTTTCCGTTGCTTTATAATAGCGTTCTTGATTTAAGCTCATTTAGTAAAGTACTAAATACACTCTCTACATTCGCAGGGTGCCTTTGTGGCTAAAAGGTGTTTTCCATCTGTCAAAAGCTCTACAAACGGGAGGGTACCCAGTTCGTATCCTGCTGCAATCCTGGACAATGGCTATCCTATTCTTTGCTATTTATTTTTATAACCTGTGTTATCTGTTCAATTTGACACGATTTGGTGAACCGGTCTTCGTATGGAGCACAGAAACCTGCGTTTACATGTGAATACGATAAAAAATTAATAAAAGAAAGCTACCATACTTTGTAATGAACACACAAAGGTAAGGTCACCAAACGTACTCAAATCTTGAGGACAGTCTTCGAATTTAATCGATTCTCCTCAAAAACTTATATAAACTCCTTGAAAACAGAAAATGGTCCTAAAATTTTAACACCTGTCCTCTAAGGTTCTTGAATTTTTCTGAAACCATTTTTTATAGGCCGTGAAATATCAACAAAAAAATCAAAAATAAACGTGGTTTTTTATTTATTATTATTCAGATCAGATAGTTTTGTCTAACAGAATGCAAACGAAACGCAAAAAAGCATTCTACTAAAGCTAACATATGATAGGTAGGTAGGTACATTATTTACGTCGCACTAGAGCTGCACAATGGGCTATTGGTGTCGATCTAGGAAACATGCCTGAGGATGATCCGAAAACATGCCATCGCAATTTTGATCCTCTGTAGGGGGTATAAATTAACAGATGAAAACACCATTCTCGTCTTAAAATAATTTCAGGAAAGAATAAGTAAATTTTAATAATTATGTAACCATTCATCTTACAAAAATTCAAATGCAGTATATTATATATTTCAAAACTGCTTAGTAATTGAAAGCAAGGTGTTTCTTTACTTGAATTATTAATTTTTAAAAAAAAACATTAATGCACATATAAATTAATATTTTCCATTAATATGTTGGTGTCCTCAATTCGTAAAACTTTTCGAGATGCTCCACTGATTTGTCCTCAAATCATGGTTTATAAATCTGTTCACCATCTGTTCAAGGGCTGTGATATCATCTGTTCAAGGGGGCATATTATGTGTAACAGATGTAAATAATGTGTAACAAAGTATATGTATGCGTAATAAAGAAAAAAACATTCGCATGATTACGTGGTATATGTAACTTTTCATCATTGTCAACACTGATTGTCTAACCCTGCAAAATTGAATTTGCTGAAAAAAATGTTTATTGCATTCTAATATTGTTGTTGGTTTAATGTATCATACTCATGCTGCCTTCTTTGGTACTTGCTATTATTCCATTGATCATTTTTGAGAAAATCGCGCCAAATTCTTTATGGTGACTTTCAAATTTGTTTGTTGTTGTTGTCGTAAGCCATTAAGGCAGAGAGGGTGCGATTGTTCTTGTTTTCCAGTGGCGGCATCTATGGTCAGGAATTCGACTTCTGCCACACCCATACGTCCATCCATTCTGCCATACCATCCATTCATTCGTCCAAAGATCGTAACTTTGACCTGAACCAGAGAATGATCAATTTCCAACTCAGTACCCCCAGAGGTTTTGATTTGTTATGGGAGCATGGAGGACTTTGTGACCCGATAGATTAAACGTGCACCAAACACCATTTACTACACGGTAAATCACGGCTAGGTTCGAACTCCCGTTCTCACAAACGTGAGTCCAGCGCCCTGCCAACCTCCAAATTAGTTTTCCTTGTGTGATTGATTATAAGGAGAGTTTAAATAACTGCTATTTAAGAACAAATTGATGTAGCATTCAACTCTTTGAAAACGAACTTTTATACTCAAATTTAATATTATGCAAAACCTAGAATTAAAAAATGATTGTGGTCTAAACATTATTGATGAAATCATATGACTGAAAATTAGGGTGTGAAGAACTCTCAACTTAATACTCGAATTATGAAATAAAGTAATGTGTAAAATGTCGTTATTTTTAAAAAAATATTTAATCTTGCTTTGTTTAAAAGATAATTAAGGATTAAGAATGACTTGCTAACAATTAAATTTATACTTTCTATTTAAAATGTTAAAAATAAAAATAGTCATGAGCAAATATATCTTACCGTTTTATAGACGCCATTTAAAAGAAATATTGCATTTAAAATCATCATTTGAAAAGTAATTTAATGATGAAAAAAAATTTTTTCTGCTTCCATATGGTAAAGACTCTGTGCTCGAAAAAAAGTTTACGGTTTATTTTAAGATCTAAAACATAAATCTCATAAAAAGAAATAAGAACAATTAGAAATAAAACATTTTTATGACTTTCCTCTCTGAACGTTTGTTTAATGTTATTTTGCGCACGCGCTAATTTATCTTTTATTTTTTTCTGTTTAGGTAGTTCAGCTGTCATAAGTCACGTGGTTTTTTTTTTTTTTTTTTTTTGCTTGCGTCGATAAATTCTGTTCTAAAATTTTTATTTAGTTAGAAACTTAAGCGGTGTAGTTCTTACGAGTTTAAAAATGGCTTCGAAACCTTTTACTTTAAATGTTACTAGTCGATCAAGTTCGAACGAGTGTATTGCGTTTGAAATAAAGATTGATAACTTTTCATCGCTAAGAAATATGGAAGCATATGGTAGCTCAGAATTGCAATCATCACATGATTGTAAAAGTTCATGGAAAATTGTTTTAACAACAACACGAAATGATTCTAATTATTACCACAGCAGCCAATCCAGTTCAATGCAAGTGGGATTAAAAAGAACTGATTTCAACGATTGGGATGTGAAAGCTTCACTATTTTTTGAAATCCAAAATTCTTATGCAGAAGTTTATCAAAAAGAATCATTTGAGAAAATATTTCCTCGTCAAAAGCAGGATGCTTTCTATTGTAATTCTATGAAGAGACCCAGTAGTGGTAGTTCCGTTACAGGAATGAAAGGTAATAGTTTTATATTAAATGATAATAAACTTATAATTAAGGGTAGCATTTTCATTCATAACTGCTGTCCGAAAAAGAAAACCGAAAATGACCGCGACTCTGCTATGAATTTAACCGAACTTCAAAGCAATCTCAAATATTCGTATCAAAACAATTTGTTCTCTGATGCTTTATTTAGTTTTGGAGACGATAATTTGTATGGTCATAAAACAGTACTCTCTGCCAGATCCCCCGTCTTTAAGAAGATGTTCGAACAAAATATGAAAGAAAAAAATTTAAGCAATGTCACGATTACTGATATTGAGAAATCTGTTTTTGATATTTTTCTTATTTTTCTCTACACTGGAGTAATTGAGAACAGAGAATTCAATACTGTAGTGTCATTGTATTCGACGGCTGACAAGTATGAAGTGACCACTCTTTTCAAAACTTGCAGTAACATTCTCGCATCTTACATCGCCAACAAAACTGTTTCCGTCATTTTAAAGTTGGCAGATATGCACAATGATAATTCTTTGAAAGAAAAAGCCATCCAATTCATATGTGAGAATTTTACACAAATTGAAAGTACTTGTGAATGGAATAATTTATTAGATACAGATCCTCGTTTGGCTTCACATACTTTAAAGATGGTTTCATCACATGTTGCTGCTAAAGAAAGAAATATATCCTAGTTTGCCTGTAATTGCTACAATTTTCCATTATAACTTTATGGCATGCTGAAAGTTCTAGAAACAGTAATTTATCTATTAACATTGAGCAAATTATATTTTATATACATTTTTTTAAGATATTTTTTTATAAGTTTGTACAACTTCTTTAAAATTTGGAAGTTTTTCTCTACTCTGGAGTAATTGAGAACAGAGAATTCAACATTGTCGGCGTCCCTTTATTCTACGGCTGGCAAGTATGAAGTGACCATTCTTTTCAAAACTTGCAATAACTTTCTCGCATCTTATATCGCCAACAAAACTGTTTCCGTCATTTTGAAGTTGGCAAATTTGCACAATAATAATTCTTTGGAAGAAAAAAAGCCGTCACTTTTATATATGAGAATTTTAAAAAAATTGAAGGAATTTGTGAATGGAATAATTTATTAGATACGGATAATCGTTTGACTTTATATACTTAATAGATGATTTCGTGATCTAGTTTACGTGTTAATTGTTAGAGTTTTAAACTTTTGGCACGGTATAACTCCCCTAAAATAATACAATTTTCAATATGATTTTAAAATAAACAATTTTAAATACATTTTTTCGTTTTTCTGAACTTCAAATTTCAAAACAACAGGTAAACTATAAATTATTGGTACAATTCTAGCATATGATACACACGCAATTTGGTGAATAGTGACCAAAATCCGATATTTCTTTACAGTGTACATTTCTATTTCCTAATTAAACCAGTTCTTTTCTTTTTTTAAGGAAATAAATAAGAACTATCCAACTTGGAGGCTGTTACTATAATAATAACCGGCTGTTTTAGATTCCATTTTAATGAAATTTAAACTTAATCATTTTTCTTGGTAAACATTGGAATTTCATCTACATACGCTTAGCATTCGCCACCTCACCAAATGCGATGAAACCGTAAATTTGACGGGAAAAAAAAATGTTTTTGCGAGGGATTTTTTCTATCGAAAAAAAAAATATATTTCCCTCAATCCTAAAAAAAAAAAAAAAGGTAAAAAGGATTTTTTTTTTTTTTTTTTTTAACAAATCTTTTATTTATTCAATTAGTTATTTCCGCTACATACGTCGCATTACCAATTATGATTAAGTCCAGATAATCTAAGCATAAGCAAAAGGTAGATTACGTAAGCAAGCAACAAACTACCGTAAAACAGAGGTTAATGCGTTCGTTGTCGGATCACGTGACAATATTCTTTCCTACAGATTGTATCAATAATAAAACCAATTAAGTGGTAGCGAGATGCAAATTATCGTCCAACTATTTTTGCAGAAAATGTTCTTGTGACAATAATGTGACAACGACATAATATTCTTTCAGGTTAATCCTCATATTACTGCTCTAGTTCAAGAAGTTATCAAAAATTACCCCCTACCTATTCCCAATCATTGCTCATTTTCTCCCCCCCCCCCAAACTGCAAAGTGACTCTTGATTTGAATTTGCATTTTATAAAATAATTCAATTCATATAAAATTTAATTTTGATTTAAATTTTTTTTAAGGGAAAAAAATCAATTATAAAAAATTTTCAAGTTTTGCTTTGGGCTAAAAATTTTGAAATTTGAATTCGGCTAATACTTTCGATTTTTGGGCCAATTTACTGGCTAATAATTTGAAGTCGTTAGCAAAGAGCCCTGCATTAGAACACACTTGTTTCGTCATTTGTATTTGAGAATTTAACAAGAGGTAAAATATTATTTATGGGTTTATCTAAGTTTAAAATACTCTATTTTTAAAAAATGTTCTGGTTTACGGTACTATAAATAAGCATGTAATGAAACTTTCGTAAAATGAAAACTTGTTAGTTTGATGTAAATCTAGAAATTTATTGAACTTACAATTTATCAACTTACAATTAATATGCTTTTTTTATCAACTTGCAATTAATATGCTTTATTTAAAACTTACAATTAATATGCTTTTTGCTCCATTTACTGTGAAGATAGTTACACAACAGCTAAATGGAGAAGTATGTTCTCTTTTGCATGTATTTATTAACAATTTTCTTATAAACTTTTAGCATAATAAAAAAAAATTTTAAATGTGTTTAATTTTTATTGTTGCCTTTAAAAATAAGAGATATACTATGCAATTTATACTACAAGTCAAGACAATGGCAACGTTTCCAGGTTTCTAAGAGGCATTAGCCACTTTGAAACGTTTCTGTGTTAACAATCGTTTCCTCAATTTTAAGAGGTAAAATACTGACCTGCTTGCTCCTGTATTTTATTAAAAAATCCTTATTTACCAGTTGTTGCTGGTAAATAAGAAAAGAAGTCAAATATACAGTTGGTGAAATGAATAGTTAGATGTTTTAAATATTAATTTCTTACAAAATTTTCTAATAATTCAATTTTTTTTCTGAAATCGAATGAATTAATAAATAGCCATTGTAATAGATTCCATTAGTTTATTTATATAATTTTTGATATCATACTACTACTATAATAAACCTACTATATATATATATATAATAAATCTACTTTTTTTATTTCATTTGTAGTAAAAACGGTACAACTAAACAAATTGTAGTCATTCATTTACTTTTTGTCCTAAAGTCTGTTGTGTTATTTCTAAAACTGCTAAAAACATTTTCTGTCGACAAACTACAAAGTTTGAAACAAATTATTTGTAATTCATTGTATTTTTCAAGATGTTCTGCCATCACCTTAATGTATATTTTTAGAATTATTGTGAAGAATGAAATCGAAAATAGTACAGATTAGGTGTCACATCTTAGTTTTTTTCAAGAACAAGATACAAAAAAATACCAACAAAAATCTGTTGAATAACAAGCGGTATGAATTACATCAAAAACCAGTTAGATTGTCTGATGAAACTTTAAATAGTTTCTAACAGTCTCTTTTCAACTCCCTTGTGATTTCTGAGATACGAGTGTAAAATTTTAAAAACTATATATATATATATATATATATATTTTTAGTATATATAAGATTAAGAAACCAATTAAAAAACAATATTTTTTATTTAAAGATATAAACTGAAGAAGGACGATATAGCATAATTGTAAATAATAATCGAAATAAATAATAATAAATTGAGAATCTTTTAAAACATCATTTCTCATTCATGGGCTTCATAAGTTTACAATTTTCATTTAATTAAAAATTTCAAAGCCTTATCATTAATGCAGCTTCCATTGTGCTGTATTCTTTTAATAAAGTTAATAATGTTTTTTAATGTGTGACAGATAAGTCTTATCTTAATTTGTATGCATGTTTCATAAAATTTATCATTTAGAAAAAAAATCTTTTTTTTTTTTTATGCAAAACTTACCTTGCTACGGAAACTAACACGTAAAAGTATGCATATTTCAGTAATTCACGTAAATATTTAAGACATTATTGGACCCGCTATTAGCAAATTTTTTCTGAGCGGAGTTATATACAATAGACCAAGAACCTGGTCTATTGTATAAAACTCCACTCCAAAGCCGAACCTGTTCTGGATCATAGAGTTGAGTTCTGGATCTTGGTAGATATTTGTGGTTCGATCCTCGACGTAAGCTAAAAAGTTAGAAACGGGAAATTTTACTAGTAAGATTTACACCTAAACCATTTTAGTTATTTGAATACGCCAGAAATTAGAGAACAGATCTTAAATTAAGGAGTTTTAGTTATTATTATTTAGTTATTAGCGTCTAAATTTTAGTTAGACGGATGTTTTTTTTTTTTTTTTTTTTTTTTTTTTTTTAACGATTAATAAATTAATAGACCGATAATATACGGACAGATATTAGGAAGGATATTTACTTACGATTTTTGCAATAAGATTATGAACAATCTTGTTTCCAGCAAAATATAGTTCAAAATGTACATAGGTGATTCCATTTAAAGAGAAAAATTTAATTTGTAATGTCAAAAGAAAAATATCGCATATTAGAGTTTATCCTTTAGCAGCAGATGGGACACCGGTGCCTTTTTGATATATTTTTTTCCGCAGCTTTAATTACGAGCAAAAATATATTTTTGATATATATATTTTTTTTATAATAGTTTAATAGTTAGTCAAAAAAATTCAGTTGAATTATGCTTGTACTTGCGTATAAAATCCAAAGTAGTTTGAAAAAAAGTTTTATTCATTCATATTCAAAAATTTATTTGTAATTGATTTTGTAAGTCAAAGAAATTTTAATGATGAATAAATATTTTCTTAGATCAAAATAAGCTTAAAATTTTTATAAATTGTTCGGTAACTAGCCATGTTTTTACCTTTAGTGCAAAAAAAGACAACAGAATATTATGCTGTATTTTAAAGTCGTAAATAATTAAAATGCTAAACATAAAATTTTTCACTTATTCTGACCTGAAGTAATACAAAATAATGAAAAAATTATGAGAGTAAGTTTAATAAAAATTCGGCGTCAAAAGGTTAAAAAAAATTGGTTACCTAACTATTATTTGAAAACTTCACGGTTGTCTATATTATAAATATTTGTATTTGTTTAAAATTTATAACAAAATTTAAAGATTATTTTAGTTTAGATAAGTCTTTTTAGATTTTAAGCCTAAATTCCTATTCAAATTTCGTAACCTATAATCTAATAACCATAGTTCAATTACAATTGAGTAAATAATGTTTGAAATGGATGTAAAATTTTTGAACAAGTGTTCAAAAGTTTTTCAATAATTCATCCTGTAACATGCATGTCATAGGATAAATACGTTTTTTTAATTCATGTCTAAATTTAACGATGCTTTGACGGAACAATAACGACACACACCACTCATAAATTTTAATTACATACCAAAACTATTTTTGACATTTTAACAAATACTACTAAAATTTAAGCTTTTGATTTTAGCTAAAATAAAATGTTTGGGTTCAGTTTTGCAGTGAAAGATATTCTTTTTTTTTTTTTTTCTGTACTTTTTCACCTTTTTAATTCCAGTGCCTTTTTTCAATGCTTTATTTTTCGGATTATACCAGTTAATGTAGTTAATAGTTCATAAAATTTTAACAAAGTCAGAAAATAGAAGAATCTGCTATGCAAACAGGGCCGGCAGGGGAAAGAAAGGGAGTGTAGTTTTACTTTTACACCAATTACTGAATAATAAACCACTAATTTTATATTTTCATAAAGCTATTCATATCTCTACTTATTTTTTGCTTCACCGTATGGCCTTTCTCTAATTTTTTTTTAAAAAAAACAATTTTATTTTAACTTTGGCAAGCATTTCAAAACATTGGGATAAAATAAAAACTGATGCAAATTAAGATACATTGTACATTTTTTGAATTACATAGTACAATTTTCGTGTAAGCAAGCAGGCATTGAATTGAAAGATTGTTTATAGACCCTCATTTTTTGCATAACTTTCATGTTTTTGAATACTTGTGTAATAGAAGCATTAATCCCATTTTTTTCATTTCAGTGGGACATCATTACTTGATCATGTACAATAACAATGTTTTCATTAAAATGTATTATTTTATTTTTAACAGAAATATTTAAAAAACAAATGGGAAAGAGATATAAATTGATAAAATTTAGTCTACTGATTTTTTCTCAAGACTGATTTCAGTCCCCAGGACTAAAAAGTGGCACCCTTTTATGCCTTATTCTTATACTTAAAATCTATTACAAAATACTTGTCCATACCATTAGAGTTGAAAATGAAGAATATTTTAAAAACAAACTTTTACAAGAGTAATTTTTTTTTTTATTTTTTTTTTTTTTTTGTTGAAAGAAATTTTAGACTTTTAGGTACTTTAAGCTTAAATTAAACCATTTTTGGTAATTTAGTAAACTTCCAAGATCTGTGGCTACCCTGTTCCTGAATGTCTCATTTAATGTTTACTTTTACACTTAAAACTGCAGAGCAACTGATAATATATTTTGTACCTCTGCATCCTCTCTAACCTTCAATTAAATATTAGAGCTTTAAAAAAATAAAATCATAACACAACTGGAAAAAAAAAAAAACATTTTTATTTGTGAATATTTTACAGTGTAAATTATGAAGAAGCAAAGCAGTAACTTAATTTGTTTTCAATACAATATGATACATCAAATATTACAATAATTAATAAGACTTTTGTAACTACATTTGAAGATTGCTAAGTTTCACATACTGTGAATATACAGCACCATTTTCTGTGAATAGAAATATTAAAACACAATTCTCGGAAAAAAAATATTTTTAATCAATTGATACTGAAAGCAAATCAATCATATACCACTGAAATAAAAAGAACAAGATAATGAAAGTTGATACTGAAAATTCCACTGTTGCGATATGCATATCACACAATGATCTTGTCTGAGTTAACAGAAATAAATTATTTTTCGTACAACATTTTAGAAAGAAATTTCAGCTGTTTGTTTCATTTTGGTTACATACAAATTTTTCTGGTGTATTTGAAATGTAAATATGCATGTGAATAGTAAGGATGCCCACTTACCACACTTTAAAAATAAATAATTTTTATGAAAGAATTAAAAATGATATTCAATATAAATATATTTTATACTGAATAAAATATAAATGTATTTTAAATAAATTATTTTCCTATAAATGAAAAAAATATGTTTTTTATTATATTATAATATAATATTACATTTACAAAAATAATTTACAATTTCAGAGATATGATTGCCTGTTTTGCTACAGCAATTTTCATTGGTTTTGAGCAATTCAGAGCAATAATTTGGCATTTTTATAGCAGTTTTGTTCCTGAGGAATAATATTACTGTACTTTGAGTTTAATGAAACAAAATATTTTTAAGCGAACAAAATATTTTTAATGCAACATCGAATCAATATAACAATTATAAAAACTTAATGTAGGCAATTTTCTGTTTTTGCAACAAAGATTATCTCTTCGTAGTAAATGTAGTACAATTTTGAAAACAGTAGGTTTTGGGGAATTTATTTCTTCTTCTATAAAGTTTAACTCTTTGAGCACAGCTTAGGATTAATTTATTAAAGTGATCGTGAAACTTGTGTAACTTGTGAGCTACCATGCTGTTTTTTTATTTAACTGTGAGCTTTTATTAACTTCAAAAAAAATCTTACATTTGGTTTATCCGCAGGATAAAACCATGTTAGTCAACCAGAGAATTACCACGATCTACCGAAAATGTCACCGTGAGCTTCCAGTAACTCACAATTAAAGATTTGGCAATCACTGCTTTATCATTAACTTTAGAATATTTAGAAATTTAATGTTTACTTTACTTTAAAACATATCTATTTTTTTAGTTGGTATTTAACAAGAAAATGGTGCATAACGAAGAAAATTCCATGCGAATTCCTCAGACATTTACCAAGGTGAATTCTCTAAGCATTAGATTAAGTTTTTAAAGAACTTTTAAATTTTTTTCTGCATCAGAAAAGCAGGTTTTCACTATGTTATTTGATGGGAAAGAAGCACATAGCAGAGATATTTCAGTACAATTTTAACCAAGGGTACAAAACTTGGGATTAATAAATCATAGAATGAAATTCAAATAAATAAGCAAGATAAAACTAAAAATATACACAGAATATCCATCACAGTCAAAATGAAATTTTTAAAAAAAGTATCACTCAATCTTCAAGTAAGAATGCAATGAAATATAATTTCTATTCCAAACATTTTTTTATCTTTATTTTAAAAAAAATTCAAATTTATGAAAATTTTAAAAAAAGTACAAATTCATGAAATTATTATTAATTAAAACACTTCTACAACTCAGAAAATAATGCAGCGTTCATTACTGAATATGAAGCAGCAGCATATTTTATGCAGCTGCTAATATTCAGTAATGAACACTGCATGCTTATAAATATTAGATTGACACAGTTTTCATTATTAACAATTCATTTTATTCCTAATTTCTAATCTTTATTTTTTTTATCTAAAATATTTGCAAAATCAATTCAAATTTTGGTACCTAGTTTTTTCACACAATGTTAGTGCCTAAAAAAGAGCAAAGTTTACAACTTAATTTTTTTTTTACTTCTAATTGTTACTCTGTTAAGATCTTAATTGAAAAATTAGAACAAAAATTATGCTCAATTAAACAAGTGCATATTTTGATTGTTATATTGAACAATTAGGAGCTTAGGAAATTGTTCAATGTTATATTGATAAATTTTACAGCTCAAGAAATTGTGCAATCTTAATTACAATGTAATATTATTGGCAGAATAATATATAATTCAAGATTTACTTCGAAGGTGCTTTCATATTAATTGTTTACAAATGATCCTCAACCACATAAATATAACAAGCAACACATACTTAACAGATAAAACAGAACAAGTTTTCTAACTTAGCGAGTATTTAGTCAGAGAAAGACAAATGATAAAATCAATCAGTTAAAACATGTCAAGTCATGATAAGACAGTATGGTTACAGTCAGTATGAATTCTCTGCTAATTAAATGAGAGTGATTAACAAGAAGAAAAAAAACATATTTTAGGAATAAAGAATTAGCTTGTCTGCTAATTCTTACAAAGTATTATTTTCTTTTATATTTTTATTATTTCTTTTCACAAGAGCTCACTTATTTTTGAAAACCTTAATAGCTGAAGGTTTTGCATATTTACCAACTAATATACTTGAAAATTTTTATGGCAGTTATAAATTAAAGTATTAAGTGCAAAGCTTTGCAAACAAGTGAAAAATAACATCAAATAAATAAAAAAAATATAGATAGGGAATGCATTTTAATGAGTAACAAGTGCTTTGAAAGCCCAGGAAAAGAAATATTCAGAATTTATAAAGAGAAAATGGTCAGTTTGACATGCAAATAATCATTCCGTACAGTATAGAATACACAATAGCCATTGAAATAAAATTCACAAAGATCAAAGTATGAGGGTTGCTTAAATGAAAAGTGGACACACACGATAGCGTTAGAAATATAGTAGCAGGATGTAACAGAAATGGATTGCAGATTGGGAATTAACCAGTTCATGTGAGATGAATATAATGTTGTGGCAAAATAGATACCTCCAGAACATAACTAGTATAATGGTTTTTAAAAGTTATTAAAATACAGAAATTTATTGTCTAATAATTGATGTTTAAAGCAATCACTGTCTCAGAAATAGGGCAAAGAAGAAAAAAAATAGGGTATAAGTTTTTAACTAAAAATCACATTACTTCATCTTATTCTGTTTTAGATGTACCTATCCTTCAGGTCTCAACTTTACATTGACCTAAAATGCTCTCATGTGACTTCAGTAACCCATTCTAAACAGTTTGTGATGCACTCCTCTTACCTTTCTTTGTAACTTAGAACGAGAGCACTGCTAACATTTTCTAATATTTCTAATGCTATCACATGTGTTTACTTGTAATCTGAACAACCTTTATAATTCCATGCAAACAACAAGTTTAAAAGAAATTTTATGATTCCTTACATAAATGCAAGTTGAAGATAATTCATTTCTTTAGATGACATATTTGAAAACATTATCAATAACCCTACTCTGTGTTAATAATTTAAAAAGCTAACAAATTTTTCCACATTTTAATATGATATATTTCATCTACTTTCATGCATGAAAATCAAATATTTTAAAATAAATTAATGTATAAAAATTTTTGCGACACATTTAATTTCTTTAGTTTTCATCCAACGACAGGCTACATGCACAATAAAGATAATGATATTAATTTATATTAAAGACATTTGAAAAACAAGCCTAAATATTAAGTTCATATCAAAGTACTCTGAGTTTTCCTCGGCCAAATAATAGTAAACAAATCCGATCCACAAGGAAAGCAAAGAAGAAGTCCGAGAACAAAGTAAGAAGTACCACTTTTTGGAACTAGAAATAAAAATAAGCCACATTATACACAAACTGAAAAATTTTTATAATAACATTTTTAACTCTCTGATGATTCAAACAGAAAAACCACATTTTGAACTACATGGTTTTCTTATTAGAGAAAATTTTTGGTTCACTTTTGGAGGTCTGAGCCTGAGATTGATAGGATTCTTTTGTATCTGAGCCTGCCCCAGTCAGAAATGGAAAAAGAAAAAACAAATGAAATATTTTTCATTTTGATTTGTGCATTTACAACATTTGTGTTACATTAAGATTACTTATTTACATATTTAAAACTTTTTCTTAGTTTTTGTACATTTTTTTTTTTTTTTAAATATTTAATAACCGAAATAGAACAGCCAGCCCCTTTTTAGGTTTTTATCTATCAGTGTTGAACTTTGTAGTATTGTAATTTTGAACCCAAGGCAAAAAAAAACAAGTGAATTCCTGGATCAATGGGTCGAACTAGCTTCCTTGGGGAACTTTTAGATGGAACAAACCTGCATTTGAGCAACATGAAAAGGAAAACTACAAACAAATCTCAGAATTAGCATGACAACAAGGAATTTTATCACATGATCATGATGAAAGATAAACTTTATACACCAGCACTGTGGTTGATGCAAGCTGTTAGCAGAATTTGCATTGATCAGTTATTGCTGGGTTTTGAATCTTGGTCAAATCATTGGAAGGAGAGTATTCTAACCCCTGAGCCACCATGGTTTACACTTAATAATCATATTTAATAACTGAATGAAGCAGATTTTTGTATATTTCCAATAAAAGAAAAAACTTTTGATGAGTATTTCAATGTGTATTAATGTTTGTTAGATATAAATTAATATGTTCTTATAATGCTTTCTTATAATGCTGATCTTATATGCATTTTTAAGCATTTACACAAGTCTAAAAAATGTCTTTTCTCTTTTTTTAAGATAACAATCAAAAATAATTTTACATATTGTATAAAAAATAAAAATTGTTAAAGTATTTAAACCAATAAAGTATTTAAATCAATAATTGATAATTTTAAAATATTTTTTGCAACTAAAATTATTGTTTATTTTTGTAAATACAATAAGTTATTTCTATTATTTAATTATCAATTTATTTTTTTGAACAAGTAACAACAAAAATCTAAAGTTATTTATTGAATATTAGTAAATAAATGAATAAACATTTTAACAAGCTTGACACTTGTCTTTTTATTACTGGGAAAAACTACCAACAGGTAGTATAAAACTCCATTATCAATTAAATGTTTGAAACATGCTCAATTAACTTTAAAAGTATACTTTAAAAACAATTTATATTAAACACGTGTTTAAAAAAATCTTTTTTATTTGAGTTCATGAACTATTTTCAGAATTGTTTCTGAAAGAGACTGTGAGTGAAGATGGTGATACATCGCAGAATATGTAACATCTATATCATGTTACTGCAACTCTCCCCTCCGCTAAAAAACATAACATGAAAGAAACATTAAAACTCAGTATGAAACACTATTTTATTTCATCAATTATAATGTACCAGCTCCTATTAATTGTACTCATTTCAATTATAGAAATAAAGTAAAATGTTTACTGCAGACCCAGAAATTTGCTGAATTTGCAAGGTATTAAGAATATTGTGTACTTAAGCAATTAACAAAATTGCTAAAAACAGTGAAATGCTTACTTCTGGTTCAAAGTCTACAATGGAAAATATGCCAGCTAGTTCTGGTGAGAGGCCTGTTACAAGCATCAGTATTGCTGTGCCTGATATTAAAATACTATACATGAGTGGCTTGTTTTCTGTCAGGCTTTCCATAAATGGGTGACCCTGTAAATTAATAAAACAAATCAATATAATCATCATAAAACACAAATTAATAAAACACTGTACTTGGAAATATTCCTTAGTTAGACATGCATTAAAAAAATTAAGAATCAAAAACCAGCGACTAAAAACTATTGTTTCAGCACAAATTTTAAGTGATTTAGTTGGATCACAATTTGACAAAGTTAAGATCAATATTAAGATCAAAGATCATAATTTGACATGAAATAGAATAGACCAGCCCCTCTCCCTACAAAGAGCACTTTAGCTGAAAATTTGAATTTATTAAGGGGAGAAAAGGCAAGCAGAAAAAGAAACTTGAACATAACTAGGTAGAAAAGAGAGATTTTTGTTTCTAATGTTTTTTTTTTTTTTTTTTTCTTTTCCTTCCTTAATCCAAAACCAATTCAAAACAAAGTTGATGGATATCATTGTTTAGAAGTTACAAGGGGTCCCATTATGCATTATTCATGATTCTAAGTCAAAAATTATACTTTTTATATACAAAACCCTCGCGAACTCTTGTGTTTAGTTCCATTATCTTATCATAAAAAAACACAACAAACCATAGCTGACTTGTCTAGATTAAAATATTTAGACGCAAACTTCATAAAACATAATCAATTGAATATTTATTTGTTATTTTACATTAATGTTATCATTTTATAGGTTATTTTAGATTAATGAATTATTTGAATTGTTTTTTAAAATAAATTTTTAAAAAATGTTTTTTTTTTTTCAATTTTCCAAAATTTATGCAATTTTTTTTAGCAGTCATCAATACGTAGGAGTATTGAAATTGATTAGCGAATAGTGTACTTCCTAATACATCAAAAAGTTAAAAACTGCAACATGTTAAAAAATTTGGAAATGGGATTTACCCTGTAGTTGACAGCAAATGTGGATATTTGCAGAGCCATAGAGATTACGTACACTGTGCTATTCAGAAGAGATGGTTTGAATTCAGCCTCTAAGTCAACAAAAGCCTCAGCTCTGGAAAAAAAAACATTGACTTTTACAGTTGCTAATACAATATAATACTTACAATACAGAAACAATATATTACAAAAATTTAAAGGGAGACACAAAAAATTTTGTGCATGGAAAGTTTAGATTTTAAAATTTTATCCTCAAAATAATAATTATGTTAGCATTGAAAAGGTTATGAATTTTAAGTTATAAATTATGAAATTTATATCATAATAATGAAAGCTATGAACTAAGTTATGAAAGTCATGGCTTCAAAAAACAGTTACTTCAAACAATGAATTTATTTTATATTATTTTTTTTGCATTATGAATGATTTACTGCTTTTAAAATAGCATTTACATAATAATTTTCTGTGTATTTTTCTTATTTGCCCCTCAATTATAAATTTGATGTTTGCTTTAAATGTTAAATGGGATCAGAATTAGTTGTGACCCAATGACTTTTTATTTTACTTGATTATTGGATAAGCCCTACAATTAGATGATACGATGCCTTAGTCTAATGCATCTTGTCCCCCTTTCTTCTTTGCACTACTGTACTTCCATCTTGTTTTTTGTTTTTTTTTTTTTTCTTTTTTTTCTTTGTAGGAATAAACTTATTAAGTTTCATACAAGTCTTAAAGATCAATGAAAGTGAAATATTTCAATTATTTTAATTTTCAACCAGTAACTGAACTTTCATGTTTTATGCCAGATCGAGATTCAAGTCCTTTTATTACATTAATATTGCTAAATTTGCTTCTTCAATGTTTATTGGTTTGAAAGTCTTACCTGCACACGTTTCACTGGCCCTTTTCTTTTAGGGATGGGTGATTCAAGAAACTTCTTTTTAAATATTGCAATCTTCAAAAAACGGTTCATAAAATTTTTTAAGCTAAGTCTTTAAGAATTAAAGTTGTAGCTAACAGTTGACATTTTTGAGGAATTGAAAAAAATCATTACTGAGGGCCAATGTAAAATACATTCAGCGAAAAGAAATTTTTTTTCCTATTATCAGAACAACAAATGGGTAGAAAAATTCAGATTTTTTTTTTCTTCATGATTTCAAAAACATTGATATTGAAGCTCATTATAACAAGGCTTGACAGTATTTTCACTCATAAATATGGATACCAAAACTGTTTTTTAAATATCTATATTCCATCTATAACTTGATTAAATTTCTATGAATTTGATAAAACAAAGGCACTTTAATTTATCATTTACTAAGCCATTGTATTTGATTAACTTGATTTTTAATTTGAAACAAAACATTTAAACAAAAATGAGCTTTTATTTATCACTGTCACCGATAAAATAGCATAAGAGCAGAAATAAAATAAATCTTGGTCTAAATGGACCCTTGATTAAACAGGAACAGACTTTAGAGGAAATATTTTTTAATTTCTTAAATTAAGGCATTTAAAATCCACTGGAAACTAGTGTAGAAACCGGAAGTATAAATAGGTGTTTAGATGTAAAACTTCTATTTAAAAATTTACAAATGATTTTGTTTCTGAAAACATTTCTTCCCTTAACAGTTTGAATAACACTTGTAAAACCAAGCAAACAGCCTATCACAAACAGGTGAAAACATTAATAATTTAAAAGATGCAATAAATTATCTTTTTCAGAATGACCCACACTATTAATTAGCATTCCAATATAGCACACGCTAAAAAAAAGTTGGCTTGTTAATGATATTTCAATAAAAATGGATCCTATAGAAATGTAAGATTATAGAGAAAAAGCGAAAAATATAGTGTAAGAGAAAAGAAAAGCATGAACTAAAAGTTATCAAGATGTTGTCAAAAACTTAAAAGAACTAAAGCAAATTTGCACTGTAAATAAACAATTCAGATATATTTATTTCCTAAGCTAAAGTATTTGTTGTAAACCAAGAAGCTAAAAATGTAAACTTTGCCCAAAAAAACTCTTCTACAATTTTGGAAAAATAAAGAAAACATATAATTAAATAAATTTTTTTTTCTATTTTGTTACGCATATGTTTTTGCTAAGTGTTTAAAGCAAAAAATTATGTGCAATAAGTCAGGTGTTTTTATTTATTTATTTACAATTTTATTATTTTTAGCATATTTTCATTAAACTAAAACCTGGACTTTGCTAAAAAATATTGTGATTCCTTAAAAGATAGGTTTTACTGATCATACCAGATAAACAATACGAAATATTTATTAAACCAATAGCACTGTAATTATGGTTTAAATTACAAAGTAAGGCACAATAAGATATTAAAATACAATAAGGTTATACTCTATATCACCAAATTTAAATTATAAAGAGAGTTAACACCTGGAAAATTTGATAGTCAAACATATTCAAATACATTAGTACAAAAATTACTTAGTGAAACTAAATCAAAACTGAAAATTGTCATTACCTGGGTGGCATTCTTGATGTGGCTTCTTGTACTAAATAAACTAAGCTGCTAAAATGAACACTGAATTGGAGAAGCACTGTTAAAATTGTGTAAAAATTAAATATGTTGGGTAATGGGCGCTCCCTTGATAATGTCGTTAGAGGCTGAAGAATAAGATTAAAGAAAATAAACTTTCAAATAAAATTCATACAACTTAAAATTGCATTAAAGCTATTAATTAAAATAAGGAAATTTGTTACATAATTTAAAGGAAAATTAAGAACAATAGTTACCTTTCTACATTATTAAACAAAGTTATTTATTGAAAGAAGAAGAAACAAGATACAAGGCATTTTAAATATTTTTGTCAACATGTCATTTCATAAGGGTAAATGTATCAAATTTAATATTATATAATTTACAATAAGGTTTTAAACTGGTAACAGAAGGATCAATTCGATACCAATAGATCAAAAGGTCACAAAACCACTTGAAAAATAATATTGAAACTATTTTGTAATAATGGAATGGTAGTAACAATATGTTTTAAATAAATAAATTTAAATTACTAAATCAAATTACCACAACTGTTGATTAAGATATTTATATTAAAATAAATATGAAAGACTTAAAAAAATGAGTAGAAACTGCAGGTTAATAATTAACATAAAATATAACTTTTCAAAAATTTATTAGTGAACCCCTTTCATAAAATACCAAATTACTACCATCTGATATCATTTTTTTTAACTGAATTTAAAGATGATTTTTATAGCTGTTGAAATATGTAGGATAGTTGATTTCGGAATAGTGTTTGATTACTTTTTAACATAAAACAAAAAACAAAAAAAAATTTAACAAAAATAAAACAAAAATAAAAAATTATTTTTAAAAAAAATTTTGAAAATTTTAAATTTTATTCAAAATTTCATGTCAACGTGTTCATGTTAGAAAAATTCCATACAGTAGGGGTTGTACATAAGAGTGACACAGCCTAAATAGGGTTTTGGGGATTAAAATCCCAACCAACAATCATCCCTAATAATCATATAGTTGCCAATACAGGGTTGCCACTCAAATCTGGAAAAAAAATTCCTGGTGTTTTTCCCTGTACATATGATACACATATTAACAACAATTACTGTGCTCTTGTGTGAGTTATATTGGGCTAACTATATTTATTAGTTTTAATTGCTGTAAAAACAGCTAAACATACTAATGCTATAGTAAATGAAATAGTTTAGTATAGCTGAAATATCCCATAGATCATGCTTTGAGTGGTCACCATTCTTTTAAAGACAAAAATAAGAAACAAAATTCCCTGTTTTTTCCCAGATTGTAAAGAAAAAATCAAAATTCCCTGCATTTTCCCTGTTATTTTAGATGATTTTTAAATTCCCTGTATTTTCCAGGTTTTCCCTGTTCTCACCTGTGGAGTGGCAACCCTGCGAAAAATCGGAAAGGAGTTTTGATTCATATAGGAAGCTATTCCGTGTAAATGGAAAAAAATCAATAAGAGAACAATACGAAAATAAATGCAATACTGCAAATAAATACAAATTTCGCCTCATTATTCTAGCAGCATTGAAAAAAAAATATAGCAAATGCTGCTCAAATCTTAATGTATTAAGGGGCTTAAGTGCATGGGCCAATTAGGTAATACATGACGATGACTAGAAAAGCGTGCAATTTTTCCAAAGATTCAAAAATTTAAAAGCTTTAACAGGGTGCATAGCAAATTTTTCAACAAAAAATAAGCACTTTTCAAGCACTCAAAAATATTTTTATACACTTTTAAAAAAATATATAAATAGGCAAGGTTGGCAAATTTTTGACAATTGACGGTTTTATCCAGTTTTAAGTCATGTCAAAAAAAAAAAACTTTTGGCATAGTTTTTGACAATTGTGAAAATTCATGAAATTTTGATTCATGTAAAACGAATGGTGTTTTCATATGCTACGGATCGACGGTATGTCGAAATAGATTGGGGTTGAATTAATTGTGAAAACAGGGATAGAAAAATTTGAACAGTGTCTTTTTGCATAATACCTGGTGAAAATCAACATGGTAAAAGGAAAATTAAGCACTTTTTAAAAAAATCCGATGGGAAAAGCGCCTTTGAGGTCTTTTAAAACACGAAAATCAAAAATAAGCACCTTTAAGCACTTTTTTAAAATGCTAGGCACCCTGTTTAATGAACAGAATAGACAATTGTGAAGCTGATAAAAAAAAGACCAAATATTAAAAGAGTTAAGTTAAAAAATGTTTGTTTTTAAATGAAGATAAAAGTTAAAATTTTAATAAACAAAAGAAATTGCAAGTTGTGTTAAAAATGATGCTCAGTTTATTTTTTTTAGCAAATTCATAAACATTGTCCATGCTAACCCATTTTGCCTTATGGATTAAATTACAGAAGTTATTTAATAATTATAATTAAAAATCAGTTTACTGCTTAAAAATCTTCCTATTTAAACTGTGAATTGACATGCTATGGATATTAATACTATGAATTTTAAATCCCTACCCAGAAAAGCTTTCTGATAAAGAAAACCCATTATTTCAGCATAAATAAAAACATACCTTTGATCTAGATATAAATAAGAAGCAACCAGCTAGGAGTAGTCCCTGCAGTGTAGCCTGGGTATCACTAAATTTTATGCCATCCAGATAGAGAACACTCTGGCAATATGCAAGAATTAAGGCATTCAGTGCTAATATTTTAAACATCTGTAATGTCGTAACAAGGGTGCAGCGTCCCTGCTTAATCACATGGCAAACTGTAAAATGAAAATTAAATGACAAACACTCTAAGTGGGTATAAGCACAAATAACAGATGTTCATGATTTTTCACTTTTATTTATTTTCATTTTAAATTAAATAAAAATCATGCAACAAAATGCTTCGATTTACATCAAACAAAACATGTTTTTAACTCTTATAATTTTCAAAAATTTCTAAGCTTTGCTGAATTTTTAAAAAATTGAAAAAAAGAACAGATTTTAACTTTTTTTAAAAATATTATGAAAATTTAATTTTAAAATATTAATACAGTGTAGTGTGATGCAGTAAATGAATTAATGTCACTCAATAACAAAAAAAGAAAAGCATTATTTACATGGTTGCCAACTACTACGCTTTTCGCAAAATATTTCATAGAATGGTTTACTAAAAACTAAAGTTTTCAGAATTTTCAATAATTTTGCCAAAATTTTAAAAGCCTCACCACAAGAAAGCTGAAAAAAAGGGTTATATATGAATTTTTTAATTATTTACACATACTGGTGTGGAAAAAAAAATTTCATCAAATTTTTTTTTATAAAGAATAATGCATTAAATCATAAATTTAGCTAGAGAAAATGTTCCCATTAAGCGTAGAAAATTGGCAGCCCTGAATTTAAAGAACAATACCAAAAATATATTGTTTTATAATAATTGTACAGCTGGCAAAAATGAAACACCCTTGCTTACTTTCCGTGGTAGAAACTAAGAAAATAATTCAAAGATACAGGAAAAAACAGTAACTTTAAGATATAACTAGACCATGCACATTTTAAAACCTATTGTGACAATCAAAAACCCCTGCCAACGCCATCTATGAACACTAAAAAGACTCAAGTAGAACAGTTTTAAGTTAGTTTAACTCCATCTCTCGAACCGAAACATGTAGGTTTCGAATTTCCCCACTTAAGCTTTGTTTTCTCCCCAATTGTAATAATGCTTTATTTGGTGATGGTTTGTGACTTGTAGCTTAACATTTTATGTCCTTTATCCCATTAAAATTCGAAACATGTAGGTTTCGAATTTCCCCACTTAAGTTTTGTTTTCTCCCCAATTGTAATAATGCTTTATTTTGTGATGGTTTGTGACTCGTAGCTTAACATTTTATGTCCTTTATCCCATTAAAATTCTTAAATCACACTGTTGATTAGAATTCTTTGAGGCGCATGGTACCACAAATTGGCGCCCAACGCCCGCTTACATGTTTTGTTGTTCGAGTTTGGATATAGGCTCCACTTTTCAGATTTTTATGAGCAAAAGTGTTAAATAATAGTACAACCTGTACCTACTTACGTACAACCTGTACGGAAGTTTTAAGACTAACCAACGTAGTGGCCAATGTTCCCCAAGATTACAATAAGTATATTTTTATTTAGTTTCGTAATTAAAACGAAAGAGTTAATCACCCTCACACCGTTGATTAGAATTCTTTGAGTCGCATGGCACCACACTATTTATATTCTTACAAAAGTAGTTAAAAAATTTAAGAAACAAAATATATTTCACTAATACAATATTTAAAATTTGGTAAATTAATTGAAAAATGCAAATTAAGCTTTATATAAATCATAGTTTAATCATTATGTTTTAATTTACAGGTTTAAGATTAAAGATAAATTAGATGAAAAATTAAAGAGGATGCTAGTCTTTGAACTATTACAAAAAAATTTTGTGACAGAAGCACAAACCAAAAAATGAAATCTACTATCAGCAAATCATACCTTTATGCTTGGCTGACAATGATTGATTTTCTGGTCTGATGTTTATGATTTTCAGTTTTATGATTTAACATTAAATAGAAATCATGCAACAATATATTTATCCTTAATCCATAAATGGTAGCACATGTTTTTTCAATATTTTTGACACCCTCCTCTCCTTTGACACACATTTAATTTGATAAAAAAAAATATTAAACAAACAACATCAAGATATTTGGAGAGCCGATATTAAAACTTTTATTTTAATCGAAACGTGGAATGTTTAATTACTTATTACATTCACATTGTTTTTTTTTAATGTCTCCCCCCCCCCCTCTGTGTCACATTTCACAAACTACATCCCTTCTATACAAGTGTAAAATCATTTATGAATGCTCCTAAGGTTATGAATTTCATTCAAAAACATTACATAATCTGTTAGGGCAGCACAAAAAAATAAATATTTCTATCAACTCACTGCATTGGATAGAAGACATTTTAGATGTGAAAGGTGCAGCTATGCTTGCATCTCCCAGTTTGACGATTTGTGGAGGTTCCTCCTCTTCCATTTCTTTCAGAAGTTTGTGAAGTCTTTTCTATAGAAGAAAAACTACATATTATAGCAGAATGATTTTCACAAATGAAGAAAATTTATCACATTTTAACAATATTTTTTTCTCATGCTCAAAAAAATACTTAATTGTATTTGCATTTAAATAAAATTTAATTTATATTTAAGGAAAATTTTCTTTTCTTAAACTTGAAGGAGGAAAAAACCAGTATTGCCAGTAATAATGAATTTGATATGTATATTATTTGTTAATCAGTATATAGACATTTTAAAGAAATAACTTCATATGGCATAAAATTAAGTGTGCAAAAAATTCTTCTTAAAAGGATTTATTTAATTAGCTATATTACTTTTCAATTCAACTATACATGCAAACAATCAGGTCTGGTCAAACACTTACAAAGAAGAAAGCGATAAGACTCCAAACTCATTTTCTTAAAGTTTGGTTTATTTTTGTTCACATAAATCTACTGGCAGGCTACATATTTCATATTTCTTTTCATACAATATACAAAAAAAAAGTTAGAAATTTTTTTTTAGTTGACGAAAGTAGTACTAAGAACAAGTTATTAACTTTCATCCTATTTAAATTTTTAAAAAATAAACTCCACATCATTCATCACTCTACTGCTCCAGTGAGTATATCTCTGAGAGAAAACCCCCTCCTCCCCCCAATCTTATGCATCATACTCTTAACAAGATTCATTTTCAGTCTAAATTTGCCTACACCCCAACTAAGTCACAGAGACATTATAAGAGATAGAGAGCAGTATAGATAAAGAGTTGTAAAAATTAAGCTTCATTTAACATATCTCCAGAAAAATTTGAAAATATTAGATATTTTAAAATTATACAAAAAACTTAATGTTGTATAAATTTGAATTTTATACAATCATAATTTAGCTTTGCCCGAAATAGAAGAAACTTATGCCTTTACTAAGAATGGGAAAAACTATAAAAACAATCTTGCAAGTGATAATATTGAAATAAATTCTTACCATTTCAAAAGAAGACATTAATAAAATTGTATTTTAAGGTGCTCTAATCTTCAAATAAAACAAAACAATGAACAGAATAATGAACATTGGGTGAACTGAATGTAGTGTTTAATGTCACAAGAGCAGAAAAGTAATATAATTGAGATAACAATAGAGTGAAGTTAAAACGTTTCTCTTCAATCTTCTTCATTATAAACCATATTAAACAAGAATAAACATAAGAATATGTCATTTTTGGGATTTTTAAAGCATAAAAAATATTCTTTATTTTCCCTTGATGAAGATTTTTAAAAAAATCTTTTCTTTTTTCTTATTTGCTCTCTATTTTTAACTAACTTTCTGTTTTCAATATAAGCATTTTTTTCTCATTTTTTTAAAAAATTACAGACAAAAAGTTTGCATATGCTATGATAATCTGCAGTGCACTGCCATGCTGGAAGATTTTGGCAATTTTTGGTCTAACACAAATATCCAATATTTTGTTACTTATATAATTATATTTGTCAACCCTGATTTTGTGACATTCTCTATCAGAGTGAATGTTAAAGGCAGATTATAAGAAAATAGCTTATAATACAGTATTCTCGTAATACATAAATTTAATTGCATAAGAAACAGAAATCTAAAGGACTCAACAAAAAGTTCTGATTTAAACAAACACAAAATAAACTAACATTACCTGAGCTTCTGTTAAATTATCCTCTTTGCGTGCTTTATTTTTATTATCAGATCGTTTAGACACTTTTCCTTTGGATGCCATAGCTTCTAACTTAGAAATAGCATTATTTTCTATACTCTCAGTTTTCTTAGCTTTATTGTCTACACCATCTTCATCTTTCTTTCTCCTTTTCTGATGAGGTCGCTCTGGTGCACCAGATAAAATAGCAACACCTAAATTCAAAATAACTCATTATTCCATTGTGCACTATTTACAGTTTTTGATGTTATTTCTTTTTGAATGATAAATAACTATGGTATGATAAAATTTGTGGTAATATTAGAATTCTAATAACTGCGCCATTATTTTTGAAAGTGGAATAAATCCATTTGAAAAGTGGTATAAGCCTGAGGCTTTAAGGGGTTAGTATTTGAATGAATTGAAAAACATTGGCCAAAGGTTAATCAATTTGGGTGATGTTTTTAACACTATAATTTGATGAAACATCAAAATACAAAAATGATTATTAAAATTCTAAAAATGTAAATAAACAAACTACATTTTAGCTCCAAATGGATTTATTCTACTTGAAAAAATAATGGCCGTATTTATTCATTGACCTTTTAAGAACTTCATTTTTTATTAATGTTTGAAACTATATTTTCTTTGAATTTCTACACCTGGAGTTTCCACCCATGAGACCTGTTTTTTATTTTTTTCTTTGTTTTATTATCTTAATCATGCTTTTTCCCTCTCTTATTGATCAACTCACTTTCTTCCTTGTTTTAACTTGTTTGCAATTTTTCTTTATCCTCTCTGCGTTTTCTTCCTTTATTTTGAGTTTTTTGACACTGAAGAATGTTTTATATTATTGAACTGAAACTGTTTGTTTATGCTGCATTATTTGCACTTTCTTCATTTGTTTTTTAGCTTTATCTGAGAACAGCACAAAATCTATCCTTGCTTCATTTGAACTAGATTTACACATCCAGCCATTACCAAGCACCTAGTCCCGTTTACCTATGATTAGATTGCTACGTAATTTTTACCCTGAGCAGATGACACGGAAAGTACTTGAGCAGGTACCAATCTAGCTATCCTTAGCAAGTATCATCTATATAAAGTTAACAAAAATAATAAATAAATAGCATTTTAATGAGAAAATTCACTTTCCCATTTTAAGTGAATATGATGCTATTTTTATAATTGTTGTGGCCAGGATAGCTTGGTTGGAAGGATGTTAAGCTTGTGAGAATGTGAGTTCCAATTCCACCAACCAAAGAATTCCTGTGTATTAAACGATGACTGGTGCCAACTATTCTCACAGTTGCACCGTAAACTACAAGAAACAACCTATGTAAAAGTAGTAAAATTGCGGAATTTGCGATCCCAAATAATTGTCAATAATAAATAAAAATCAAATAAAATTAACATTTTCTTGCCTACAAAATATTATTAGATTATAAAAGAAATATCAAGATGCAATATGAATGGAGTGAACTAAATGTTATTCTCACCAACTTGAGCATGTTTAAGAGCACCAACATCATTTGTTCCATCACCACACATCAATGTTACATAACCCAGGCTT
The DNA here is from genome assembly GCA_949128135.1 of Parasteatoda lunata. NCBI lineage: Eukaryota > Metazoa > Arthropoda > Arachnida > Araneae > Theridiidae > Parasteatoda > Parasteatoda lunata. The sequence goes on from OX421970.1 coordinate 25,411,610, forward strand.
TTCATCTCTGTTATTATATTTTCCTTTGAAAGAAAAACAAAAAATAATACAAACAGACTATCTTTAAAAGAATGGTTAATTATCTTTGTTATTTGTATTAAAAGTTTTATTTATCAAATATGACACCTAAGTACAAAATATAAATTTTTTTTAATATATATCAAATCCAACTGGTTGCTTCAATCTCAGCAAATGCAAGACCAATGTAAATTATTTATGCCATCACACATAATTTAATTAGAATGCTTCAAGTAAAATAGCTCATACGTTTACCTTGCTTGTGTAGTGGTGATAACTATTCGACCTAATAGTAAAAAACTATTTGAGGTTGCAAATTCTTTTAAAAAAGTCAAAACTTAGAATCATTAAATATAGGCTTTGAGTAAACAAAAAATAAAGGAGAGCTTATTATGTTTTGTTTCATTTTTAAGAATGATGACGAGGCATGAGCCAAAATCTCTTCTGTACATGGAACCTTATAGTCGTTTACTGCAGATTGTGTATTAGAATACACTCTACCAGGAAGTTTGTAAAAATTCTTATTTACCGATACTTTCTTAAGACATTTTACAGTAGGCTCCCGACTTTACGGTTAATGACCAACTGGCTTAGTAAAAAATAAGGGATGATGGAACCGGCTAATAGTAAAACTCAGTGTGAGGTGAGAAGGATGAAAAAAAATAGGAATGATAAGGCAATCATCTGCTACCAACCCACGGTTATCAGTCTAACCTATATAACCAAAACCTATAAACACAGTATGGTTTGACTCTTTCTAGTATTTATCCTTTATAATTGTGTAGTTTATTAATAAACAAAACAAAAATTTGAATAAATAATTTATCTTAAAATGTGTAACATGCATTTTTAATTATAAGGGTCTATCCTATCTGTCTTCTTTGTTACCTGGCTTACCTTTCCACCATTTTAGATAGGATAGTCAAGGGCCAACAGTATTTAATAAAAATAGATAGAAATAATGTTGATTAAGATATCATGGTATTAAGAAGAAAAATGCTTATAGTCCATACTTGAACTGTACTTAATTAAATAAGAAACACAAACTAAATGTATTTGAAAGAGTTTTTTTTTTTTTTTCCAATAAAACTTTTGTAATATAAAAACTATTTCTTGAAATACAGAATAAACTTTACTAAATTACCTTTTGTTTTGGAGCAACTCTGGCATATATTTTCACATGGGGAATAATGGATTTCAAAAAATCATAGTTCACACTTGAAAGACGCATTAATCCCTGAAAATGCAACATTAAAATGTATAGTGTGAAGGAAACGTGTTAATATAATTTTCTTTCTGTAAGTAAATAAATTATCTGTTTTGTAATTATAAAAATAATCTTGATATTAATTTAATAACTTGATTTAGAAAAAAAGAGTTTGGAATAAAAATGTGTGAATTTTTAACATATTAATGTGTGAATTTTTTTACAGCATGCATAAATTTTAACACATATTAATGATTTATTTATAATAATTATGTTTGTTTTTTTACATACTTATCAATATTTTCGTCTTTCTATCAGGAAGTTCATAAATAATAATTAAAATATGTAAATTCATTCAATAACTCAAGTTAGAAAGAAAAAAAAATTTAAAAAATCATAATTTTTTACATTCTGAATTAATTTTTACTTGGTTTAAGTGATTAATTCGTGATTTTTTTATACTCATCAATGCTTTAAGGAAACAATTTTCAACAAACCTCGCCAGTGACGCATAGATCATAATTTGAATACAGATGTTCAGCTCCTTTTTCTGGAATTTCTGGTAGTGTTACGCTTTCATCGATTGAAACCCAATTCCACTCATTTTCTAATAAGTAACAAATAAATTTATTAATGCACTAAATGCTCTCTTTTGGGGATATAATAGAAAACACTGTAGTATTAAAATATTAGTAAATACTTATGCAAGAATATTTAAAAAGATGCAAGGATATTTAAATTTTCAATGTGAGTATCAACTAATGCCAAGTGCAAAAGAAGAAAAAAGGTTACACATAAAAATGTCTGATAATCTCTAAAAATATAAATGAATCTTTTAAAAATAATTCATTAAGCGCATCTATCTGTTAGAATAAAATGCTCTTTACTATTCTCGAAAGACACGCACACACCAGAGTGACCACAAACACTCAGAAAAAAAATATTTAACTTTACATTGACAATTGCAATTTAAATCACTTTATTAAATCCTTGATTAGCAGATTTTTTTTTAAATCATTGATTTAAGTCAAAAATTTTTTTATAAAGTATAATTTATAGATGCATTTTTATGGTAGTGTTTGTATTTTTAAGTTTTATTCCATTGATATTGAAGTTTTTTTCTTCTTTTTTTTTTTTTTTAGAGAAATAATGATGTGGGGTAATGTACAAAAATTATTATTTGATACTCAAAATAGACAAAATATTTAAAGAGACTAAAATGAGATGAATGTTTCATGAAACGTTTGAATTATAAATTTTTTGTGTTTGTGAAATAATTTGTTGTGTGATAAAAATTTAAATTATATCTATTTAGTTTATGGTTATATATAAATACTTTTAAAAAAGTGCTTTTCAAACTATATACAAATACAGCTTATGTATTTAAATGAATAAAGACTTGTGCTGACAAAAATTATTTAGAATGATAGATTTGTTTTACTTTTTATGTTTACTGATGTAAATATTTTATTCTTTATTCGATATCTAACTGACAAACTTGGTATTTGTCTTTATAAATTAAGGAAGAGTTAGGATTGAATAAAAGCAACAATGATTTTTTTAAATTTATTTAATTTAATAATTTTAAAATAATTTTAACCATTTTAAGTTAAAAATTTTAAGTACATTATTTTTAAAAAATATTAAGAATCTGTTATATATTTTATCACAGCTTTGATTGATAAAAATAAAATAAAATAATCAGATTTAAATCTTAAAAAAATCAGATTTAAGAAAATCTGTTATAAAATCTTTTTTTCAAATTTGGAAATAGTATTATGCCCTTTCACTCATTTTCTTTCTGCAAAGTTAATTTTGCCATCTGACAAAAATTATTCCTTCCATAATACTACCAACAATGAAATCAGTGAAAGATTTGTATTATGTTCAAAAATAACTAAAAAAAAAATTTATGTAAATAAAAATTTTATATTTTCTGCAATTATTGAAAAAGCGAGGATCCAATTGAATTTCTTTTGGGTTAGGGGACGGTCACCTCTGTTCAACATTATCTCATAACCTGCATGTCTTGATTTCATTGCATTTTCATTGATTTTCATTGCTTTGTAATATAAAATAAATACCTAATTTCTGTGAAGGGGTTAGAACAAGGGTATGGTTGTAACTTGTGAAATTAAGTTCTCTCGCAACATGGCATGCAGTAAGTGGAGCATCACCCGTAATCATTACAACCTAGAAAAATAATTTGAAATAAGTAATTAAATACAAGATCTAAAAATATACACTTCATTTTAAGCACACTTTATATATGCAATTTGCAAATTAATTGAGCTCCCATTTTTCACATAAAAAATAACATTGAAAACTTTCACCTGATTCTGATTTCACTTCACATTTTCTATTTTGAAATTAGGGAGAAGAAAGAAAAAACGATTTTATACAGATTTGCAAACCATTTTTTTGCTAACCATTTTTTTCACAAAACAATTCTCTATAGATGGCATTTTTATGTTAGGGGTTCTTATGTTAGAAAAGGTTCACACAAATAAAAATCCTGCTCACCATTTACACTAGCAAAATTTGCTAGGGTACAGTAACAGTATGCACTATTGCAAAAAGCTAACTGTTTATAATGTATATGATTCCTAATAAATACTTTCATTTCATTGTATTTGCTTTTTTTCTTTCTTTAAAGAATTAAATATAGGCTATATATCTTTTAAATGTAAATACAGAAATCATTTTAACTAGATAGTTTTATCATTTTTAAAATGTTGAAACTAACAGACCTCTGAATTTTTTACATGAAAGTTTGACTTGCACACAGTTCCCTTATAGACAGGCAAACATTTTTATAATGAATGTAAGCAAGGTAAAGGTTTAGTGCCTTTTTTGTGAAGTAATTTAATTGCAATTTTGTTTTAAGTTAACGGTATTAAATAGCTTCAGCAAACAAAAAGTTTTTTCTTTTATCACAGTACAAAACTTTTATTCACGTGGAAGAGGTTTAATTATAGACTGTGACAAAGTTTAATATACATAACATAAAAATTAATAAAATTCTATATTATGCTACATAATAGGTTAATTACTTAAATAAAATAGATGTTTTTATACTTACATGGTGACTAGCAGCTTGAATCTCTTTTATAATTGCCTTTGAATCAGGTTTTAATGGACAAGAAATAATAACAAAACCAACAAAATCCAGATCTTTTTCTAGCTCTTCTCTAGTCATCACACGGACCTAAAAAAATTCAATAAGTATTCTAAAAGTACAAGTTAAAAATAAGATACAACAACTTCTTTTTTATTAAAGTACTTATTTTTAATAAAGTACACACCACTAGAAGATTATGCAAAAAGAAGGAATCTTGAGATTCCATTACAACTATTTATGCAGTTTAAACCACATACGAAAAACACAACAGTAAAATAATAATTTCGTAATATATATATATATATTTACAAATTTTGGAGAATGTTTAAAATTAATAAAGAATCTGAAACTAAACTGAAAATATACTAGCAATAAAATCTATATTGTTATTATTGAAGCATACAATAAATGGAATATGGACTTTTAATTAAACAGTCAAATGTAACTCAAGAACATTTCAAGTTGCGGTTATCAAGGCAACGACGCACCTGCCGAAGCTCCACCCACTTTCTCCTGACGATCATTCTTTCTAAGGATTCATTCTTTGCAGGGGGGAAAAGTTGGTTTCAAGCACGGCTATCCTTTGGGCAGCTTGGGCTTCGGCAGTTATGGGGGGTTTGCAATTATTTGATCTCTAAAAAAACAATCCTTTTGGAACATTTCGGAAATCTTAAAAATTGGGAGAAAAAAGCGAACTTCCACTTTTTTGCAAAAGTCTTTCATCCCTGCACATACTGAATCATAAAAACATTAGACAATGATATTTTGATCTATGGAGTAATTTAAAAATTATTATCTTTGGTAAAAGTCCAGTCTGTTACTAGAGATATCTTCTAGAATTATAACTAAAAAAAATTTTAAAATACAAGAGTGTTTTATAGTTATTTTAGATATTGGAATTTGGTAAAATATTAAAAAGAAATTTAACTTGTTTCGGACATCCTATTTTCCAGATTGCTCTTTATTAAAAATTTTTGGAAAATAAAACCTTTGACAAATTCTTATGATATATACGTATTAGCGCTAAATCATATTTATTTTTGGAAATTACAAACTCCTTAGCCAACAGGTCATTAAATTCCATGATCAAAAATACCTTGAATTTGAAATCCAACCTGTTGCAATTTTATTTCAAAAAGATACTATACAACTAAATAGCAACTTATAATATTTATTAAGCGGAAATTGAATAGTAATAGACATTTTTTAAGCAGAATTATAAAATTTAGCAAAAACATACATTTTCTGAGTGATTTAAAGAATTGCTTTGTTTATTTATTAATTTTTTTTAAGCATTAACCACTGCTGATAAGACTTGGTACCCAAGGAGGAAAATGTTCCCTACATCCCTAGCAACAATTTTACCTTGGTCCCAGTTCAAAATTGGTTCAATATGGGCCCTATATGAACATGCACCGAGGGACCAGTATTGGTATGTCTAGATTTTTTAATATTGATCTTATATAGGGCCAACATCGGCAATTCTGTATGGGGCCAATATTGGTTGTAAAATGGCAGTAAAATATCGGGTGAATCGGACGTTTCTATATAGGGCCAATATTGGAGAAATAAAGGCCCTTTGAACCCTTCATAAATATGGGTCCAATAAGAGTCCAAGTTGCTTTGCTGCTAGCTATGCTACATGATGACTATTCAAACTGAATTAAAGAAGCAATTCTTATGAAAATATCATAAGTAAATGCACTTTAAAAGCTCCTAAATAACAAATAAAAATTTGCATGCAAATAAAATATAAATATGGAAATATTTAATATTTTTCTTACTTCTTGGTGAGACAGAATTCCTAATTCTCTGCGGCCTAAGGCTAAGACTCTAGCCCCACGCCTTGACATTTCAGTATAAATTTGATCATATTCCGTTGGTACATTTCGAAACTAGAAGAAAAAAGGTGTTCAACATAAAAATGAAAAAACATAATTTATTAGTCATTCTTAAAAAATCATTACTTAGCTTTAAAATAATATGCAAAAAGCAATAATATGCAATTGTCAAGCTACTGTATACCAATTGAATGAAAAGCTCTAAAAAAAAAACTTTTTTTTAAGAATCTTGACTTTTTCAATAAAAGTTTTTTTTTTAATCTTAGAAATGTTTTGCAAACATTTAAATTATCTAAAAAATAATTTAAATAATTTTAATAAAAATAATTTTAATTTAAAATAATTTTAATTTAAAAAATAATTTTAAGAAGGAAGGTTTCTTTCCCTTAAAAACGGTAGGAACTACATAAAAAAATTTCGGTCCTTCTGGGAAAATTTAATCACGACACAACAAGATCTTTAAAAATTATCTCATATTAAAAAGCGACAACAAAGCCTCAAACAACGACCTTTTAGAAAATTTTATTTACGTCCCTTAAAGATTCTATCAGAATTGAAATTTTCTGTGGTTTTTGCTACATAGCTTGTCAAAGCAACCATGGCAACTTTGGACAAACTAGACATGCTTAAAAATTTAGAAAAAAACACCATTGTTAAGTCCGCCATCGAAAATATGATATCTCATCTATTGTTGCAGATTGTCTCATCTTTTGCATAAATTTAACTTTGATAATACCAAAATTCTTTCCATCCCAGTTATATCAGCTCATCGTGATGCTCTAGAATCTAGCTTTATTCATATGAATACTGATTCCTTAGTCTAAGGCATGAGTTTCTCACCACTCTTCCACAGCCCCTTCAAATATAACCTGCAATGATTTTTCTTTTTTGGCCACCACAATCTTTCAAATTGTGTTTTTTGCCTTTATTTATTTTCTAATGGCAACTATAAGTTTTCTGTTTTGTTTTCCTCATTAAGGTCTGGTAAATTTCGTGAATGAGCCTTATTTTTGATAGCTTAAAATATGTCATTTTTTTCCACCTAGAACAAATGAAGTTTTTGCATTATCAAGTATCTTTCTGTTTCAATTTCTTGGGATTGTTCATTTAAGTACTACTTTATTCATTTGTCATAATATTTTTCCACCAAAAACGGCCACTAAATATAATAATATATTATGCCTATATTATAAAATATATCACATAAAAAAAAATTTTTTTTATTGAATAAGTATTAACAATATCCTGCTGATAAAACAATCTTAAACTTTGAGGGCAATGTATAGTTATGTGAAATTTCCTTTTGTTTCCTTGTTATGTAACAATCTAACAACCAACATCTAATTAGTGTTGGTTAGTTTTAAGCAATAAGCATTTCCTCAAGGTGAGTTTATTCTCAGTATTTGATTCAACCCTCATCTTTTGAGTTGGGTAAAAAATTACAAAGGAAAGGGCTTTTCTCAGAACAGAACCTTGCCTTAAATCTACTTGAATAAATTTCCCTTAAAAAGATAAATAAGTTAAAAGAATTTTAAATTAAATAAAAAATTCCATCATCATAAAAAAAAATAAAAAAATTGGGCGGAAAATAATTAAAATTATACACAATGCAAAATGCTCTACATCACCATTGATTTTAAAATTTCAGGAGCCCCTTTGACAGCAGCAATGTATGAAGTATCTGAAGAGCCTGCAGGATTGTAACCAGCTATCACAGACATCCGCCGCAAAGCACTGGAGAAATGATAACGATGAAAAATCTTTAAGCCAGACATTTTACCTCTACGAGGAACAACAGCTTCCCCTTAAATATAAAGTGAAATAAAATACAGGTAACATTATTTCTTTACATTAAAATACAATAAAATCTCTCTAATATCTATTAAACCAGAACAGTTAGTAAATTAATATCAAAATTGATTTAAATTAGATTAATACGATTAAAATTCCCAACCTGAGAGAAATTTTAAACTCTCAGAAGATACTGTTGGGCCAAAAATCATTCTACAGCAGATGGCAAGTTGTGAAAAATTTGAAACCTAAATTTCACTCTTTACGTACAAAATCCTTAGAATGAAGAAAAAGACAGTGAATGAATGTGGAACATAATAAAAATAACAGTGAATGAAACCTTTAACATACAAAAATACAGTCTAACTCTTTTTTTTTTTTAAAGCAAGATCCAGGGTGAAACAATCAAATTTTTTAAATAATTTTTTCGATATTTTAATATATATACAGTTGAACCTGTTTATCTAGAACCTCTTTATCTCGAAATTTCTGAAATTCCCTACATTTACTATCTAAAATCAATATATTTTCCATGTTTGTGTCGAATTTTTTTTCTTCAAAACCTCCGTTTCTCGAATTTTTAATAATACAACACAAATGTCAAAACTTTCTTTATCAGTAGAACTGGTAGACAGAGATGAATTTCGTGAATCCACAGGAAGTAGGGATGAACAGGTAGGGGGTGTTTCTTGGAATTTTAATCACTATCCCTGCACTTCCTTAACTGAAAAGGAATACAATGATTCTGGCAGTAAGTGAGGGGTTAATGTGTAGTGACCATCAGGGGTTAGTTTTTCAACATAGATAAGAAAGCTATAGAAAACAGTTGGTATGCAAACTTGTAGATGCCATCGATGAAACAACGCTATCAGAATTACTACAACGATGATAGACGCTATCAGAATTACTGTTTTGCCTAGAGAAATGTGTCTCTAAAAACTATCCAAAAGGGTTTTAAAAAGTTGGTTTTAGGAATAGCTATGAAGATGATGAATAAGAGGATGAAGGCATCAGTAAGCAAGAAGAAAATCTTAACGCTGAGAATGCAGTGCCAGATTGGCCAGAATGGAATGTAATAAAGTCTGGATTTAATGTTGACATTAATTTTGATTATTTTTACAAGTGGACAACTGCCTGGCAACAAGCAGAACACTGACAGATAATGCCAAAGGAATATCAGATGAAGAGGAAGAAGATGAAGATCATATTGATGAATCAAAAGTGAATGCAAAAGAAGTAGAAAAAGCTGTAGAATTCTTATAAACTACTCTTGAATCCCAGGAAAATGTTGACTTTGAGGAATTTGCGATCTTTCTAACCTCAAAAGAATAATCGAAACAAATAAGGTTATACGTCAAAAATCTTCGAAAAATTATTTTCAATGTTTAATGTATGTTAAAAAACTGTTATATAAATAGATGTATGTGGTATAATTAATTTAAAGAAATGTCTATATTTTTCTACTAAAAACAATTAAAGCACTTTTAATAGAATTTCTTAATTAAACGTAATTTTTTAAAGTACCTGTATAACTCGAAACATCTTTATCTTAAATTTTTCGCCTTTCCCGTGAGATTCGAGATAAACAGGTTCGACTGTGTATATATATATACACACACACAAAGCTCTGCTAACGCATGACTTGATGTTGCATATGAACATAACTTAGACTTAGCAAGGAATTTTTCTTAAACTTTTTAAAATTTATTTTATTAAAAAAAAATAATAACTATTCATGAATACACATCACCCAAACATTGCTAAGCATCTAGCTCTGTTCATCAGAACTATACTTTTCAATGGCTTTGGTAAGAATACCATGTAATTTTGACACCTATCAGCCAATGTGGAACACAAAATATGAGCCGATACATCAATTTCCAAATTTCCACACCACAGCCAACAAGAGAATGTTTAGCTACAAGAAGTGTAACATGGACATAGTTGGATATACATGCTGCTTGAGACCCTTAAGCAAACTATTGTATCACCTGAGTGCCACTTTACATTAAAAAAACTGCATTAATTAAAAAAAAAGAGAAAGTTCCCTAATATGTCCTGCCTAGAATCACAATTAAGTTGAGTCATAGAGCAACAGATAAATAAGAAATAGAGGGAGGTCATTACAATGATTAAAAGAAAATGTTACTATGCATAGTATTAAGTGCAAACTACTTACTGTCATTGTTTTATGAGTTACTTACACTGTTTTTTTTTTAAACTCTCATTCACTGTTTTTTATTTCTATTCATTGTTTTTCATTCCATTTACTGTTTTTAATTTCATTCACTGCTTTTTAATTCCATATACTGTTTTCAAAGTTTTAACTTAAACTGTATCAGGAAGTTTTATAAAAAAAATTGTTTCTATTTCTTAAAACTCCCAACGGCAAACTTTCAGCTACTAAAGGAGTAAATTTAAAAACTGTCACTTTTAAACAATTAAAAGCAATAAATTATGTAAGATATTTTTGGTCTTACATGTTAATAATTAATATCTTATTATTCTTTGCTTTCAATTCATATAAGTTTTAACAAAGTTGATACAGATGAGAAATAAAAACAGAGAATGGATTTAGTCTCATCTGATAAAAGTCAGTTTTCTTAATTACATAACTTTAAACAAGTTTAAACTTAAATATGCATAAATTATGTGTCCCAAAACACATAAAGATTTAATTACTTTTTAACTTTAAATGTTTAAACTTATTTTTAAAAAAATTAACTTAGAAAATAAATTAAAAATTCAACTTGAATTGAAAAAGTTAGGTTTTTAAGAGAATAAAATTCTTTCTTTTTCTTTTTTTTCTTTTTGTTATAAGTAACACAAGGTTTGTGATTTTTTTAAAAACACTCTTAATTTTACATGACACCAGTTTATAATAAAACATAATAAATGCAAATTTCCAAAACAAATTTAACGAAAATGGAATAGACATCTAACAATATCTACTGCTGAAAAATAGGAATAAATAAATCAAATTTTATATGAAATTATACATTCTAAATACTTTCTGAAACATTAAAATAAATAAAACAAATTACCTGATTTAACATAATTTATGAATTATCAGCTTCTTGTGCCATTTTGTATAAACTTTAGATTAATAAATTCGATGTTTTATAAAATCTAAGTTTCAGAAATTTATTTGCAATCTTAAATTGAAGTGTTTTTGAACAATGATTTAAATGAAGTAGTTTTTTATAACAATTATCTATTTCCTAGAGGAAAACAATATCCAAAAACATCTTTTCACAGTTATATTGTACATAAAAAAAATACACCAGATTTTTATTATACTTCTAATTTGTGCTAAGATGAATGTTCTTTCAATAGTACTGGAATTTATAGCACTAATGCAATTTTGCTAATTGAATACTGCAATATCCTTAGAACAAATTTTAAAACTATAAAAATTAATTAATACATTTAAAAGATTTATTTAAAAAAATATTTAAACCTATTAAAAAAATCAGTTGATTTAAACCAATGGAATGAAAAATTTATTAAAATACCTTTAGTAAGATTCCAGTCCACAGCAGTTAGAGTGGCTTTTTCTAATGGATCACCAACAATACCATCTTCCAACTGTGTTAAAGAATGACATGTTGCAAGAACTTGAGTAGTTTCAGGAGGAATATCAGCTATAGAACAAACTTTATGCTGACCACTATTCACAAAAAAGGAAAGAAAAATATTACTCTGCAAATATAAAAGAAATAAAAAATGCAGTACCTTCCACCAAATGACAAAAATTTCATGCTAACTACAGCACTATACAGACAACTCCCGATAACTCAAGGGGCAAAAAACAAATAGAACGTGCAAAATATACCATATACCTTGTATCTATTTTAGACTTATTTAGTTAAACTTGCATCAATTTTAAGTTTTTTATTCGACAAAAAGTAATAGCGAATCAAATCTAAATATAACATTAAAAAATTTAATTTCTCCTCTTTTGTATTATTACAATTAATGCTCTAACAATTTTCATTTTCTAAAACCTTTTTAAAAATGTTCAACAAATTTACACACATTCTAATATGCAAGATAATTACTTATCTTGAAGCATATTATCCTGATAAATTAAGAATCTATTGTAATCATAAAATTCTAGTTATAGGGTACTTCAGGATATTTTTTTTTTTTTTTTTTTTTTTTTTTTTTTACAAACTATGAAGGAAAAGAAAAGAAAAAAATATATCACATTTATAAATATAAATTTAATTTGGCTACAAAGGTTTTCATCTGTTAGGGATTTAAAGAGCGTCTATATAGATTTTTTATTATGTTAATTTCTTGCCTTAACTCATTTTTAATAGTATATTAAATTCTTCTTAGATAATTGTGACTTGTTCTCGAATATGAAGGTTAAATAAATTCTTGATAACAGAATTTAAATATTTTTGAATTGAATTAAATATGGAAAGTTCTCAATAAAAACAAATTCAAATAAAATGCTTTGAAGAATAATGACGTAAATTGAAATTTTCAAGCAATCAATAAGCAGATTAAAATCTATTTCATTGGGGTTTTTTTTTTTTTTTTTTTTCAGGAACTTTTCCAAATTTCTTTTTTTAGACATTTTTAATTAAATCAGAAAAAGCTAGCAAAAGTCTTATTGTTTGCTGGAATGTCAAGTACAGTTGCCACCGTGATATGGATAAAAACACAGCAATCAATATATAAAAGTGTATTTTAAATACATAAATTACTTTGTAAATTACTTTGTTCATTTATTGAACCTTTTAATGAACGCATTAAACTTTTTAATAAAGACCATAGTAAAATTCATTAGTACTTAATTCCAGCAACACCTTCAACAACCAGGCTGTCACTTGTAAGGGTCCCAGTCTTATCAAAACAACATATTTCCACTTTTCCAGCAAATGGTATTCGGAATGGTTCAGTGCAATAAACATCTATGTAAGAAAAAACCATCTATGAAAGATAGCATATTAAAAATTCAAGAAAAAAAAACCATCTATGAAAGATAGCATATTAAAATTTCAAGAAAAAAAAACATCTATGAAAGGTAGCATATTAAAATTTCAAAAAAAAAAATCATCTAAGATCGATAGCATATTGAAATTTCAAGAAAAAAAAAACCATCTATGAAAGATAGCACATTAAAGTTTCATTTTACTTGTAGATTCCAATCCTATTATGCAGATTCATTGCACCCTATTTAAATTTAATTCTATACACAAATATACCATTCATTTAAGCTAATTACTTACACAATTTAGATAAAGCCAAGAGTGATGTATTAACTGCTAATGAAAGTTCTATAGGTAGTTCTGGTGGTACAACTGATGTTAGTATCAAAACACATTCCAAAAATAATTTGTAACGGCTTCGTTTGGGGTCTTCAGTCCCTGAAAGTAAAATCAATTTAAAATAAGATTAAAAACTTAAATACAATAAAAAATGCTATCATAATCATACAAGTCTACAGAATGCTATGACATTTTTAAGTTAAAGATATGAAATGCATATTTTTTCAATCATTGAAAATGATTTCAAGTGTAAAACAATAAAAACATTATCTAAAGCCTTATAATATGGGTTACAGGACTCCCAACATATTTTAGTCAAAGAAAAGGGGGGAAAGAGACCATTTGTAGTAAAAAAGACTTAAGAGAACCATTTAAAGTTTAAAAAGGGGACTTAGGACTATTTCTTTAATATAATATCAGAAATTATAATAAATCATTTAGTTGATCTTCTTCATGAAAATATTTCTAAAAAATTTTTTAACAGAATTCATTTAGATACAGGAACCTACTGACAATGTATACATTTTACAAGAAGTTTCTAAATTTGGTAATTAATTTTATAAATATAGATTTTAAAAATTAGTTTAAACCAAAACAAATTTACAAATAAAAAAAATTACAGAAAAAATTAAAATTACAAAGTAAAAATTACAAATTATAGAGTAAATTAATCCATGCGGGAATTTACAAACCTTAAACAAAATTTCCACCTTATTTATAAAGCACAAATGATGTAAAAATTTCAAAGCCTAAAAATTTATTAGAAACACTGATTAGAAAATGTTCTTCCAATTCGAAAATTAGATTAAACCTATAGTAATATGATTCCATAGAGGTAATTTCAATATTTCTTCGATCAAAAAAAAAAGTTTTATTCATTTTTGGAAGAAAAAAAAAGGGCTTAAAACAATTGTCAAAAGTAAATTAAATATAGTTTTTCAATGCATCATTTTAACAAATCTGATAACATTAAATTATAAATTTCTATTTTAAATACAATGATAATGAGATTAATAAAAAAGTTTTGAAATAATTAATCACTTTACTAATGCGTAATCTGTACTAAATAGGCCCACGACACCTTAATTCATACTTTTTAAAAATCTCATTCTTGAGGGGAAAAAATTTTTCATTTTTAAAAGCACAAATCTAATAAAATATATAAGAAGTTTCAATACTTTGTACATTTCGTGGCCAAATCTTCGGGTGCAAAAAATTAGAGATTTTAGAAGTAGAAATAAGTCTAATAGGTATGCCACAGTAGTTTTGAAGGAAAAAAAATTAGTAATATGTATAAAATTTCAGAAACATGTTTTTTTAAATTAAAAATTTAACTATAATAAAAATTACTATTAAATGGGATTATTATAGTAAATAAAGTAAACTACCTTTCAGTATACCATTTTAAGTTTTTGAGATTATTCAATTGCTAATTGGCTTAATTAATCTGAAACAATTCAGAGACATCAATTTACATTTTTGAAACAACTAATATCCAACATAAAATATTTTTTATTTTCTAAAAATAGCAAATAAATGTATGACCCCAAATTCAATCTTATAAAATTTCATTTTTGAGAATTTTAATTAATCAAATTTTTTTTATATTATACCAGAGTTAAGGAATTTAAAATAGAACAAATGGAGTTATCTAAGTTATTTCAATAAGATAATATGCAACAAGATAGAACAAAAAAGATATTTCACTCATTTTTTTACACTTTGTGGACAGTCCTCTAGTTCAACCTATCAAATACTTGCAGTTTCAGAAATGTTAATTAAATCTTATCTAAATTAAATCTAATTAATTAAATCTAATCTTAGAAGGCTGGCAAAAATTAAAAGTGATATTTTGCAGATCTACAGAAAAAGTGCATATCTGATCTTATTTTTCTTAAATAAATAAAAAGAACAAGAGAATTTTAAAGTGATGAAGCTTTGTAGTTGTTGGCCTTTCCAAACTCATATGAAAAAACTCAAAAGTGAATAATCCCAAATTTCAAGGAGAGTGGTACTGATTTATAAAGACAATAAAAAGTGTACTAACGTCATTGGATTCCCAACAGTGTGAACGATGGTAGAGAGTTTGACACATAAAGTTAGAGTCTGTCGCAATTTTAACACATTCGAAAAATTATATAAACTGATTTTCAAGTTATTTAAAACGTGACTTAAAAGACAAAAGCATTAAAAAGAGGACATAACTGACCACACTCTAAGAAATGAGCTTTGGAAGGAAAAAGAGGGCCATTGGGGGGGGGGGGGTATTTTCATTGTGTCTGAAAATATTTACTCACAATGAAAGAAAAAATTTATGCATTAATTTTTTAGATAAATGGTGACAATTACAACTACATGTGAAGAGTGAAGTCAACTGGATTTGTGAATCAGTCTAATGAAGTTGTTGCAGGTGCAGAGAGACTAAACAAAGAAGGTCAAAAGAAGCTGATTGATAGTATTTGCCTGCCATTTAGTTACTTTGAAACTGTGTGATGCTACTGTGTATCAGGAGTTTGAGTATTTTAAGGGTGTGTCAGAACACACAGTTATTATTTCAATCATTTTCCATATTTTGTTATTTTTCTATATGTTTAGTGTATTTTGCGTGGTAAAAGGGAAGTTTAAGGATTAACTTAAATAGAAACCTACTGGCAGCCCTATATATAACCAAAAAAGTATCTTAACAAGAGACAATTAAAAATACTTTAAAATGAGAAAAAGCATGATTTTTTTAGAAAACAATTTACAAATGGCAACTTTTTGGATCATATTTTATATTAAATTCTAATTTTAATTGATGTCTATTTTGATATATTCAAATTTTGTAAAAGACATATTTAATATTATATAAGAAATATTTAATATTTAGGCATTTAAGTCGTGTTAGGCAGTCAAAACAGATTCTTCAGTTAATTGAAAACAAAGGATTTTGAAAAAAAGAATTAATTTTTTTTTATAAATATTTTGAAAGTAAAAGCTTTAAACTATAAATTCATTCATTATTTTATTAATTCATCATTATTTATTTTATTATTCATTCATTCATTAAAGACAAGCAATAAGCTGAGTAAAAAAATGAGTTCAATTGATTTTTTTTTTTCTTTTTTTGGAATTTATCCTAAGTTTAGGGAATGTTTTAAAATATACATATTTCAGAAATGTTTATATATTTGTTCCAGAAAATGTTTGATTAAACCAAGAGGCCAGAAAAAAGTGACAAATACCTGTAAAGTTGGCAGCTATGTATTATAATTGGGTAACAAATTATTCTATGGTAATAGATTATGTTTATGGTAGAGTAGCCACAAACACTAACAAAAAAAAATCTAGATTTCCTAGGCTGATTTATCGATTTTCCATTGTTTTTGCAACCATAATGTTTTTGCAATAGCATAAATTTTATTATTAATTTTTCAGTAATACATAACACTCATACTTATGTAATAAAATTTATTACAAAACAATAATACTTGTTATTGAGGTTGAAAATATATATATTTTTTAAAAATAATAATGAACAAGAACAATTTTTGGAAAAAAATATTCATCTTTTTGGTATCTCAAACTACTTAAAATTAATTCTTTTCCCTTTGACTTTTTGGGTATTTTAATTAAGTTTCTGGACATTTCCCTCACTTTTCCAGATCGATACTATTTCCTGACTTTTCCCTGCTCTTCCTTTTCTGTCGCCCCTCTTAATAAAAACAGAGTTTCAACAGAAGAAACTTTTTAAAACTAACCTTTAATCCATACATAGGATGATGCTGCAATGGCAAATATCAATAGAAATAAAATAAAGCAGAAGGATTCTAAGTTATTTGCTGTGACCCTCTTCACTCCAAACAGGATAGTTCTCAACAGCTTTCCCTGAGATGTATTAAAGCCAGTCCTCAACACATACGCTATACATCCATTATCAGTAGCTAGAGAACAAAAATAGATTAAATTAAATAAAATGTGCCTTTAAATAAAAACAATCTTAAATAATAAAAATAAAAGAAATAAAATATAATAATAATGCTATTGATAACATTATACATTTTTATATAACTTTAATTTTGTACAATAAAAAAATTTGAAATAAAATAATGCATATAATTTTGAATAATTAATAATATAGGCTTTTGAATAATAAATATTTTGTAAAATAAAAATAAATTAAATAAAATAATACATATGTGTTTAAATAATATGAAAATATCAACCTTTGAGACCAGGACTAGTTTTGCCAGGAGGAGTATGTTGCAAAATTTTAGTTCCTCCAAATAATATGTGCAAACGTCCATGTTGATCTAAATCTAACAAATCTGAAGATTTCAGCTCTTCAATAGGTTCCTAAGAAGAAAATAAAAACAACTTAAAAATACAGTAAGATGGCCAACTTTCAGAATGATCACAAATGGATGGACAATTTATCTAAGCATAAAAAGTTACTTTTATTCCGCAATAATTTGACCAATTCAAAATTAAAGTAAAGAAATATGAATTACAATAAATATGAAGGATCAATATGAGAAAAAAAATTCTGGAATAGAACATAGGATTATCAATATAAATAATGAAAATTCCTATATGACACTCAAATAAATAAATATCAAAATTAATTTATCATTGTAAAAGAAATTAACATAATTTTTATATAGAATTCTAGTTGTCTCACTTAAGTCAAAAACTAGGCTGAATTGATACTAATATTTCCCAAGACATATTCTTACACTTTCAAAGTGTGTAGATTAATGTTTTAAGAATAATCTAGCAGGCTTTTATATGTTTAAGAAATAAATTTTAAGAGATAAAAAGATTTCACGCCCCTCAAGTAAAAATACCGTTCAAACAATTTAAAATATAAAAAAACAACTTTTATTTATTTTATTTTTACTTATTTTAAAAATTAACTATTGGTAATTATGACTTGACACTAAACATACATACTTAAATTATATAATAAAGCATAAAAAGTATCAAGGAATTATGATAATTAAGGAAAAACAACATTGAACAAGTAAGTAATCACTAACTTTTTAAAATCATTAAATAAAAAGTATTTAAGTTTAAATTATTATGGCACTAACTTTCATTTGTGGCACAGACTCTCCAGTTAACATAGATTCATCTACAATGCAAGGTCCTCGTAATAACAACAAATCACAAGGAACAAGGTTATCCTGTTGAGATCTACCTGAAAAACAAGTTCATTTGCAGTAATAAAAAAAAATACAATCAACATTAATAGTATATTTTACCATTGGGTCCAAAACTGTACCAAGTTTAGTATATTTAAAACCCTTCATTGCTCATTATTTTTATTTAATACAAAATGCAATTTTAGAAAAAATTAATTTAAAAAAAATTTGGGTTTTATATTTAAAAAAAGAACTTTTCCAGCATTTTACATTCATCTAAAAGGTAGGAGAAAATTAAATAAGAGAAATGACTGCCTCAAAAAAGACTAGAAAGTTTTAAACATCAAAAGCCATTGCCAAGAAAAAATCAGCTATGAGAAAACTTCAGAAATCCAAAGCCCACACAGATCTGTTGAGCAGAACAGAAAAATATAACTTAAACAAAAAGTTGAGCAACTATTCAATTTATTTGCTTTAAGTATGAAGTAATTTTTTTCATTGTGAAATCTTAAAATTCGTTAAAAAAAATATATTTTAATTACAAATAAAATAGGTGTTAATAGAGAGGAAAACAATAAATGGAGGAAATACTTAATGCTAGTAAAAATTTTTAAATCATGAAGCAAATCTCTATTCACGTGAGATAAGCTTAAAATAAAACTTTGTTTTAATTATTTATTTTTCTTTTAAATTTAAATGTTCTTTTTTTTTTTTTCTTGTTACTGAAATTTCTTTAAACAATTATACTTGATTATTAATTAAACTTGATTACTAATTAAACTATCTGACAAACTAATAGCACTTAAAACAAAAAATAAATAAGTAAATAATTAAACTAGAGTTGAGTAGTTTACAAATGTTTGACAAGCTATTAAATAACATAAAATAAATTTTATTGTTTGGTCTTATAACAAAAAAAAATTATCTGATGTGAAACATTCATTACTTGTAATTTTCAGTGGCATAAGTATTTCTGTTTTAGATAAAAAAAGTTTCAACTTTTGAACAATTTACATTGAATCAAATTTTTTGCAAAAAATGCAAAATAACTCTTTATACAAAGAATTGAAAGGTGAATTCTTTAGAACATATTGCAAAATTTGTTCAGATTTATAAAGTTGGATATTATCATACAAATATAAATACATGCATTCATTTTGAAAAATATAAATACATGCTTCAAGAAATACATTCTTACCAATTGAAACAATATCACCAGGAACTAATTCTGAACTAGGAATAGGTCTCCACTTTCTGTTACGATATACCTAAAAATATAAATGCATTAGAATTTGTTTTAGTCAGAATTGGCAATCCAGTTATCAAATTATCTATTAATCAAAAAAAGTACACCTGCCACCCAACTATAAAAAAAAAAAAAAAAAAAAATTTAAACATTAGTAAAGTTTCACTTTATTTTCTGCAACATTGTGGTCTAGGTAGAAACATATACTTGCTTGCAACCTAGGGTATTCAAAGTTCAATTTCACAGAGGGAAATTTTTTTTAAGAATTTCAATTTTTTCAACACATTGTACTTTTTCTTACAAATTTACAGCTAAATATTAATATTATTAATTTACATATGCCATTAATTTACATTAAATATAAATTTTAATATATAATATATAATTTTATTATATTTATTAGCATTTTTTATATATTTACCAGGCATAACTTAATATTTAAACTAAAAAGATAAATTTATAATTCAAATTTAAAAAAATATTTGATTAAAAATAAAAATATTAATGGCTGTTCTTTAAACAGGGTAAAAAGAAAGAAAATAATCAAACACACAACAAAATCATGCACAAAACTATCCATGTATACGGACGAAATTAATTAAGCTAAATCGATTCCATTTTGCTTATTCATTATTATTTGCTACTCTTCTCTGGGGCTTCATGTTAATTGGATTAAGCAAAACACATTTTTAGAAGTTCACACCACCAAAATAAAGTTTAATTACATTCAGTATCAGCTAGCTTAATGCTCAAGAGATCATTTTTTTTTTCAATTCAAAAATTACCATAATCAACAATTTTCTCTGTTAATTATCTCTTTCATAGGGCCGTAAAAAAAATTTCCCAGTATCTATAGTAGGTATCTTGCCAGTATGAGTACATTTAGCACTTACTAAAACCACCAATTAACGAAATTTAATAGTTAGAAATTATTTTTTAACTATTAAACTGTCAGTTGTAAGGAAATAAACTTGAAATAAATATTTAAAGGAGAATAAAAAACAATATTATATTTTTTTTAAAAATGATGACAGTGATGATGAAAACAAACCTAAATTTTTGCACAGGAACTAAGTAATTTTTTTTTCTCCGTTAGAATCATAATTTGAGTTCAGCACTATTTATAGAAAACATGCCAAGAAACGATCAGAAATGCAGAAGAAATTATTAAAAGAACTTATTGGATTTTTTTTTATGTTTATAACTTTGCATGCTACTAAAATAGCATTTTAAAAAGTAGCAAGCTTGTTAATTGATTTTATAATTAAAAAAGCAAGGCTATTTTGATTGTATCTCTACACAGAGAAGCCTGAGGTCATTTATTTATTTATTCATTGCGTTTCAAAGAAAAAAAAATTTTAATTTTAATTTGGTATTTTTATTGCAATTGGTAAAAAAGTTTTATTATATTTGACCTTAGAAGTTTGAAGCAACTTATTCTTTGCTTTTTATAAAATGTAGTATAATACTCTTGTCTAATTATAATATAAAGTTGACTCTTTACTCATTGCCACATTCTCTCCGGACATTTCTCTCCAAATAAAATCAAAGTCCCCGAGATAAAATTCAAAATATCTGACAGATTTTCATTGCTTAAAATAACATTTATTAATTTAATTAAATTAATTTAATTGTAATTTAAAAACTTTCATATTTAATTTCAGGTTCAACTCTATACTAGGTTTTTTCTAATTTCATAAAGAATGGCTACCCTACTCTTAAAAATACTTTTAAATGAAAAGATTTGAAAAAGTTATTTTAGCATGAAATATCTTTTAAAGGAAATTAAAAAAAGTTAAAGAGTTAAAAAAAATATCAATACATTTTCGTTATTAAATCCAGTTAACTAAGCAATATGGTTTAAAAGAAATACCTGAAGACCATAGGGTTTGTTTCCCATTTTCCGTATTTCTGACAAATTTCTCAACTGCTGCTGGACAAGAGTACCTTCAAAGGCAATAAGCATTGCAAGAGTAAAGACACTATAATACCAGTACTCATCCAAACACCAAAGTGCGACGCAGAAAACTTGAAACACAAAAAAAGGGGCAGTAGCTCGCTCTTTGAACAATTCCATAAATTCTGGTACCACCATTTCAAGCCTTAAAAAGAAAATTTAGAGAATTTTAAAAATGTAGAAAAAATAAGAATTTTTCATACTATATGGTTTAAAAATGAAAGGAAAAAAGAAAAGATATGATAAAAAAAAGAAAATAGATTAAAATTTAACATTCACTAAATGGACACAAATATTCCAAAAAAAAAAAATCCAGAATAATTTTATAGAATTTTCCTGATTTTTGTAATCAGTAGTATAAGTTTTATCACGAATTTTTCAGTTTCGCCTTAAAGTTATCCAGAAAATATATTACGAAACTTATATTTGCTTGCTATTAGAGTGGAAGATAAACAATTGTTTTAATAAAAATTTTACAAAACCAATTTTTAATATATATATATATATATATATATATATATATATATATATATATATATATATATATATATATATATATATATATATATATATATATATATATATATATATAATATATATAATGGAACTTTTAAGCATTTTAAATTCAGATTAATTTATTGGGTATTTCCCTAATTTTTCCAGATTCATAAAATTTTTTGACCTTTCCTTGATTTTGCTGTCTTGTTGCCACCCTGATTTTTTTTTTTTTTAAAAAACACTAGGTACTACAAATGAAAAATTTGTGATTAAATACTAGGTAAACTTTTCTGCACAAAAAATAATAACTAAACTATGTTGCTTGCATGTATCTCCCCAACAGGAAAAGTTTTATATCGTTTTCATAATAAATATTGAACTGATAGTGTGATTCTCCCTAGAAATACTCCAGTACATCTGACAAACTAATTGCAATATATATACATATTAAATTTTAAACAGGGTAACACTGAGTCCCCCCGCATAAAATTTAAGAAGATGAGTTTATTAGTAATTATAATTTTTAATACTTCATAAAGAATATTTGTAAAGTTCGAAGGCAGAAAATTTCAAGAGTATCTTGCCACTATAGCACCGAAAGAATCAAAGCTGGTGCCTTTTACGTTAATTCTTTTCCATTAATTAGACAATATATTAGTTTATAAGCCTTAAAAATCCAAATATTTTTGTCTAAAAAGGATAAATAAAAAATACAACTTTTTTTTCTCATAACATCCAACCAGTGCACTTTTAAAATCTTTCTTATTAACATCCTTTGCACTGGGTTCTGTCTACCTTTAATTATTAATTTTATATAAAAATAAAAAGTGAGAATGCTATAAATTATTAAGCTGTTTTTAGAAATCTGCAAAAAAATAATAAATAATTTTCGAAATTTTTACCTAGAATAGTTCTTAACAAGCAAAAGAAATATTTGATAACCAAGAGAATAATGCAGCATCACTGGGAAATGTTTTAATACAGAACGACAATGCTTCATCAGCAAATGACTTAAGGCGAGTTCAAGCAATTGAGATTGATCTTTTGCCATTTTGCTAAGGAGCTAGATTAGAAAAGTGCAGTAATTTCCAGATAATAGCCCTTTCCTCATCTAATGTAGAATTTCACTTTTCTAGCCCAAATTAAAAATAATAGTGTTTATGTAATTACATAAAAGCATACAAAAAGCTACACTTAAACTCATCATATGCTGATTTTGCTAAAACATTTGTCATGACTCTTAGAAATTTTTAAATTTTGTAGACCCTTGATTATGCTCATTAAAATATTATTTCAGTTCTTGTGGAAAATAAAATATGTAATAAAATATGTCAACCAGTAATGTTATTATGGGATAATTCATGATAAATTATAAAACAAAAAAGCTCACTCATTTTTGCCAAATTCCTTTTCGGCAAATTTTAGCTCCTGTTCATCGGCAAAGCCTTTACATTCCTGATAGTGCTTCAAAGGTAAATTAATTGGAAATGATAAACCTTCAAAACATTTTTTTTCAAAGTTATATACATATTTTGTCTTCTGAAATCTAAACCAAGCTTTAGAGCCCCGATCATCCTAGGGATGGAAAAAAAACATTCAACAAAACATTAAAAAATTATTTTAATATTGAAGTTAATGTAAATTTTATGATATAATTAACTTAAAATAATAGCAGTTAAGGAAGCAAAAATATTTTTAAACAATCAAAACTCATCTGTTATACTCCTTTTTTATAAATTTTTTTATTATATTTTTAATAACATGTGCAAGAGCCTAAAATGATTTTCTATTCGTTCAATTATCTTCATTGAACTGTAATTCTGAAATATAAAGCTTAACAAATTTTTAATGCCTAAAAAATCACATTCAAGGACACAAATCTTGAAAACTGCTCTTAGAAAAAACTTCACATAAAAACACTTTTAATGCTAGACTTTTAAAAATATTAGAGCAGTGCATGACATTTTGAATGTCTTCATAACTTTAGTCTGGCCAGTACAGACAGACTAAAGTTCTATTCGCCACTATTTTTTCAAAAAATATGAACAAATTTTAAAATATTTAAAGAGATGCAGTATTATGAGCATTGATGTAACAAAAACTGTAAAAAATATGCAGAGAGAGCAAAAATTTAAACAAGTTTGATGAAAAGTAATATTAATATAAACTTAAGACAAGGTTGCTATAAGGTTTCAATGGTTCTATTATCATCCACGTGTCATGAAAATAAGAGAAACATCAAAAATGTTCTAATACTTCTAGCATTTCATTTCTGATTTCAGCTGAGTTTCAACACTAAAATACAATTTGAGTGCAACCCTAGTTTTAACCTACGACTCTGTTACATAGTCAAACTTGTTCACTTTAGAGTCAAACCTTGTCACTTCAATGGACATTATTTTGGACTACCTGCAATTCACCCATGTATACTTAATTAGAGATGCTTTAATGATTCTGGACACTTTACAAGTATCTTATCTCTTGGAACTAGTCTAGCTGTTGATAGACATGGAAGATAGGAAACAAAACCTTGTCATTGACTCGTAAAACCGTAAATAATCAGTCACCAATGGCCAGCTAGCGAATGGAAATTTGGCACTCTGTATTGGGAACACATTTTTATTTAGAAAATGGTACTACTTCTTTGACATAAAATAATGATAACAAGTGAGAACTTTTTAAAGATGACAGTAATTACTAAATTTCAACAAAATACATTGATTGTTATGGATTGATATTAAAAAGTACTTCCATAATAACCAGTTGCCATTGAATAGGTCCTGGTGGTTCAGGCCCCACAGTTTCATGAAAAACAATATGGTAGTTGCAAGGTAGCCAACACACCACAATGGCTTATTTTATTTCTCTAACAAGGTATTGCCCAACGAGAAATCTGTGAACTTTCAACCCTGCCAGGAAGCCCAGTCTTCACAATGTTAGCTAAAAACCTTAACCACTATGAAACCAACCACCATAAAATTAAAAACGTAAATTTTGTAATTACTTAATATATATTTACAGATATTAAATTAACCCACTGACGGTTCTGCACATAAAAAAAAAATCGCATTTTTACCAGCAGTCTTCTCCGCAAAGCAAAACTGGTTTTTACATGTTAATAGATAGGGGAATAGTGTAGAGGGCAAAAACATTCTCCCAATTCTGCCCATTCGCTCAACCGTCCGTGGGTTAAACAGCTGATTTAGATATGATAAGTGAAGAACATAATGTGTATTAAATATTATTTTAAAAAATCTTAATTTCTTCTTTAAATAAAAAAAACAGTTATTTATTAAAATAAGCTCATAAAATTTTTGAAGTCTACATGATTATACCAATCGACTATTTTTATTAACAAGTTCCAAAAAAGACGCCCATTGTACATTTTAGATAAATTTTTAATTTTTTATCATCACAAATCATTAACTTTGGATATTACTTTACATAAACATGCATTAGCAAACAAAGGGCAAATGTACTGTAATCACGAACTGTAATCAAGAATGATATATTTTATTTTTAAAAAAAAATTAAAAAAAAAAAAATAACTGGGTATTACATTTGATAAATGAAGACGGACCAATTCAGGTGACCCATTATTAGGTGCAGGAATGACTTTAACATAACAAGCAGTGGAGACATCAGCAGCCTGAAAAGAAAAAAAAAGAAGTTGAGACAGTTTAAATATAGTGCCAAAATAAATAAGTCAAGTCTGAAAGAAATTAGTAGATCATTTTAAATAATTCACAGTTCAAGAACTAATAGAGGGATTTATCTAGTTACGTAGACTGTAACTGGATAAATCCCTCTATCCAGTTACTGAGACTCTAAAAATACTAATTTCATAAATTCAAGGACATCATGATCAAATCTTTAAATGACAAAGCTTTTAATGGAAAATTATATTTTGATAATAAATTCTGAATATTTCGATACATTCTAGAACTGATTTTCTAGAATTTAGTAAGATGTTTGTTATATTGATCTTACTTCTCTTTCATATATATAAACAGAATGCCAAATCAAAGAGATGGTCTTTAACAATTTTATTACATGAAAACAGCTAAGGTGAAAGGAATAATACTCTATGCTCTTACAATATTTATATAAACAGGGTAACATAAGTTAAACTAATAGTTTTTAAAAAATTATGATAGGAAAACAGTTAAGGGTAAAGAAACAATTCCCTAAACTGTGTCATATTTATAAACTGGGTATTCTAAACTAGACTGACAACTATAAAAAAATTTATAACAGAAAAAATGATTAAAGTTAAAAGAACAATACTCTATGTTCTTTCATATATATAAATAGAGAGTCCTAAATTAGACTGATGGTTTTTAAAACTAGCAGGGAAAAAGTTTAAGAAACATCTATTTAAGCTCTTTCATATACTAAAACAAAGTGACCTAAATAAGATGGTCAGTTTTAAAAAATTTATAATAGGGAAACAATTGAGGTTAACGAAACAATTGATGCTGAAGGGTATAAATTTCTCTCCTAGAGTTCCTGTTTGGAGTACAAAAGTTTGTTTAATGGATAGCACATCAAGTAGTAAACTTTTGAATCAAAGAGAAACAAATGAAAATCATATCACAATTTCTCATTTTTTTTTTTTTTTTTCCATAAATGAAAATTACATTACAGTATGTTCCATCTTTTTATATGGTTTCTTCAATTGTCCTACAAGCAGGGCAGAGATTTCTTCAGGAAAAATAAAAAATAGAAGCTAAAAATGACTAATACAATTTTAGAGATAATAATTATATAAAAATGTTTTTAACTTAAAGAAATAAAATTAAGAAGAAAAAAATAAGTAAAATTAATAAATAAATAAAAAATTTCAAAAAGAAAAGAAAAGCAAGTATTTGTTCACCCCTGTGGCAGAATTTTTTTGGGCTTTCTGCGACAAACCTCTCCAGCACTAATATCTTTCTGCAAAATATTTTTAATAATAACTAGTATAATACTAGTATGTTAATAATTATATTGAAAGTAACAGAAACGTTGTATTCACAAAGAAAAGCCTATTTGTTTGGGTATGATAAAATTGTATGTATTTTTTTTAAAAATGAAAAATGTAATATTTTTTTTTCTAATATCTCGGGCGAAATTGTCACATTTTGTAAGAGGAAAACAGACTAATGATTTTTTTTTTTTTTTTTTTTTTTTTTTGCATTTTGTAAACCATCATCACATAAAAAAATAATTAAAAATTGTAAAATCTGTGAAGAAAAAAAAGAAAACCAAAATTAAAAAATCACGTTAAAATTAATCATTCACGCCAAAATTAATCATTTCTTTCCCTCTGGAAGGGGAAAAAAATTCTGCAGAAAAGAAATTTTTTGCTTCAATATTCTTTATTTTTCATTTTTCTCAAGTAAGAATCAAAAAATTACGAACATTTCTCTCCCTTCCAATATGCGAAAAGGCATCTTTTAAATATAATTTTAAAGAAAAAAAAATTCAAAAATTTTTACATAAAGAAAACCAAAATTTTTTACTTCCTAAATAAAAATTCTTTCTGCAAGAAATCTGTAACGTTCTGCGACAATGTCGCCGTGTCGCCGCGATTCTGCCACAGGGTTGTTCACATTTACGCTTTAAAATTAACTATTTTCCTTTTATTCATTTTAATATTGTATTGATTCTTAAAATTTATAGAACTTATCATCATACATAACTAATTATCACAGCTACCTATAACTATGAATATGTAGTTTGTTGTTTTGATTATGATCAGATAAGAGTAAACTGATGTTATAAATTTTTATTATAGTATTTTAAATGCTACTTACATAATTATAAAATTAGGATTTACTATGCTCCTTTGAACTAAACATTGAAAAAAAAAAGAGTCATTTTAATTTTTATAGAAATCGAAGTTTTTTCTTACTTGATTTATAATGGTCTCTTATTAAAAATATTAAAAAAATTTTAAATAGCTTTGATAGTATAACTAGATTGCAATCATAAACTGATTTAAATAATTGTTACCATTTTTTTATTGGGGTTTTTTTCCCCACTGGGTTAAATTGCCATCCTTGCCAGGAAGAAATAAATTTTTTCTTGAAGAAATCTATATTCTACATTTAATTTAATCATATCACTTAACTCAGAAGAATTTTTTATTAGACATGTAGAGCAGGATAAGTTGAAAACTACACAAGATATTCAGCAACAATGATAACACGTTTTATAATCCTTTTGTTTAACACTTTTGCCTTTTACTGCTTCTGATATCTATGTTAACAGCATTTAATGGAAGAAAAAAAAAATTTTATTATACAAACACTATGAAAATTTTTAACTCTTAAATCAGAATATAACACTCAAGATAAACTGGAAATTTTTACTTGAATAAACTTTTTTATACTATTCCATTTCAGGGGCTGTAAAAACAATTATCAAATCATTATTGATATTTTATTAATTATAGAGATAAGTACATAATACAGTAACTTAATTTTGGTACCTTGGTTATCAACTATTGGGGAGGCAAAACCATATTCATTCTAACATTCAGAAAGAGTCACATCAAAAATTAGTGCACTTCCAGCTGTCTTTCGCGAAGGTAATAATTTAAAGCTGTCAAATCCTGTTCTACTGACTCCTGTGCTTTTTTGGTGGGGGTATGTGTACTTCCTGTGGTGTTAAGTAACCCGAGACTAACTGTAATTAACTGACCACTGTCGCAGAAAAGGAACATTGCAACCCACGGGTGCCAACTTGTTTCCAAAAGATAACTGAAGAAACTCGCTCAACATCACATATTATGTTTTTTCTTGTTCTTAGAAAAACTAAAAGAATATTTTTTTAACCCTGAAACGGCTTTATTTATTTCCAAAATGGTTTTATAATTTTATTTAATATGCGTTTTTTCTAAATATATCTTGAATTGCTTATTATATTGATTTGATTATTTTGAGAACTAATAATGACCAAAGTATTTAAACTTATAAAATTTTACTCTGTAGTCATATAAAAGTAATTCATTTAAATTGATTATTCATTGAAAAATAAATGTATTGTTTCTCTAAAAATTAAATAACGTTTGTTGAATTTATTTAAATTGATTTGCTGTTCGTAAAACTTTTTATATTAAAGTAAAACTTTGAGTTCAGCAAGATCTTATTTTTATTACTTATCTAATGTTTTTTTCCAAAAACAATTTTTTTTACAACTTTTTAATTTTAATTTTTTACAATTTATTTTAAAGATAGCTATACACTGTTTTAAAACCAATTAAAATACACCACTTTAAAAAATTATGTTGACATTTAATCCATTGTTTAAACAAACATGGTTGTAATATGTAAATTTGAAATGTAAATTTGATTTAGAATTAAATATTTTAATTTTGGAATTTGAATAAACTAAATTAAATATCACTAGAAACTCACTTCATTTGAATTATTACTTTAGCCAACTACATTTATTATTGTATTAATATCTTTAAACTGGAATTATCGTTTGATCTTAAAAAATAAACACCAAAGATATTTGTTATTCATCACAAACAAATTGTAACATCATAATTAAAAATTATTCGATTAATGGATCACGAAATTTTCTAGTTTCCAATTATATAAGACAATTACATATAAGACAGATCTAGTTTCCAATTATATCACTTAACTTATTCTAATAATTAAACTGGGATAGTATAGCAACTTCATCCACAAACTCATATTTGGTATTTTTACTTACTAAATTTCTACTTAATTACTGTTACAATGAAATTTCTTTAAAAACTTATCGCCAAATATATAATTTAACAACATGAAATTTTTTTCTTACTGATCTAAAACAGTTATTTAGAATAAAGAATCCTCGGTGATAGACGGATTATTGGTAAGGGTTCCGTTGCCGTCAGGCTAACCGTGGGAGGTTTTCTTCTCCATGTAACGCAAATGCGGGTTAGTTTCATCCAAAAGTCAAAATTTCTCTTCCCTAATACTTGATCCAGAAGTTCACTTGTCTTCTGGATTGGGTTAAAAATAACAAGGTTATGAAGTTGAAGATTAATATTCATAAACCCAAAATTGGGTCGTCCGTTCAACGAAAGTTATAAAAAATATATATATACCTAACTGTAAGAAAATTATATCTCAGGTTTGATACCGACACGTGGGGGGTAAAAATAGAAGTCTTGAAATCAACTTAATAAATGTTCAACCAAATACACACCACAAGCAATAATTTAATTTTTGTTAAGGAAATTTTAATTCTACATAATTTAAAATTTTTTTTCAGTTTTTGGAGAATATACTTTCCTGTATATCTTAAAGTTTATAACACTGAAGGGGTAGCAAAAAATTTTTTCTAAAACAAGGACTGCTAATTCTTGTAAAAAAAAATTGAAATATCTTATATTTAACTTTTTAAAATTTTGCTTTCTTGTATTTTAATCAACTATAACTGGATAAATCTGAATCGTAGCGTGAAGCGCTCCCGTGCCACAGGTCCTGGGTTCGATCCTCGGGCCGGGCAAGGTTGACTCAGCCTTTCATCCCTTCAGTGCGTCGATAAATGAGTACCAAGCATGCTTGGGAACTAAACACTGGGGGTTCCGCGTTCGGCTGACCACCTGACCAGAACATCTGCTCCTGCACCCCAGAGCCCAAGGTCAAGAAAACTGAGATGGGCACAATAGGTCTTGGCCCTCTATGGGCCGTCACGCCACTGAGTTTAGAGTTTAGTTATAACTGGATAAATTAAAGTTAATTCTGTCACTGTTTTGTGTTGTAGAAATGTTTTCCAAGAAAATGTTCTCCATATATGGCTAAAGAGGGGCATGGAAGAGAAATTCAAATAACACATTGCTTGCATATTTAGTTCTACCAATATAAAAGAGGGGGAAATTGTGAGAAAAAAAATTTTATTACACACTTGTAATATGAATTTGAAAAATTTCTCATTATTAAATTCGTAAGACATTTCATAATATCTACTCTTAATATACATTTTTAGAATCCTGCAAAAAAAAGTTTTAAAAAAGTGTATACATTAGGAATTACAGATTAACTATCAAACAATAAAAAAAGACTAACAGTATCAAAATCTAGTGAATTATAACTAAAAGCATCAAAACCGGTTTGATTGCCAGAGGTAACAAAGAGAAGTTTAACTCTAAATATTACAACTTGTTTTTATTTTTTAATTTATCATGATGAAATTTCGTGGTGTTTATAACAATCACATCTCATTCTTTTTATTTCCTCTGGCAATCAAACTGGTTTTAATATTTTCAGTCTAATCTTCCCAAGCAGTGATTCGTTATATTTTGATAGTATTTGTACTTTTCTCACTAAAATATTAATTGTGTTCACTAATGTATAGATTATTTTACTTCATTTTTATTAAGAATATTAAAAATATTCAATAAGGGAATCTATTACTTAACACCCTACATATGTATATTTTGATATTCTTCTTCATTTACTAAATTAAATAAAATTTTCATAATACTTTAATGTTTCCGTGTATTTATTTTAGAGCTCTAAAAACAGGGCTAGGTGCTTGGCCATGTTTGCATAATGTGTGTTGCTTACTATTAATTTTTTTCCCCTTACCGTAAAATAACAAACTATCCCAACTATTAGAGTAGTCTAAACTATTTATGGAATGGAAAAATAGTAACACTTTATGCTTACATTTAATGTAAATGTTTTTTAATCCTACAAATTAGTATATGATACATCCTTTTTTAAAAAAGGAAAAGAAAACGGTAGTTTTGTGATGCTTTATAGTATATTAAAAGATCTTTGCGTCATTGTCTCAATTTAATCAAACTCACTCTATTCAGAAGCTGAATTTTTTTACTTTAAAATATCTTTTAAAAATAACAAGGAAAAAAAGCTAAAAATGGTAATAATATATTTAAAAAATAAATTCCACTCACATGGTAAAAGCAAGAAAAATAAAAATTCTGAATAAATGAAATTTATATAGAAGGAACAGCAAATATAACTTCCAAAATAAATTAAAAGCTTATAAATAAAAATCCCATTTCAGTTCTTCAAAAAGGCAATGAGAGAATAAAGACTTCCAAAAAGAGGCAAAAATAGATAAAAGTATTTCAGAGGTAGGAAGGAAGACCACCTAGGAAAGAAGATTACTCAAGGTGAAACTGCACTCCTCTCCTCAAAGTTAAATTTGGGGGGAGAAAGTTGCTCTCTTCCCTTACTCAAAGGTAGAAAGGGATTTACGTTTCAAAGCCAATATTACAAAAAGTAACAAAGATAAAAAATTTAAAAAAATTGACTCAAAGTTTCATGGATTGAAAAATTAATAGCATTTTTTTTAATTGGTCATTACGATTCTTAAATAAGAAAAATCGATTCAATGTATGACAAGCCCGTTATAGATTTTGCATGTTAAAGGCAGAATCGAGGAGTCTGCTTAGTGCAACACTTTTCTCATCTAGGCCATATAACTTTTCCTCAAATAATTATAAATCAACTAGTTATCTTTCTCCGCCAATGGACTACCAAAACCGAGAAATAGCAGTCTTTTTCAACACAAGAAAAAATACTTGAAAACAAATATAACACAAAATCAAATGCAGTTTTACTAATCTTCAACATTTGTAAAACAGACAAATAGTTTATATTAGAATTAATGTATAAATTTAAAAAAAAAATAACAGTTTGGAGGGAAGTGAGGAAACTTACTCTGTTACACGATAATAAGCATCGAATGTGAACCGACCAATGGCAAAATAGACAAGTTAAAATTTGAATAAAACCTATCACTGCCAAAATTATTAAGCCGGCTTCATAATACTCCGACACACCATACTGAAAAACGAACATATAAAACCATAAGAAATACAGAATGATGAAAGGAAGTATATATCCATGCAAAATAAGCGATCTTGAGCGATACAAAGTGACATTATCAACTAAATCATCAATTCCATATGTCTTCGCCATCTTAAAAACACATCAACAAAACCTTTAAAGGGTTGAATGACAGTTCATAGATGTTTGTAGACTGATTTGTTATTAGTTTATAGCTTTAATATGAAACAACAAATAGCTCGCATAGCACTTTAGCTTAATAGTTAGGTCAAAGCGAAAACTGCTTTTAAGACTTTTTGAAGACAAGAGTGGGTAAAAGATCCTGCATCTGATCGACCAAAATACAAACAGAAATAAACAAACGTGGGAGGATGGATCGTGATTACTCGAGTATAAAAATCTTGGAAAAAACAGTGCAACTGGCTCTTCCTATAACTTTTATCTCAAATGAGTTTTCAGGTGTTTTAGAGACACTCGAAAGTTGGAAAAGACAATACAATCCTCAATTAGAAGGTATTTTAGTCAACTACAGCAACGTGTATTTGATGTCTCGCGCAAATAAAGTAATCATTTCCAGAAATGTTATCATTATTGATGTCAAAGCTATGTTTCACATATTCTGCCCTAAAGTAGGTGATGTTGTAAAAGGAAAAGTCAATCGCATCACTCCGGAACTTGTCGGTTGTATTATGCATGACACCATCAATGCTACTATCTATCTCTCTAATTACTATCCAGTTGAGCTGAAAAAATTCATTCGAATAGAACGTGAAATTTTATTCGAGATAACTCATTTCAGTTGTTTTCGTAACGAAGTTCGAGTACAGGGGAAAATAACACCTGATTGTCTTCGACTGATGACTGAGCTATTTACTGATGTTGAAGAAGAGGTGCTGACTAACTTTTCGTTTCAAAATGAAAACACGATCACCAATTATAATTTTTCTAATGACATTGAAGAGTGTCAAGTGTTTAAAAGTGAAATTTCTACAATTGATATTGATGAATCACCTGCAGAACTTAAAGAAGAACCAAACTCTGAATCCGTGCATAAAAAGTCTAAAAAGCGTAAACTAGATACAATAAGTGATGAACCCGGTAAAAAGAAACGTAAAAAAGGTGTCTCGTCAGAATTTAATATTATGAATGGAGCTTCTGCAATATGTGAGGATCTACCAGTTCTTAAAAATGAAGTTGGAACCGATGATGAGTCAAATCTTAATAATGTACAACCCATCCTCAAAGGACCTAAAAAACAGAAACTGTCAAAAGATAAGCAGCTAAAGAAAAAGCCAAAGAAAGAGAAGAAATCTAAAAGAAGCAAAATTATTGCTACTGGAACTGTTGTTAAATCTGATAAGAAAAAGTTAAATAAAAAAAAACATTCCAAAAAGGACAAACATAATAAAACAGATAAAAAGTTAAAAACTAAGAAAGGACATAAAAAAGCAAAGAAAAAGAAACTGTCAGATAAATTATTTGATGATAATGTACAAATAAAATCAGAATGAAGAATGTTATTTTGTATTTTTAGTAAATAATAATCATTTTGAACATCATATTATTTCAAATGTTGGAGGGTAACTATTTTAAAAAAATTATTGAATTTTCACACTTTGAAATTTATGGAAAGAGATCTAAACTTTACTTTAACCAAGTTAGCACCTCTTTTTACCTATTGTTTTTCTTGCCATTAAACGATGTTTTCTTGTTTCTTATTTAATGGGAAAGTTGTGTATTACAGGGTGGCCACCCACCTTGAAAACCTGGGATTATCAGGGAATTTTTTTATAATGGAAAAAACCTGGAACAATCAGGGAATTTTAAAGAAAAGCTGGAAATTTTTTCTTTGATAACTTTTTTAATTTCACTAATTTAAATTATTTACTAATTTTCTTAATTTGAATTATTTCATCCATTATACCCACTTTTTTTAGAAGGAAATGTATCTCCAAACAGTTGAAATATCATCAACTTAGCGATAATATGTTTGCATCAAAATTTGCTGCATTACAGCTCTGTTAAACTAGAATGCCACATAAAATTCTCCCACGGTTGCTAAACGAATGTAGAAACCTTTGACCGCTATGGGACTGTGCAATTTAGGACAGATTGTGGTGGAGGTGGAAGAAAGGATTGGGATATTAGCTTCTGTTTTTAAATTCTGTCATTGGGATGAATCCATTTATGGCTCAAGTTTGTCCCGATGCTTTTGTAGTAATTTTTCACATTTTGACAATGTTTTTGTATTTTTAACTTCATAAAATTCT
Source organism: Parasteatoda lunata (assembly GCA_949128135.1). NCBI lineage: Eukaryota > Metazoa > Arthropoda > Arachnida > Araneae > Theridiidae > Parasteatoda > Parasteatoda lunata. The sequence goes on from OX421970.1 coordinate 25,446,769, forward strand.
CCAAACATGAGTTGGTTATAATTTAATAATAATAGATTTTATATTGCACTCTATTTTTGAAAGCTTTAGTATTCCCATTCAAAGAAATCTGTGAATTATATTTTTCTCAGTAAACCAACCAATCACACATTTTTTTATAATTGCTAACAGCAATGTTTGTCGACAAATTGTTGTATTAATGCTAATTTTTTCTATTTCATTTTAACCTTTTATAACATATTTTAATTTTTAAAAAAAGGTTTTTTTTTCAGAACTAACTATATATTAATGTTTAATTTTACTCTTTTGTTGTATGATTTTGGATTCAAAATTTTGTACCAAAACATTAAAAAATAAATAAAAAATTTCGCCAAATTGTCAAAATAAATAATTTTTTTCAAGATGATATGTTAAAAAAGTAACATTTTTAATAAAATATTTTATAATATAGACACTTTTCTTGTACACATCCTACACTTAATAAGAAAAAAGAAACAAAAACCTGGAAATTGTAAGATTTTTATCTGGAAAAATCAGGGAAATTTGAAATCTGATTTGAGTGGCCACCCTGTATTAAGAAGAAATTTCTACACTCTTTTTCCAGATTACAAATCAGTTAGTTAATCATTTATTTTTTAGTTGCAATAACTTGAATTTTATAAGTTATTTATCCGTTTTAGGTAGTGTTTGTTATTTTTGTTTTAAATATTAATAAAAATAGGAAAGGAAAAAATTTCAGGTATGTTCTCTGTTAATTTCTGGAATAGCTTGCAGCCTTTCTCATAGTGTAATTATTTTGTTTTGAAAATTTAGCTTATGTAATTTCTTACAAATTTACACTAGAAAAGAAAAAAATTAGAGCAAAGGATCTAGGAGAAAAAATTTCATAACCCAAAGAGGAGATTGTTGCTTCAAAATTCCAGAGTTAGGTTTTTGACATGATGCATCAAAAACCTGCTAAAAAGTATCGAGAACTATTGAAATCCATCAAAAACCTAGAACAGGTTTCTTTTATGACATTGAAGACATTTTATTAGATACTAAATCATGCCCAATACTATACTTCTTTAAATATGATTTATACTATATATCACAAATAGAACTGGGTGCTGTCAGAAATTTTAAATCGTGATACATCGCGATGTAGCATATGTTCAAAAATTAACTATGGGAAATCTTTAAATCAATCAAAAATAAATAAAAAGGAATAAATATATTACAAAAGAAAATATTAATTCTAAACATATTCTACTGATATCAATATCATTGCTTAATTTTTTCAATTAAAATAATAAGCAAACCCAAGCTTTATTTCATTTTTCT